>OX439142.1:95268844-95868844 GCA_949318255.1 Pollenia labialis | reverse complement strand
ACTTAATATTACAGTAATATTTGTCACATATAAAATGTAAATTTTCTTATTGACTTTAACCAAACTTTCAACGCACACGCTAAGCACGTGCAGTCGTTACTGTCTTAAGAACGAAGTACTCAAAGGGCGTAAGACTACATGCAAACTTCTATATTAAACACATCGTCACCTTAGATGCAAAAGGATGTAAGTACTTTTTAATTTTTTTTCAGGAGAAGCAAACAACTTTATAAAATCAATACCCAATAAAAAATGGAGCTCTCAACGAAGCAGGTTTGTAAGGGAGAAGAATAAAAGTTTGGCTTGCCATTGCGCTTGCCATTGCGCTTACGGAAGACATGAATTTAACCCTCTCATGCCCGAATTAATATGGGCGGAGCTAAAAATTTTTTGAGTACAGATATGTGTTACTATAGACTCAATTATGAACTGATAAAAATTTCGAAGTCCTGGGTGTATTGGTTCGTTACTTACAGGATGTTGCCTATAGGCAACATTGGGCAATTGTGGTGGTAAAAAAAAACATTTAAATTATTTTTTAATGAATTTTTTATTGAAATTTAAGTATGAAATGATACAAAACAATTTGTTTGTGGGTTGCAACATAAATGAACATTACATTTGCTGCATTTGGATCTCGGGAAACCAATGTGGCATAGTCTGCACCTATTTTTCCCTCCCCATTCCACCCAGTGACCCATGTTGTCAAAACGTGTGGCTTTTGCAGGTTCTGCAACACATCTTCTTCTGCAGGTGCTTGATTTAGCGGGCGTCGAAAGAGTTGGCGATGATGGTGAAGAACATGGTGACGAAGGGGATGTATCCACCGTTGAAAGAAGTGATAAGGGTCGTCCTCTTTTTCTTGGAAAAACTGATGTCTGAGTTGCGTTCATAAGCTCGTTAGCAATTTCTAACTGGAATTTTATCAGTGGTATATGCTTTACTTCGCCATCTGTGTATTTGAGGTCTCTGCGATACAGTAGCCAACTATTGACCACAAAGGATTTTATACACCAGTATACTATACGCATATACCATTTATTTGATCGGTGGTTGATTTTGTATAACTCTAGGAGCATGTCAGCAAGATCAACCCCTCCCATATGTTTATTATAACAATCAACTATAGCTGGACGGGGGATAATAACAAACTTTTTCTCTCTTCGGCACCATCTCTTGCACTCACTAATGGGGTTTTTACCTATATAGCTAGACACCAGTTGCACGCTCTTGTTATAATACCAACGGCAGGCAATCAAATTGTGCGTTGCCTCAAATTTAAAATCGCTTGATCCACGTTCTCGCTTTTGAAGCTCCTTTTCACTACTTAGAGTACAATTTTTCAAACGATTGCATCTAATTGTACCAACGGAAAGTATACCTCTTTGTCTTAGAGCAATCGTCAAGCTTATTTACCTCATTGCTCCGTAATTTGCTTTTCCAACTAGTATTATTTGCCATTACCTCTGCACTCCTCCACCTCAAACTTTCCAGATCAATTTTTTCAAACACCTGCTCCACAACTACTTCATCTTCAATTTCATTTTCGTCATTTCCTTTGCTAATTATTTCCTCTATCAAACCAATTTCCATATTTTCGCCCCTATCAACCAGGCTTTCCAATGTCTCTTCGATGACATTTTCAAAATTTGCCATTCTTTCCTGCTCCTCTTCTTCATTTTCATCATCCTCAGAATCATCCCAGCTAAATTCAACAATTTTTTTAATTTCAGCCTGAGTTAAACCTCTTGGACGCATCTTTATATGTTCATATGTACAAAAAAAAAAGTTGTTTCAAATTACCACAGTTGACCGATGTTGCCTATAGGCAACAGCACTTTTAAAAAATTATTATAAACAAACCATACACTTTTTTCATGGCGGGTTTTTTTTAAATAACACTCTTACCTTTATTAATTTATATTGTTCACTTGGTTTTATAATAAAACAATTATTTTAATGTTTTTTAACAATTTTTGTATCAGCGCAATTTTTTTAATACAAACTTCAGAAATTCACTCTACTACGAACGCCTACTGAATGCACGCACGTACAGATTATAATAGAAAAAATAGCTGTTAGCTTTTGCAACACATTAAGCTACATAATGCAAAAACCCCCGAATTAAAAAATTTTAATTCGAGGAAATTAGAAGCTTTTAACTACAATGTTGCCTATAGGCAACATTGGGCATGAGAGGGTTAATATGGCGAGTTTCCACTTTAAAGTAATACATTTTTGACACATAAAGCGCATTATTCAGCGCATATAAAAATTGTTGGATGGATCGATCAGCTTTACATGTTTTGATACAGTTATTTTTTAGTACTCTCCCTAACATACCTGTTTCGTAATAAGGGAATGTCGTGGCACTTTCAATGTTATTTTTTTTATAAAAGTTGTTGAAATTCTTTCAATACTTTACTGCATTTCTGGGCTCCACGAAAAGCCCCCCAATGAAATAACACCCAAACGAGAAATGAAATATTCCCCAAATTTTTTTCATACATTTTTGGGTGTTATTTTATATGAAATAACTACCAATTTTTTTGGGCCCTTTTACATTTTTTTTTTGGAAATTATTTCATTCCTCATTTGGGGTTTTCAAATTATGAAATAATCTCTAATGAAATAACACCCAACAAATTTTTAAAATTCGGGGCTTGTTTCATAGCGTGTATAATTTGGGGGTTATTTCATTTTTTATTCGGGGGTTATTTCATTTTTAAAGTTGTTGCTTGGTGAAACTGACTCTTTTATGAATTTTGGGCATAATTTCATTTTTGTTGCTGGTGGGGTTTATTTCATTGGGGTTATTTTATTTTCATCATTGGGTGTTATTTCATATGAAATGACTCCCAAAAATTGGGGGTTGTTTCGTTTTCGCTTTGGGGTTTATTTCATTTATTTTTCGATGTTATTTCATTCACTGTTTTTGGGTGTTATTTCTAATTTTTTGGGATTTATTTCATTGGGGGTTATTTCCTGGGCGTTATTTCATTGGGGGGCTTTTCGTGGAGCCCATTTCTGTATGTCTTATTGCGTAGCGCATGATTGTGCGCTTATTTTTGTTAAATGTTTCATTAGTGCTTTGCAAAATGATAAACATTTTTATTGGGTAATAACAAGGTGTTCTTGTTGCTTGAATTTCTTTAATAGAGACGCCATTTTTAATCGCAGGACCAAAAAATGTGCGTGTACATGAAGTTTAATAAAACGAACAAAAATCATTAAAAAAATTCACTATTGTTTTTTTTTTTGTATTTACATCCGTTTTCATTTACGGTGACGATAAAATTCTATACCCACATCTCCACAGGTGGCGATGGTATTAAGCATTTGTGTTGATGAGTCCAATCGGTGTAGAATTAAGTTTTGAACCGTCCCTCCGGCTGGGAGTCCATGCTAGCTTTTTCTCAAACAATGGATCGTGTCTCGAAAAATGTAGTAAAGTGGTTTCTATTATTGAAAAAAAAAACTAAATTATACCAAATTTCAATACAGTTATAACATTTGTTTAGAGCTTAATGCCTCTTAAATTGCAAATGGTAAATTTTGGACCGATTATCTCAAAATTACATATGGGATATTCACAAGGTGTGCCTTCACGTTAAATTGTCATAATGTTCTAGCATTTGACAAAGGTTTAAAAATAAATAAATAGAACTTTGCATGCTATGTTTATTGTGCTGTCGGAATTAAACCGAAGAGACCTGCGCTGAACGGCTGAGCCGAGCCGCATTAGTTTTTGCAGCCGTCGCCGTTGATGGTATATTTTTATCCGGCTAACATCCGAATTTAACCTGCGGCTTGCAACAAAACACTTGCGGCGTCAAATTAGATCGGTTTAGGACTCTGCTGTTTGGTAAACAAACAAAATATAATTTATTTCTCATTTGCATCTGAAAAATAGAAAATACTCAGGTAGGACCTAATTTATTTTAGAATTCAAAAATGTTTTTATTTTTGGTAAATATTTATTTTTGGTAAATATTTATTTTTTGTATTTGTTTTAAATCAGCTGATTAAAATTCAATATATCACACTGAATTATGAGGGAGTTTTCACAACAGTCGTATTTTTTTCATGTTATTATTTTAAGACATATGACTTTATGACACTTTGTGAATCCCCCCAATAGAATTTCTAGCCATATAATGCTTAGTAAGACCAAATCTTAAGTGTTTTGCGAGAGTGCTCTTTATATAGGGTTATGGTGCATTCTCATCCCATGAAACTCTGGCAGATCAAAATTTACTAAAATAGCAATATTTGGATTTAGCCTTCACATTCGTTATGGTTTTAGGCATACAAATGTGTTTTCCGAAAATGGACTTTATATAGGGAATACGGTTAATTATGGATCGATCTTCACAAAATTTGGCAGAGTGATTTATAAATTTGCGAAACTATTGCAGATTAAATTATCCAATGTCATTATTCTTTACGGTAGTTGGCATACTTAAGTGATTTGCAAAGGTGAGCTTTATACACGGAAGCGATTATTTACTAAATAATCATAAAATATGGCTTGAACCACAAAAATTTTGCATTATTTCGCTTTGGCCAAAATTACTTATTTTAAATATATTCGTGGCTTGGTTTAAGCAAAATGTTTCTTTTTGTAAGAAAATTTTACTTGAGTAATATGAACGAAATAAGTTAATATCAAGAAATAATTATGCATTTTCTTTTTTAAAGAAACAAAATCGATTACTTTAGATAATAAATATTTTTAAGTATAAACTTAATGAGAGTCGGTGCATTCTGTCGTCAATTTATGTTAATTTTTTTTTATCAAAAATATAAATTTTTTAGAGAGGTTGTTCCACATTTGGGTTCATAACTCTTTGCAAACCGAACCGATTATGCTAGATAACAATAAAATTCTTAAAATACTTTTACACCGCATTTTTTGTAGTGCCTTTGTCACATGTAAAATCCACATGTTGTTGCACATGTCTCTCAAGATTGCCAACAACAGAAGGTTTTAATTTTTGCTTTAACGCGTTCTTTATTGGTTTCATCTGACAAAGCCTTAAATCGCGCACAATTGCAAATAGTATACTTATTTCTATTCGCTTTAAATTGTATTTCAGTAATATAAAAATCTTGTTTTTTTAAAGAATATGTAGAAGTTTTACTGTATATTTACCTGAACAAATTTCGGGTAGTTTTTCCGTTCAAAAGAAAACAACACGACATGTATGCATTTGCAGTGGAAATTTTGACAAGCACACCGCTAAATACATGTCGTCTAAAACAACCAATACTGGTCTTTTCTGATAAATCTTTCAAAAGTAATCGTATTTTCAACAGAGAGAGACAGATGCACATCGCTAAATCGACTTAAAATTTCTTAAGGACACAGATTTAATATAATTTACGCGGTCTTACATGGATATTAAAAAAGTATCTCACGGAATGAAAAACTAAGTATACCCACTTATGGCGGGTTGTATAATAATTCTAAGCAAAAATAAAAAAAAAAACAAAAAAAAAATACTTGTATGGTGGTAAGGATAAAGAGTGTCAAGGGTTAATGTCTTTCTAATCATGTTGGTACTCCGATTAAAATTTATTTATTTTATTATCATCTTACTACATTAGTACCGGTCAAAATTTCACCATAACTCCTATAAAAATACAATCCCCTGAAAACCAAAATTTCCTTATAAATGCTCGCATTGATATAAAATTTGGCGGTGATCACTTCTAAAAGCGCTACAATGTCATGTTTAAAGTTTCTACTGGTAGGTCCCGCTACATACAATCGCTTTGTGACGAAAAAAACTCCTATAAATATCTACATAATAGTTGGAACAAAAAAAAAAGCAAATAATTTTGCTTTGGCAGTGATACCTTTGAAAATTTCCTTGTAAATACTGTCTTGGCCGCCTATAATCTATCATTTATTTACATAATATTTTTAATATCAATGTAACATTAATCTGTTTTATTGTCTTACTTTGATCCTTCTGATCCTTCAAATCTTTGTCAATTGTTTGTGGTCGGGCTGAGTCCAACATAGTATAACCCAGATATGGAAGGAAAATATGACTATGGTGGACATGAAATGAAGAGACTGCTTCAAACATAATATGTTGGCGGTAACAATATACATATATGACATCGGTACATATTTTTCTCTTCTAACGCTAATATGCAGCCCATTCTTTGGGGCTGTTATCAATTTAAATCTATTTTAAGTAAACTTTGTATAATAAATTGTACAAAAAAAAATCATTACTTTCCCCCTATAAAACTTTCCTTTTAACTTGCTATTGTTGGCATCCCTTGACCTTCATGGATAATATACCAGCAATTGCATGAATGCTTTTATACACATTTTTCTACGTACAAAAAAATGTTTTTTACACTTGTTCAAATATACATGTATGTAAAAAAATAATAAATAACAAACAACATACATAAATGCAGTTAAACAGAAAACAAAATAAAAAGTTGCTTTTAAAGTGTTAAAAGAATTGTTAACTACATATTTTGTTACGATAAAATGTTGGATTACAAAAATCCAAAAATAAATAAATGAAAATGTTTTTAACCTACATTTTTGTGCAGAAACAACACAGTTCATGAAAAAATGATTTAATAAAAAAATATTTTACTTATAATTTTTAAATGCATTTTTTTATAATAATATTATAAAATGAAAAATTCTTATACTTGTGTATGTGTGTAGTTAATGTCATTTACAAAATTATATAAAATGTAAATAAAATTTCAATTCACTTTTTACTTGCGCTGTAGAATTATTTTTTTTTATTACTTGTAATAAATTACAAAAATTGATCTTTAATTTATTTAAATTACATAAAACGGAAGTCAAACAAAATTTTTATAATAGTTTCTTGTGTGAGTTAAACGGTTGGGAATTTTCGTTAAAATAAAGTGTTATCGATTTTTTTGTATTAACTTGGCTGAAAAGGTCGCTGATTTTTTAGTTGAAAAAAGGTTTTATTTCATATATATTTTTAACTATAAAATCATTTAAAGTATTGGGACAATTGTATATTTTGACTCCATTACATCTTCTAAGTCCCAATTCACATTATACGATTTTTGTCGTTGCGATTATTGTCGTTTCCTCTTTGAAGTCGGTCTGATGTTTACATTGTACGATTTTTGTCGTTACGACTTTTTCTGTGCAACCGAACTTCAATACATTTTTCGTCAAATGAGAGAACAATGAGAGAACGAATGAGCGAACAAAACGAATCGAAGAGTTCACTCGCTTGTGTACCCCTTTTAATTCCTCTCACCCCTCTTTCCTATTAAGTAAGAATCGCAACGACAAAAATCGTATAATGTGAATGGGCACTAAGATATCCAAAAAATTGCATCAAAATATTGATAACTGTTTATTTTAGAAAAAATTTAATTTTTGTAAATTTGATCAGAACATTTTTAAGTTTTTTTTTTTATTAAGCTTAATGTTTTTATTTTTTCGATATTTAACATTTAACACTAAAAAAGTTGTCGTTTACTTAACACAAACAGCTGACTTTGCGATAAAAAGTGTTGTTTAACCTTTGTCTAGCGGAAAAATTTTACAACGTTAAAAGGCGGTATGGGTACAATTGTACCCTTATATACTTAACACGGCTTTCCTATTAATATACAATGCTAGAATAGTTAAAACCGAAAGGAATTTATTTTGCGAAACATTTAAAGTAATAAATTCCAGAATGGGTTAAAATCTGAATATTTAATATTCTCGTTCAATTATCTTGATTTTTTTTAAGATTCTGTCAGATAAATAAGTCAAAGTAGTTTTTTTTTTTGCCAAACGATAAACAATTTTCATAAATTTTCCAAAAAATATTTATTTCCTGCACTAAAAGGACTTAGAAGGTCTGTCGATAACACGCCTTGTAACCTTTCGACTTCGAAAACTTAATTTTACATGATTGGTATCTTTCTATAAAAATAATTGCACCTATTGGAATATTATAACATCAATCAATTGATTTATCATTCTCCAACTAATTCCCATCAATCTAAGACATTTATGTAAATGTCTCCACTATCTGCTATTCCTTTTTGTAACCCACATTTCAACAACTGACTTTGTTGGAAACTTATGTAGATGTTTCAACAAAAATGTCAAAAAAAAATGCAACATTCATGTTGAAAAATAAGTTACAGTGCCATTGTAACGAAGTTGTTATACCCTTTACCTTAGAGACTTTTTAATTTGGCAACAAAATAATTAATTTTTGTAGACTATTAAAACATTACAAGGGAAACAATTAATGTTTTTTGATTTTAAGAACCTTTAATGGTTTTACTATTTTTTGCAAATTATTTTTTCTTATTTTGGAACTCGTTTAAAAATTTAATGATTAAAAAAAAAAATTGTTAAATAATTCTAAAAGTCGAATTTATCTTAGGTGCGTTCATTTTCTTTACTAGCAGAAACTTGCAACGAGAGAGTAAACTTTAAATTTATTTTTCTCTAAATTACTACAAAAAAATAAAATGAAAACTAATGTTTTGCCAGCAAAAACTAGCAAGTTCGGCATATCGACTATAAGACACGAGATCCTGTCTTCCTGAATTCATTTGTTTTGAAGTATTTGTTGTTCCTTAACTAAAGAGAAATATATAATTTTTTTATTGATAAAGTTTTAATTTAAAAATTATGAAAATTATTTTTTTACAAATTTTAAACAGTTTGTTTCGTAAAAAAATCCCGATACAGATGTTTGAAGAATTCTTCATTTTACAAGAAGAAATTTTCTAAAAAAGTTTTTTTCAAGTATGTTAATACATTCTAGTGATAATTATTGAAAATATGTAGAACTTCTCTGTTATTGAACAAACCTATTGCAAATGTGTATGTCAATGTTACAATGCCAAGAAAAATGTTGTTGCCTAAAAACTGGCTTAAATTCAAATTCTAGTCAGAAACTGAGAGTTCGCCCAAACTGACTTAAAGTTAGATTTCATTTAGAAACTAAATTTGACTTAAGGCAAACACGCTTAATCTTTTTATAATTTGCTTATACCTGATTAATGATTTTAACAGGAAAAGTTAGTTGTACGAAAAACACAAAAAATTTAATTTTAAATAAGTAAAATGTTGGCCCACTTTTTCTAGCTTTTCAATTTTTTTTTTTTTTTTTTTTTTTTTTTTAATTTTCCTAAGCAAATCCCGCGAAGATTTATGCTTGTCTGCAGGAAAGAAACCAGAGTCTCTGGCGGGAATCGAACCCGCAACCATGGCGCTGTTAGACTAGCTCGCTACCAGCTAGCCTACCGGGGCACTTGTTGGTTTATTAGTTTAAAACAGTGAAGAGCAACACACATACTATCGCATCTATGCTTGTTTGGAAAGCAGCAGAAAACGAATGACGCTCATCAACAGGTGCTGATCTGCAATTGATAACTTTGACGAAATGACAACGAAGCAACAGCAGAGTGTGCATTGTCATATAGTATACGAATAGTGTACACGTGTGAACGTCACACAAGCAGCAATTTTATTACTATGCACGCGTACAAATGATTTGCAAAAGTGTCCTTAACTGGTTTAAAATAATGACTTCACGTAGTCCCGAAAGAAATAATACGGGGGTGTCAAGTCGCACGATCTTGGAGGCCAACTGACAAGTTCATTTTTTGAAATCGACCTAGTAGCGACATCCTGTTTTGACTACATTTTGCCCGAATACATATTCATCCAAATTTTACAAAAAAAATTAAAAATTATTGATAGGCGGTTACAATATCCTTTGTCCTTAACGCGGAAGTTGGATTGTTTTCGAAAAAACTATTGTTAACAATGCAAATAATATAGTAAACTTAGATATTATGCTCATAGCCTTGTTGTAGAGTATAAGATAACAAAATGTCTTTAACAGAACATTTGCATACGTTGGTCTCCAGTGATTTTGTCCCAGTAAAAAATAGAAACTTTAAAAACTTTTTATTTAACGAAAACCAAAGGATCAATAAACGTATTGTCATACGACTATTTTTTTTATGTATTTTCTTGCATTTATTCTGCCACTCAGAAGTTTACACACACAAACGTAAAAACACATTCATACAAACAAACAAACAGACTTGTACAAAATGCAAACAAATACACACAATTTAAATGCATTTGTTTGTTAACTAAAATTTTTCATATAAAATGTATGCAAAAACTCAACATTGTTTTTTAAGTTCTTTATAGTTTTTTTGTATAAGAGTAAAAACTTTTCCTTTAAATCTCCTGCTAAGGACACTATGGGTTAAATATTGTTTCCTTTCAGTCACACATACAAAAACTTCCAAAAAGTAGTTTATTTTCGGAAATAAAAAACCAAAGTTTCATTACCTTTTTTCTGCCTAAAATGGTGTGCGACCTCTGCTTAGAATCATAAAAACCAATTTGTATTTAAATTTTCCTTTTCCTTCCCCACTGTACCAAGCCATACGCAGTAACTTTTTAACTATAAAAGTTTATTGACTGATTTCAATTCGATAAATCAATTTCGTTTTCAATTCTATTTGGATTGTAACTTTAAAAAAAAATTGTTTTAAAGGTTTTATTTTTGTTTTTTGTTCTTTAACTTCAGTTATTGTTTGCCTTCTGGTTTATTTTCGTTTTTACATTTTCTGGTGTGGCTTTTAAATGCAGACCCAAAAAAAAGGATGCGTATTTTTTATTTCATCCATCTTTCGTATTGTTTTGCAAACTTTTTATTCTTAAGAAGAATATAAGACCGAAGAAGAATTATTTTTAAGTTCTTAAGGTTAAATTTGTTTTTTTTTGTTTTTTTTTTCAGGAAAACTTATGTGAATTTATTTGTAAATCTACTTAAAATATAGTTTTAAGAAAATTGTTATATAAAATTTTTTATTACTTTACTCATGTTTTAAAAAATATGAATTTTATTTTTTTTTTGTTGTCTTTAGCACAATTTAACCAATTGGTTTGCTTAACACGATTGCAAGTTAAAGTGAAAGAAAAACGAAACCAAAAAAGTTTTTGCAACTTTTAGTTTAAAAAAAAACAATAGAATTTAAGTTGTTTTAAGAGTTAAAGGAATATTTATGTTTGTAGAGCAAATCAATTGGAACATGTGGCAAGTACATATTTGTGAGAAACCATTAGATTTCAGATTCTATAAGCTATTTATGCGCATTTTAATACCCTTTAAATTTCTCAATGTGTATTAAAAAAAAAAAAAAAAAGATAAAGTGAAATAGATAAAGAAAAAAGTGTAAGTCGAAAAACACACTCACTTTTAACATCTAACACCAAGATACAATATTATGGTTCCCGAATGCAATTATTATTGGAAACAAGCTAAATTGCTGTAGAAGTTTTGAACCAAAATGTGGATCTGGATATGAAACAATTCCTAAATGTCTAAAATATCGCAGCATCCGCTTAAAATTATACCGATATTCTGAAACTTCTTAAGAACTACTAACTTTAAAAGTTTTGCAGCCGCACAGCTAAATGTTTGTTGTAATTTTCGTGAGAGACTGTAAACCAAGGAACCCGTGTAATTGTATGCCATTAATAAGTGTAGTATTGAGATAACACAAGTCTCGAGTAGAAGCTATTGAATAATAAAATTTAATGCAATACAATTTTAATGCAGATAATTCGAACACATTGGACAATTATTCGAATGATTTATAAAAAAATAAATCTGCCGCCGGAGTACGTCATTTCCTTTGGAGATTAGTCAATCTTATAATTTTACACTATCATACAAGCCTTACGTATACCATAATTATTAAAATACATTGTGAAATCGAAATCACACATGAACATTAGGGTAATAACGTTTGTTGCACAAAATTTCTTCACCCCACCACACGATGGGCAATTTAGGTTGATAATTAAAAGTTAAAATGCAACCCTGATCACATGAAAAAAATTTCAAATAACGATTAAGTCGTATGCAATATTTTTTTCCATAATACTTGTCATTTTTATAACACATCGCATTCACACAATCTAACTTTTACATAAATATTGCATTAGTTTTTAACGTGTAGTAATACAAAGTATAATAGTGTAAGCAAGCCTTTACCACTTACTACCAAAAGAGGTATCTGACAAGGGAACAACTTAGAGTGCAATTTGTTTAACTGTGCCCATGTTCTGCAACTCCCGCGTAGAAAAACTTTTCGACTAAAATGTGGAAGATAAAACAAAATGCCAAAATTTAAACTAACAACTGTTTTTCTCACTTAACTGCGTCTGTTACATTTTTTGGCCAGTATTTGCTGTCACGTAAGGAAATTACTCGCCTTTTTAGAGAAAAAGTGTGTCTGTAAAATTTTTGCAAGAAAGTTCCCGCTTTGAACTGTCAAAAAACTGACGAATAAAAAAGGGGTGAGAAAAAATTCCAACACTTAAAAATAAATTAAAAATGAAAATGCAATGAATAATAACACGGAAGAAGTAAGTATTTTGTCGTTGGCAGATTTTTTCATTGATTAATTATTTTGCTTTTAATATATTTGAAAAATATGCGAATGTTTCCAAAGCTATTTTGTGCATTAAAGCCGCACTTTACATTATTTGGTATAGTCGACGGTTGTATTTTCGACGCCGTCGCTCAAAATTTTTATATTTTAGTAAATTTTGGTCTTCGTCACAATGACTTCGAGTTCAATGTTATGACAGTTATAACGTTACGACGTAACTCTTTTGATAGTTTTCGGCATGAACAGACATACTTTTTTCTCACTTCTCGAGAAACGATAAAATATTTTGTTTCACATATTTTCGACGCGAGAAGTTCTCACTAAAGTTTGAGAACATGGGAACTCGTAAATGATGAAAATTTAGCAAATACCAGCAGTTAATAAAACGACAACACTTTGGACAAAAGTCGTATGCAGATGATATTGACAGTCTTTAAAGAAACATGCGAGATGTAACTGAGAAGATTAAGAAAGAATCAGCAAAATTTGGTCTAGTGATAAACAAAGACACAACAACAATATTAATTGCTACTTAAAAAAATAAACAGAAAAAAACACGCGAGTAGAATATTGCGACAAAGTGCAAGCATAACACTGTAATTTTGAGGTAGTAGAAGAATTTACCTACCTTGGAAACGGTGTAAATAAAAAAAATACCATCAGTCTTGAAATAAAACGAAGGACAGTGCATATTAACAACTAATGTTATTATTAATTTTAAGCAGGCATGCCGAAGGTAAAGTTGAAAACCAAGGTCTATAGCACACTTGTTATTCCTGTGCTGCATTATGGTGCCCCCACATCGCTACATGCAAAAATTTATAAAGATGTGTTAGTTATTTTCGAGAGAAAATAAACTTCATCAAATGTATGAGCCTTACTGCGTTGAATGAGAGTATTGACGACGAATCAAGTATTAGCTGTGTGAGATATACTCCGCCATGAACAAAGTGCGATGCATCAAGATACAACTATTGCGCTGGCTAGGATGCCCCGGTAGACTAGTTGGTAGTGAGCTAGTCCATCTTTGGATTCTTTCCTGCAGATAAGCGTAGAGCTTCGCGGGGTTAGCTTAGGGAATTAAGAAAAAAAAAAAAAAAACATCGGAAGAATGAACGCGCATACTCCAGCACGAAAAACGAGACTACGGCGGAAAGGATTAAAGCCCTAAAAAGCCTTTGTGAATCGAACAGCGTACAAAAGACCGAAACGCCTAGACTACATTTTTTGAGTATGCAGAGACCAACAACAGATTGTATGGCCATCTAAGAAAGTAAGTTGGTATCTGTTGCCACTCAAAATATAAATAACAACATTTTAACTGGATATTTACTGCCTGATTTTCAAAGTAAAATAAATACATATTTTCGCTTAGAAATTTCTATTGAAAACAAAAACAGATTTTGAGTTTTTTTATTGTTGTTTCAATATAAATTCCTAAGCAAACATTTTTATTTTATTTTGAAAAACAGAAAACAAGTGCAAAAAAAACACGAGCGCATTCAATGATCAATAGCAATTTATTGATTTCTTTATTTAAAATTTGGTTGGCGTATGTTACCTCACTGACTTACTTATTTTTTACTTACAATTAGTTTACATACACTCACAATATTCTGTACGTAAAATTAATTGAAATTGTAATATAAAATCAATGAAATTTCAATTAAAACCCGGTCTTCTTATTTTTCATATATTTTTAACGAAAAGTTCAAAATAAAAAACAAATGAATTTTCAGTTACTTTATATAAAATAACTGTAAAATAATTTAAAAAAATATACGCAACTATTTCCGCCGCCATGGCAGCACTCGTATAGATGCTTGTGTAGGGTACAAACAAAAACACGCAAATGCATTCAAACAAATAGGAAATTTTAGTGCAAATCCCATTTTATATATTGAAAACTTTTTTCGATTCATTACAATAAAAATTTATAAACTTAATTTATTTCACAACATTAACATTTGCAGCGTTATCAAAGTTCAAAATAAAACAAAAGTATTTCATTATGCAGCAATAATATTTCAATCTTGTTGTAAAAATTATAAATGTTGAATTTTTTCCATTTTATATTATGAATCTCTATATGTATATTTTTCAATTTCTATGTAACATATAATTCATGTGTACAATTTTACAATAGATGTCAGTACAAACTCATATTCACTTATACATACGTATGAATGTGTGTAACAATAATGAATGATGATAAAATTGTACATGTATCTAAATGTGAATGTCCTCTATTGTATACATTTATTAGTGTCATAAATCTATGACTATTTCCACTACTGACACACAACTACAATAATATTTTTAATGCAAAAAAAACTATTGTTAAATCATTCCTGAGTAAAACTGAATAAATGTGGGGAACAAAAGAAAAATAGTAAAACAAACGACCTTAAATTTTAAAACAATTTCCCTTAACACATATTCATAAATGTTTATATAAATGTAATTTTGTATGGGTATGTGTGCGTTCATATAAATAATAAAAATGTACAAAATTTGGTTTATGTTTAGATATACATAGATGTGTGTTTATGTGTGTGTGTCAGTGTGCATTTATGTATTTCTAACTATATCCTTCCACAATAAAAGTTGTATTTTACACTCTCAGTGGTTGGTAATAATATACAATTTCAATAAAACATTTGTTTTACAACTCTCCTTGGTACGAGAGAAAAAAAATATGAAAGAAAAATGTTTGAATATACAATCTACTCCTTTTTATATGCAGCAGCGCGTTTGTCTGTATGTGATCTTCCTTTTCCATATTTGTTCGACGAATTCACAGATATAAATCATAAAAAATATTCATAACACAAAACGTTACATGATAAATGCCTGTTGAAATGAAGACATTTATAAAAATCCACTAAAGTAATACATGGGAGTAGATACATAGGGAAAAAATTTATACAATGGACAAAATAAAAAAATATGATTGTTAAATATGTACAACGGTGGAGCAAAGTTGCCTTAAGTTACCAGGTCATCGAAAAACTGTGATAAATTTATGCCTGGATTTAAAAAGTTAAAGACCAAAAACTTTCAAAAAAAAAATTAAAAATATTACACGTTGTCTTTTCATAACTTTTATGTACAAAATATTATTGGTTAAATCAAATAAAGTTTTATCTTGAAATCGAATAATTTGGTAAAAAAGTGGGTCAATTAACTTACCCTCAATGTTAAAGATAGTTTAGAGTTTGCTTTATATATACATATCCTTAGTTAAACTAAGTTGTTTAAGTTGCAACATTTTCTGAACTGTTTCAGAATGATACAAATATCAACACAAAAGCGTTTAAGTGTTATTTCTAGTCCTACGAAAATTAATTGTTCCAAATTTCAACACATCATTATTTATCACATATGGCAACGTGTGCCCCGATTATGACAAAATGACATGGTGTTGTTTCAAACTATACAAAACTAAATTAATTTTTTTGTATTAAAATTCCAATTATATGTACATACATTATATTTACATTTTAATTTATTAAAAACCCATTTTAATTGAATGTAACAAATAATTTGATGACCAGTTTGCTCAATTCAAGTACTTTATAAATTATCTTTTAATTGCCTGAAATAGTTAAATTAAATGAAGATATTTGTGAAAAGACCTAGAGTAGGTTGTGGAATTTAAAAGATAATTTTGCCATTTTTGGTTATTGAAATAAAGTTATTTGTGCACCGATTTGGAAGATTTAAACGGTGTTCAATATGGGCGCACTGAGGCTTAAAAAGTACGATTGGCATTGTTGGCAATAAAGAATATATAAAGTTATTTTCAGCGTTTTTAAAACACATTTAGCATGAAAAAAGGATTCTATTTAGCACATGACTTTTTTTTAGCATATTTTCGAACTTACGAACCTCTTTAGAATTTTTTAAGATTAATTGATAAATTCTTTCTCTATTAATTTACAGTTTTTACTAGTTGAAGTACAAATTTGTAAATATTAATACTGTTTTTTTCGATATTGTAATTTGTCATATTTTACAAATAAATTGCAAACGCAATGGTATTTGATTGCTTTAACAAAAAAAGTTATCTTAAATGTGCATTATTTTTTTTATTAACTAACTGCCTGTCAACTTCAGACGTTAACGTTCGCATAAAATTTGTATGAAAAACACTCATTTTCAAAAATATTTTCCAAATTAAAAATGTTAACGGTTTTGTTTTTAAGATAAATTTTTACATCTTAATATTTTGCTTTATTTTAAATGTTAATTAACTGATATATACTAAATTTCTCATTTTGTGTAAACTTTTTTCAACATTTATCCAAGACTTCATAAAGTATATATATTCTGGGTCCCTTAGTAATTCTTATTTGATTTAGCTATGTCTGCCTGTCTGTCCATCCGTCCGTTTATCTGTCTGTCCATTGATCCCATATAAAACCCACTTCGGAAATCATTGATAGACGACCTACACCGTAACAAATATTGATTTTGTAATAAAATTTGATTGAATTATTAATTACACGACTAGAAATAACATCATGTGGTTTTGTGATAATCAGTCAACAAAAACGGGTATGAATGTATTAAATTTTGGTATAATTAAGGTTTTTTAATCTCAGAAATCGTCTTATCGATTGTTGTGAATAACTTTTCATAATTTACGATAGATTAACAATAAAATCCCGTCATAGATTAAAAATAAAATCCCGTCATAAAAATCACTTTTTGTTTTGTAAATATATTTTCTGAATCTCAGCCAAATCGTACCATAAATAAATATAATGCGAATACCACGACAACAGCGCCGCCTATCCTCAAGAGTAATTAACTGCCCTAGTTTGGTGTCAATCGGTCCAGTCGTTCTTGAGTTTTAGGAGCACATGTACGCAACAAATGTTTTCATATATCTGTGGCATTTTGACAAAACATCTTAAGTTGAATTTAAAAAGTTGAAAATTATACGAATTTTCATTAAAAAAACATTTAGGTTAACGTTTTTAAAATTTTGTATTATAATCGATTATTTCTTATTTCGTTAATTTCGGTTTATTTCATTATTAATTAAAATTATCGCTTCACCGAGCTATTTTGAAAAACTTTTTGCTATCTTATCTCGACTTAAGATGTTTTGTCAAAATGCCACAATTTTAGATGAAATTTCTTGAAATAATTGAGTTTAATTGAGCTCCTACTAAACAACTGGGAAGTATTTGCAGAAGTTTTCTGAGTTTATGCTGGCCCAAAAAATGTACAAACATTTTAAATTAATTCCAGTAGGAATTGCCTCTTTTATGATTTGTGATATGTTGGGTTTGTCATCGCACCGAATAGGAGAATATATATAAAAAATTTGGAATCTTTGCCAGAAAAAAATCAAAAATATACAAAAAAAAAGTAAAAGAATGTCGTGTTAGTTAGATGACTTATAACTCGAGAACGGCTGTACCGATTTTAATCACCACTGATTTGTTTGATTCGTTTTCGCCACAAATAGCAGAAAAATTATTTGTATACTGGAAATGAAAGTGGGCGTGGCATAAAACAGATTTCTCTTATTTGGATAATGACAAGAGCAATACTGTCCATATTTACTATAAAGAGCTAAGTTATGAATGCACGACAACTGACAAAGATGGGCTAAATTGGAGAAGTGGGCGCGGCACAAAAAATATTGACTTATATCTAAAGAAAGGTTAGAGTCAAATTGTGTTTATTGAGAGAAATAGCTTAGTTATTACCTCAGAACATTTGGAAAAAAAATGGGCAGGATTGGAAAAGGGGGCGTATTTCAAAAACGATTTATTTATATGTTGCGGATACGTAAACGTTGCGGTCGACTTGAAATGTTGGTAGTTACTAAAAACACGTGCACGTGTCATATGGTGTTGAAGTGTATGTGCACACTCGTACGTATGTATGTAAATTATTATTTGTTTTGATTTTGCTCACAGTCTTGTTCCAAAACATGTTGCTAACATAATTGTTTAAAAACGCCAATACATAACGATATCGGCTTTTTTGTACAAAAAAATCAAATACTTTATACATAATACGTGGCATGTTGCCAAAACATCTTAAGTCGAGATAAGATAGCAAAACAGCACTAAAATTGCTTTGAAAAATAAAATTTTGTATCAAGTTTTTATTGCTCCAGAGGATCTTATTTTGGAGTTATGGACCTTAAAATATTTTAAGCTATTAACAAAATTTTGGTAGTCGTTCTTAATTTGAAATTTTTATTATTGATAGGATTTCCAACCAATTGTAGTGGGAAATGTAAGAAAGGGTAAACTCACTGTTTATTGTTGTTGTTTTTGTTAAATCTTTAAGTAAGACTTTTGCTTATGGACAATTCTTATTCGCTTAACAGTTTTACTTGTTTTTATCTTTAACTTTTCTAAAATCTTTGCATGAAGTTTCCTGACGATCTGGCCTAAGCAACCAGTGAAATGCGCATAGGAATAGCTTATCCGTTCAACAATAAATTTCATTGATTTTATCAATAATATATATTGGGAATTAAGCACGATTAAATCTTGTAAATTTTGTATTCCCAAAAATTACTTTGATAATTTTTAGTTATTATTAATATCTCTTTAAATGAAACTTGATATAACCAATATGTGTATAAGCGAACATTGAAAACAAAATTTTTTTATAATTTCTTATTGTAAACTTAATTTAATTTCCTAAAAATACTAACCAAAGTTTAGCGAAATATTAAGAAAAATAAATACACATAATATATTTTTTTAACCTTTGTCCAGCGGAAAAATTTTACAACGTTAAAAGGCGGTATGGGTACAATTGTACCCTTATATACTTAACACGGCTTTCCTATTAATATAATTAAATTATTCTGCCCTTATTTAATAAACAAATGATAGAACAGGCCAGGCCCGTGGCTAAAAAAAACTTATTTTACGTACACATGTATACATTTTTTGCTTTATTTTCTTACGACTTATATGAAGGTACAATTGTACCCCTTCAGCCTTTTAGGGATATCAAGTCAAAAAAGACTTATTTCGGTATGATATAATCAAAATCTTTTTTTTTAAATTTCAAATATGTAATCCGTAATAAAAGTTTAGAGATGTCAGAAAATTTTAGATATCTAGTATTAACAAAAAAAAGTTATTGCAATTTAAAAACGAAAAAGGTACAATTGTACCTCTTCCGCTCGACAAAGGTTAAAAAAGACCTCAAGCTTAAACAATTCAAGATAATTATAAAAAAAGAGAGGTAAAATAAAACTAAATAATATATATATATTTAATATAATAAGGTTAAGGCGAATATTCGGAACTATGCGGTGATTTTTTCTATTTGCATTGCCTAAAATGTATGCAAATATTTATTTTATAATAAAATCGATAATAGAATCAGCTGTTTTATATTTTGGCTCATATGTTTACAACTTTAAATTCAATTTTTATTGAATAATTTTGTAAATTATGATTTTTGCGTTAAAATAGTTTTAGTATTGTAAATGTAAATGAAAATTATAGAAAAGAAAATAAGAAGTGTAAATGCAGTTAACATACAAATGTAAATATGAAATAAATGCAATTGTTGTATAACTTGCATTTGTTGTTTATATTTGTGTAATTTTATTGTTTTGTAAATAAATAAAGCGAATTTAGTTAAAATACAAAAATATTTGTTGTTTCAATCGTATAAGTAAATAAAATGACCATAGAAAAAGCGAGAAAAAAGGCTGTTGCAAATTTTCAGCAGCCCGCTGCCGGAAACATGGAAAAATACTATTTTAACTATTTACCAATTTTATTTACTTCCATCTATGGAAATAATCTAACTGTTGAATAGAATAAAATAAAAAATTAAGCTTTTAACAGCAATATTTATTTCCACAAGACAGCAAGAGCTGTAAGGTGTTTCTTTTATTTTCAATAAAAACCCGATAAAATTGGTTTCTTGACACATAAAGCCAACACTAATTTCAGTTCGACCAAAAAACCCATAATATTGGATTTCATTACACCAAATTTAAATTAATGTTTTGATGAGAATCTCATTGATAAAATTTAAGGTAAACTGCTGGTTAATAAGTTTTGTTGACAGCACTGCTTCAAAACAAAAATAAAATTCTTAACAGCTGATACGTAAAAACTGAGAGAAGTTTTTATTTTATCAGGTTCATCCGCAACGCAACGTTACGTTTATGTAAGAGTACCTATGTGTACAGTAGCTTGGTAAAGAAAACGGAACAGCTGATCCGCAACGTATACGTTTACGTAAGAGTAACGAGGCCTTAAATTAGGCAACGAATTATAATGCTGTTACGACAGGTTTTATAAAGATTCGGTGATAATTAATAGATCCAATACAAAGCTAACGCTTCATTTATTCAAACTCCAAATGGAGGGTATTAAAGACTCGGCACAGCCAAATTTAGCACTCAATTTGTTTATTTTAAAAATTATGCGTTATTTGCACCGGCTATTATTTTTTAATATAAGGTCAATTCCGTTTCACTCTAAAATTATTAATAATTTGATTTTTAATTGCAAATGATTGATGCTTAAAGACTTCTTGGCAAACAAACATTCATACTTAATCTCCTTGAAATCTAGATTTATGCAGAAATGCAAAAAGTAGTGTGGAGTATTTTGACAAGATGATCGAAACTATACCCAATATTTTCATTTTAGGCAAATTAGGTTGTCCTAAATTTGTCTCGTAGTTACGTAGATTTTTCGTTTGTCATCAATAAAATTTTTGAAAAAGTCTAAAGATTTATGTGCAATCTTTTGCGAATAACGAATTTTGCTATGCGCGGACCTATTACGGATTTAAAATATGTGTAATGTTTATTTTACTGAGCAATCTTTAAGTTTTCCTATTTTTCCATTACTCTCCACTGTTCGACCATTGAAGAGGGTATATTAACAAAGCCATTTATATTTTACAGATATAAGGAATTTAAATTATGATATTGTGCAACAATAATAACAAAAACGGATACAAAATTGAAAAAAAGACGAACCAACCAACAGTTATTCAGTTATTTTTTATGCAATATGCAAACAATTTTTTCACAGTTTAACTACATGTTACATACACACGTATGCATGTATCCGTAAACAAGTTTGAGTTTATGCAAATAAAAAAAAGATGATGAAGGTGCTTTGTAGTCGTTAGCAAAAAAATATGTTCAAACTAAAAAAAAATATGAAAGATATTTTGTAAGTAAAACTATACAGAACTACAATATACATACATACAAACATGGAAAGATACCTACAAAAATGCAATATATTGCTAAAAGAAATGAAAGTAAAATTATTCAAGCTTAAATTTATGCACACACAAAAGCACACTCATGAATTCACACGGCCATACACATACGCCTCCTTCGATACGCCCACATATTTTCAAAACAAACAAACAAACAAAAATGGACAACAATACTTCATATTTATGAATAAAAATATTTGTAAACACAACCTTATTCTAGCATAATAACACTCATTTAACATGAGATGGGAATAAACAGAAAGAAAAGAAAAAATTGTTTAAAAAAATTACACAAAAAGGAAAAGGAAACTCTTCCAATGTTGAAACCATTTACATTTTAACAAGCTTTTCACATAAATACACATGCAGGAATAGACAGACAAACCAAATAACTAACTTATCACAATGGGATACCTTAATAAGGATAAAGGAAAGGTCATTTATAGTTACCAAATCATAATGGTTTGTTACAAATACATACATATCATGAACATTCATGCATACATATGTATGTATGTATATATATAAGCTCAGATATAATCATATATAAAATATTTACGTTATAAGTATGAACGTATCTTTTTATTGAAACGAGTATAATAAATTTATAATATATTTTATTTTACATCTTTTTACGGATAAGAAAAATAAAGTTATAGCTTTAGATAGTGCATTTAATATTTTGGTTTTTATTATTCTTATTGAATTTTTGACAAATTATTATCGATAAAAGTGAACAAAAACTTGAGTTTTTTATATCCGAAATAGAGAAGATTTTAAGATAAGAAAGTTTCAGTCATCTTTTAAAATTTTTTGTTGTTATATCCATGTAAATTTTTTTTATTAAATCCCTCAAGATCCCTTTTTGAAAACTGAATTCTAGAATTTTTTTTTTTTTTAGAATCCAATATAAAAAGATATTTTATGACTGCAGATTTGTTGTCGTCTTTAAATTACACTTTTGGTAAAGTTATGGATCGATTTTGATAAGAAATCGTTATTGATGACTGCCAGCAAAATCGCCTAAAGTAATATATGTATAAAAAATCGCCCAATATCTAATTTTCCACACAAACTTGGGTCATTTTGCACAGGAACCCTTATATTTTGGTCGTTTTATCGAAATTATTGGGCTTTAATTCATATAGTTAAGAGACATTCAATGATATAGTAAAAAATAATGGCTGTTAGATCAAGTAAAATAACTTTTGCTTTCTGTAATTGCTATCTGTTTTATTATTCATTAAAATCCCGAATTTCCAAGTCCGAAATCGCTAACTAAAGATTTTCTGCATTACGGGTCTACTGCTGATCGCAATGTATTTTTCCTGGTATGGTTCGCATTCGCTACATAACGCTACTTAATTCGGTATTGCGGTTGGCTATGCACAAAAGCTTTAGTTTCCAAAGTTCGTGTTTGTAATACAATAGAGGAGAGAAATCTCTCTCCCAAAAAGCTCTCTTTACACATTCTCATTCACTAAGGGCCTTGCAGGTTTAACTCATAACTTATGAGTCATAAGCGCCCAATGATCCCATTTGGGAACAAACACAAATAATTAATTAAATGATAATTGAAAAAATGGAATTAATAAATTTTTTGTTGTAGTTGTTTCTCTATTGTTGTAGTTGTTTCTTTGGCCAATGTGATGAATTTATGAATGTTATTTATGTCAAGCTAATAGGGCCTTAATTTTTCTTCAATGTAAATAAAATTCAATTTTTAATTTCAATATTTTGTTATTAAAAATATTGTAATTTTGTAATTAAATGGATTTTATTTACATTGAAGAAAAAAATGTAGGCCCTATTAGCTTGACAAAAATAACATTCATAATTTTTTTTTTTGAAAATAGCTAACAATCTTTAAAATAAAAACTGGGCGTATATGGGTTAAGGGAATAATAAGCCCAGAAAATGGCTTAGCAACCATGTCAAAATTTTACGTTTGTACAAATGTTGTGTATTGTTAATTGGGATTTTTGCTGTTTAGACAAACATTTAGGGCAATGTTTATGGAAATATCAAAACTTTTTATATTAAGCAGACATATTGGATATTTGCAGAGTGAAGAAGTTGAAAACGAAGCGTTTAAAAAGTTTCAGTAGTAAATTTAAATTATTACACAAATCAGCTCGTTGTTTAAATTGCTTTTTACTATAAATGATTTTCCTCTATTTTATGTTTCTTAAATTGAATGCTTCTAGGTCCAATACTAACAAAAATTCGAAAAAAACCAGTTAAAGAACAAAAAATTTCCACAAATTTCCCTCTTATAGATTCTCATACGCTCCTAAATTAACGAATATTAAAAAAGTACCAAATTATGAACAATCAAGTACTAAAAAGATCCCTCCAACAGATTCTCATTCACTCAGGACCTTGCATGTTTAATTTTATGTTTCTACGTTCAATACTAATGGATATTTAAAAGTACCAGCTAAAGAACAAAAAAGTACTAACAAAAACTCTTATAGATTATCATTAATTTAGGACCTTGCATGCTTAATTTTATGTTCATAGGTCCGTTATTAACCATAATTAAAAAAGTACCAGTTAAAGAACAAACAAGTACTACAAATTGTCTTCTTAAAGATTCTCATAAGTTCAGTAGTGCGATTCACTATGCTTTTTAAACCACAATTGTTTCATTTAAAAATGTTAACCACAAAATTAACCATTTTGCTATTCACTAACACTTTTAACGACATATGCTGGTGTTAAAAGCCAGCTGTTTCAGTCAGCTGTTATTAATTTAAACAAAACAAATTGTGGCTTATTAACACAAACATTTTTGGTGTGGTTAAATCCGCTTAGAAAATTGTTTATTTTTCTTTGTACCTGTATAGTCGATAAATGATATGGCTTTAAGGCCTACAATTTATCCACTTCTTATCACACACCAATTTTCCGTAGAGCTTCTTATTTAGTTATCCTATTTATTTATAATATTCTTATCATATAAGATTAAAAAATTAATTTAATTAAAATTAAATTAATAAAATAATAAAATAAAATAATTAATAGGTATAATAATAAAAATTAGTAATTATTTACGCACTTTGCACAATATCATTCAAAATCTCTAAATTAAAAGGTTTTTGTTTTGTTTTTTTTTTATTCTTCTTTGTTATTTTATCCTATTTTGATGTTTCTCTTGGCAGAGTTGCCACGATATATCAATTTGAAAAGAGAGAAATATAAAATGTTTACCGTGGTTATAAATAAGTTAGTGAATCACATAGTGGTTAGTGCAAACATCAAAATGTGTGGTTAAAGTTAACACTTGTTTAAAGTGTTAAAAGTTAGTGAACTGCACTACAGGACACTGCATGTTTTTTTTTATGTTTCTAGGACAAAAATGAACTAAAATTCCAAAAAGTACCAGTTAAAGCACAAAAAGGAGTAAAAAGATTTCTCTTTTATATACCATTGAGGACATTGCATGTTGAATTTTATGTTACTAGGTCAAGTATTAAATATGATTTAGTAAAAGTTGTAGGACCAAAAAGCTAAAGACAAAAATTAAATTTTACATATTTCTCCTTTTTGGTACTTTTTTTCTCTTGGCTAAATTTAAAAAATCACAAGTTTTCATAATGTAGTGGGACCACATAATTTAATACGTATGTATGTATATGCCAATGAATGGAGAAAAGTTTAAAAAGAAGTAAACAAAATAAATGGTTACGAGTTTCACCACTTAAATGTTCGAATTTTGAAAAGCGACCACATTTGTATTTGTATATTTTAGATTAGTTTCGTATGTGATAAAATCTTTATTTCTATGTTTGTTGAATTAAGAGATAGATGGGTTAACAAAAAAGTACCAAAATACAGGGTTTTCCAGTTAACTCCCCAAAAACGACGAACTTCAAAAAGGGTGCTTGTTTTTTAATGAACAACATTAATATTTTCTGAGTAAAGGAAGTCCATAAGGGGATTTATTATTAATTTTGTTAAAAAAAAATTATGATCGTCACAAACATAGAAACATATGCTACGTTTATACGCGCCACTTATTCGCAAATAATTAATTGCAAGAAGAGAAAATTGCCACATAAACACTGAATTAAATTTTTATTTGCGAAAAGCTAACTCGCTACATACAATTTTCTAGTTTCGCAACAAAATTTTTTTGTAGATTTTGTATTAGGTGACCGCAAAGCGAATTTGGGACTATTAAAAGCAAGTATAAAAAGTAAATAAAATAATCATCAATGACAGAAACAAACTCGTTATAGAAAATAACAATTTTTCTTTCCGGTCACCTTACATAAATTTTCCTTGGTCCGTGTGAATATAGTATAAAACCTATTTTAATTAAGACTTAAGTGGATTGCAAGGTAACAAAATTTTACTTTAGAGTAAGTGCGGGAATATGGTATACCTATTAGTTTTTCGATTGCCGAATTTTTAATTTTTGTCCAATTAAAATATGATTAACCCATCTAAATGCTACATATGCTAGGCTCCCACGAATACATTAGCGAGAAACATAAAACCCACACTTTCAGAGAAATTTATGAAAATATTGCAAATCTCTTTAGACACGACATTCAAAAATGTGCGGGTAATGTGGAACACCATAGCGAACAACTTTACCAAATCAAAGTATTTTCTTTAAAAGTAGTTGTGTTGTATATACATTTTTACTTTATCGCAAAAAAAAACGTGATAACAAAAACAATTCATGTAAAAACAACAATTTTATTAATATTTAATTTGGCAGCTAATGTGGTACACTATAACAAATTAGCTGTTTTAAGGTATACCACTTTAGGCGCACTTAGGGTTAAAGCAGATATTTATTAATTTAATATTATTTACTACTGCTATAGAGTAATTCCATATATTGTTCACTAATTTGGTACTTCCCACTTTTATTATACATAACAACTTAAAAAACCACCTTTAAAAGAAAAGCTAATTTTTTAACAACACCCCAAAAAAAGTCAGCTAAACAGTTAATCGAATTATTCGGAACTGACACTAAGAATGACTTTTTAATATAAAACAGATCAACGTTTTCTTTATATTTTGAGAGCTCAAACCATTAAGATTGGTTTAATTATTCTTGCTTTGTTAGTTTAAGAAAAAAGGCACTTTACCACATAACCAGCATATACCACATAACCCGCACTTACTATATTGTTTAACTTTGGTTGGGGCTCTTATCTTTACTTATTTAAATAATAAAATCTATAACTTATAAATATTAACTTACCCTCCTCCTGTTGCGATTTATTACTTTCAAATATTATTCCTTTAAACGCGCGAACCGATTACCGCTTTATTTACGCTATTTTATAAATTGGCAACACTTCACATTTTTTTTAATAAAAAAGAACAACAATGAAGGCATTTAAATTTAATGGTTAAATTTTTATAAACAACAACACAAACAGACCTTTTTACTTTCGAGTATTTTTTTTTTCTTCTCTAGAGAATGAATATGCAAATACAACAACAAAAACTTGTAGAACTTCTTGAAGAGAATAAAAAAATGTAAGAACAGATAATCAGCTAGATAACACTAACAAAAACAACAATAGATTATGAAATTCTCACATACATAATTTATGTAAATACATACATACATACATATGTATGTACGTAATTGAATGAAATTATTTTCGCTGCACTTACATATTTTCTGATAAAACACTTGATTTAATTATTTATTTAATAAAATTTCACAGTTTAACCGTTAAATACACTACAAGGACAAATATTTTATTAATTTATTTCTTATTTAGGCACTTTAACTTTATTATTTTTTGCTTAAAGACGGAAGACGCTATCGGACAACCGATTTTAGTGAATGCATTAAGAAAACTAATTTGATATTTAATGAGAACAGGGTTACCAAATTCTCACTTTTAAGGTTGCATTATGGAAAATTGTTAGGGGAATATTACTTATGTATTTCATTATCTGCGTATTAAATAAAAATTCTATTGTAAATCTTCCGCTTTCATAGACTTCATCAGCTTTTTTGTTTTTTCATAAGGATTCGTTTATAAAACACAAGAAAAATATTTTGTTACTGTATAATTTTTATTTTGATTCACAATAAACTGAACAATTTCTAATTTTCAAAGTTATTTTTGGGAATACAAAATTTATAATTTAAAGATTTTCGTATGACGTGCTATATTCCCAATTTTCTATTCACTCAGCATCTGTATTAATTTACAATACTTAGTGCTGGTTCAAACACATCAAGTTTGACCCGTCAAGTCTTTAGTTTTTAGGAAAAAGGGGGAAAGAAATTGCATTCTCTTTTCAACATATCGAACTGCTTTCTTTAAAGGGAGTCAACTCAAAATTTACATATGTATGTATGTACATATACTTATTTTTACGTTTTTAATAGAACAGTTTCTCGAGAACTTTGAAAAAAATATATAAATACTTATATATATTTACATATATGTATGTTTCTTATACATACATATATCCATATATTTACGTACATATGTATCACCCATTGTTATATAAGATAACTAAAGTTTTATATGTTTAGAGTAACTAGTGCGATATATTCCCTTGAACAAAAAATTATATTTTGAATCTTATTAAATTAAGTTTATAAAGGAATCCGTACACGACATGTTTTTTACATCTGACGTGTCCAATTCCCCACTGCAATATACCTACATGTTGTGTGTTATTTTTATAGCATTCCTTCTATAAAAGCCGGACTCAAAGTCGTCTGACAAAATTTCAATTAGAGCGTACTCTATCTCTCATCTGACATCAGCTGTTTTTAGAATGAAAAAATATGTAGTCAGAAATTTATGGTGTGAGGAAAACTACAAAAACGTTTCATTATAATTACCCGTGTTGTCTTCGAAGTTTAAGAAAAAATTTCAAATGGCTGAACTCATTTACAGCGCAAATAAGTATTTTTGTGGCGAAAACGTGTTAGGTTTCTGCAAAAACTATGTCACAAGCAATAAATGCATGTAAAGAACATGTTGTAGATATACTTAAAAAAAAACAAACGACTATTTAATATCATGTTTAGAGCCAACCATTATATGGCTGTGGTTTCTTGATGGATGACAAATTTAACAATAATATGGTTTTATGTGACAATTATATATATGGCTATATTGAACCCAATATGTTTAAAAGTTTCCGCTCCCACACAATCGACAAACCTGGATCATCTATTGTTTCATCACATACATACTTAAATGCGAAAGTAAACGTTGTATCATAAGCAGTACTTATCTTGTTAAATAAAACCTACAAAATACAAAAAATTAATGTAAAACCGCTTGATCTAAAATACAAAATGCAGCCACCGTCGATTCTTAACACTCTGTCGAAACGGATTTTTCAATTATAGCATGCTGTTAGAAAAGGCTACTGTTAATTTAAAAGCAAATCATTGTCATATTTAACCATAACATGTTTGGAGGCAAAATGGTTGTGGCTGCGTGATGGGGGACTAATTTAACTTTAATATGGTTTCCGGTCATAAAAATCTAACCATAATATATTTAAAAATTTTCTATAAAAAATTTTTTGTTGGAGGTGCCCATATTGAAAATCGCTATCGTTTTAGAATTTCACAAAAAAATCAGACTGTATACCTTTTATAGAGTGTTGGTGATTGTTTGTAACAACGTGTTACAAACGGAATTAAAAAAAAAAATATGTACAGCCATGAATTTGGCGGCGAAAATAAAAAACTTTAAATTAATGTTGGCTAATGTTTAAACGTAATTTACGATATTCAATTAAAAATATCGAAATTTATGCAATCGTCCTATAAATTCGGTTAGAATTTATGAATCCTATTTTCTTTGTTCTCCACTTTAAGCCAAAAGAATTTAAACTAATTTATAAAGGCAAACACTGTGAATTATGTGTGTACTTAATACGCAAAAAATTCACACATGTGTTAGTCAGCTTTCAAACAAAAGCGTGTAAATTTGCAGAAGTTTGGAAAAAACTGTAAATGCTTTTAATGCTGATACTCTAAATATTAAAAAAAAAGAAACAGGACATCCAAGAAAGACAAAAGTTCACAAAAAAAGTAAAACTGACAAGGGTCAACAAGCAGTGTTTGCTGAAAGATTGTAAGATGTAATGTTATACTGTGAAACATATGTAAACCAAACGAGGCAATAATTGACTGGCAGTGAACAAAAAAATGAATCTGGATAAAAAATATAGAAAAAAAAGAAGAAGAAAACCCGAATGAACAATACAAATATCCTACAGTATTGGCATATTTTTTTGTATAAAATAAAAAAATATTTTTACACATTTATAAAAAAAAAAAACAAATTGCTAAATTATGTTCTATTAAAGGTATACAGTGAAATAAATAATTTTTCAAACTAAATAAGTTTTAAAACAAATATAATTAAAACAATTTTTTGAGCTAATTGCTTTAAAATAATATGTTTAATATAAGTAAGTTTTTTTCGCAAAATTTATCATAAGCCCCATTCTGTAACTTTTCTTTTCTTCCATTCTGTATTAATATTTTTTTTAGTTCACCTCCTGTTCTATATTTCACTCTCTATGTCTACAAGTGTGAGATTTTCTTTTCCAATTTTTTTTTCTACTCTTTGCTAAAAATTTGTTATAAATCCTTCCAAACAAAAGAAAACGCCATTAGTAGAATGATCAAGAATGTGGGTTACTAATACATTTATATTTTCTTTTTTTATTCTATATTTTTTTGCTTTCTCCTTCTAATTCCTTTTTAAACTAACTCAATTTTTTTGTTGCTTATTTTTTTATTTGTTTGTTGGTTCTTAATTTGGTTCTTCATTTTTTATGTTGCCTAAATTGGATAAAGCTGTTGAAAATTTATCTTTAATAAACTTTAACTTTTTATTACGGTTATTTTCATATTAAATTTTCATGTAAGTAATTAAGTAGCAAATTAACAAGATATAAGAAATAAACAGAAATATCCTGCAAAAAGGACTAAACACAGAAAAAGTTCAAGTTGTTTTAGTAAAATTTTTAATACATTTCATGCCGAGAAAAAAATACATTTTATGAGCAGAAAAAAACTCTGCAATTTACTTTATTAATTGAGAACGTTTAATAACACAGGCCAACAAATGTTCAACCATGGACCAAAGTATACTTTTTTTTTTTTAAATCTTAAAAAAATTAAAAAATCAAGTCAACCAGCCGCCTGGGTTCGAATCTCAGGTCAGTCAAGAATGAATGATTATCAATAACAATTTTAATTAATTTTCATGTTGTAAAATTCCTTTCTTCATAAAAATAATTTAATGAAAATTAAATTTGATGAACTTAAGCCTGATTAAAAATTAATCCAAAAAAATGGCGTACATACCATTCATATAGGGAAAAAATGCGTTAATACCCAACTTTATCCACATTGTTTAGCACCCAGGGTACCTGGGTACCCATATACTATAATGTATTAATCATCACTATTTTTATGAAATAAAATTACATTTTTAATCTTTTTAAAAGCGTATTCAATTATATTTATGTAAAAATATGATTTTTGAGCTTTGTTTTGCAAAACGGATAAAATTTTAAATTTTGTATAAAAGACAGTATTTTTTAGTATAACAATTGAACATTTTTGGTCATACATGATATGTTAATGAGACTTCCCCGTATTACAAAAATATCGCTTTGGCAACTTAACTTAAGTAATTGTATGATACAGAATTTAGATAATTGAATTCTTCGGGCAGTTAATACGTGTTTGTGTTATCCCATAAAATGTATTGTATTGGATACCGGGGTACCCGGGGGCGCATGTTGCGATGGTTAAAGTTTAAGCAAATTTTTTTGAGTGTTAAAGAAGCAAAAAAGAAATTTAGAATCTGTATTCGCTTTCTTTTAAGTTAAATAACGACGATCCAGAAGCTTGTTTAAACATTTAAATTCCACATTTTTTTCAAGTAAATATACCTAGGTGGGTACCATGGTACCCGGGTATTAACACAAGCGTTAAGGGTGGTAACTTGAACACCGTCTAGCGTGAACTTGATAAGGATTTTTTTTTCGTTAACGTGAACAAACTCAGAAAGCTCTATAACGTGAACAATGTTTTTTCACTGCATATGTTTTCCTGGCTTGTCGACAACACTGATATACATACATACATTAGATTTGATTTTTAAAGTTGAGGGAATCCCCTTTATATAGAAAATGTGTGTATCCACTAAGTCTGCTTTCACACGTTTCATCTTTTGATGCTCAACTCTTATGTTTTTAGGTGAGAGAAGAAAGAAGAAAGGGGGTTAGTACGGTGATGCCTGTACTCGGTCAGTACGCTTTGTTTTTATTCGTTGGTATATGTGCAACGATGGCTGCATGTAATTTTTTTTCTTTTCTTTTTCTCTTTGATTCGCTATTAATAAAATTGTTGTTGTTTTGTACCGAAAAAAGTTGAAACTGATTGCTGCGTGTGAATATATTGGCATCTTTAAAAGGGAATTGAAAAGAAGTTGAGCATCAAAAGGTGAAACGTGTAAATTCAGACTAAATAAAATTTTTTTGTTTGGCAACGAAATTTTAGTTTGAGTCTTTTTCTTATGCAAAGTGGTGAATCAGTCGGCATGAGTACTAAAAAATCTAAATGTTCAGAGTTAAAAGAAAAGGCACAAGTGTGACTAGTTAAGCGTAAAAGTATATTGTCGCTAAGTCCACCATATGCAGTATTAAAAAGAAAAAAGAAGCAATTTTAATATGTGTATGGTGGAGCAAAGTGACATGAGTGTAAAACACACATATTTTTTCATGAAATTCGACAATCGCTAACGTGAACAATTTCCCTACTATGAACTCCCTTGGTTTTAATTAGTTCACGTTACCGCGAGTGCACTGTAATGATATTAAAAGCTATTTTTGGGAATAGTATTTGTATGGAAACTTTAAATATAGAACTATTCCAAAAAAAAATTTTGTAGGATAATTAAGATTGTTATGAAATAATTTTAGAGCAAATAATAAAATAGCTCATGGGCAGAAAAACTCAATTCCGGAAAGAAGCTTGTAGGGCAGGGTGGAGCGTCACATTTTATCGTGGGGTGTCACTTTTTATCGTTGCATTTTATTCTCAGATACATGGGATGTAGAATAAAAAAAAAATTGGACCTACATTAAGGCCTCTACCGCAGCATAAATGTTTTGAAAATGTTATCAGAAAGATCAATTTTTGAAACATTATGTATTGCAACATTTAAAATTTTTTATAGCTGTTGTAGCTCTTTACATTCAAAACATCTACTATTTTATTAACATTGAAGGCCAGATTTGAGACAAAGTTAGGAGGACAATTTCCGAATTCCTTTGTTTTCGGCATATTTTAAATAAAAAAAACCTGTTTAAGCTGATATGAGCTCGTTGAACGCGAATGTGAAATTTGTTTACTTTCAAGTCGCGCCTTTTTTTGTGTTTTTGTTTATAGGCAAAAATTGCGACAAGGGTTCATCTGAATAAAATAACTTTTACACTGTGTCTCGCATCTGCTTTACATTCGGTTGCAAACTACATGAGGCTAATAAGTCTCCAATCATTACAGGTACTATGAATGTTTTTTAAACCTTTATGTGCTCGGGATTGTAGCAAATATGTATTTGTATGGAAAACTATGTCCACATATTAAAAAAATATTAGTAGGAGAGTGTTTTACTTTAATGCATATTTGTAAAATATAATAAGGTCAAATATGCAAGCACACTAGGCTTGCCAGATCGAAATCTGAGAAGAAAGCTTGATTTTTTTTTACAATTAATATTTCGGTTAAATTGACAAAAAAAGTTTATATTATTTATAAGTATGTTCGTTTTTTAATAATTTTTACAATATTGACCTAATAAACGCGGAGCTGATTTTACGATCCCCGTCTATTCGTCCACCGGTTTTTCTATCCGCGTAAACGTGGAAATGGGTTTTCTGAAGAAAATATGTGTTTCTAACGTCCGGAATAGCTTGCATTTAAAATTCGGCCAGATCCGTCCACAAATCGTCGCCCCGCAATTAGACTGTCGTATATCACAAAACCAAAAAAAAAAAGTTAAAAACGCAATATTGAAAATTTTTTCCAGCTCTATCGATCTGTGCTCTCGTAATGTTCCTACCCTCTATGAAGAGCGAGATATTCTCTGTTGCCTTTGACGTACGCACCACAAAAAACAATAGAATTATTCTTATTGTGCCGTATTCACCATTTTTTTGGATATACGGCAAAAACTAAAGCAAAAATACGGAATTTATAAACCCGACATTATTGTGACGTATGTGCTCTACATTTAATACGTGCAACAGAATAATTATAATTTAAATAAGTTATTTTATATAGAAGACTTTGATTCAGATGATTCGGCACGTGATCCTGATCTTAATATTATAAAGGAAAGAACGCAACTCAAGCGTTTTTACGAAAACTTTTAAGATGGTAAAAATTCACAATTACTTCCTATGTAATCTTATTAATCTTTTTAATCTTGAATCGACTGATGAATATAGTCCGGATATTCAAACCAACACTAAAGATAAAAATAAATCACCAAATACTAAAAATCAGAATAAAAATGATAACTTACTTAGTGTACCAACAAGTTGTATATCATCAACTTCGGAACTCACACCTAAAATTACTCGGAAAATACAAACTAATAAAGAAAATTGGAAACAAATTATTCGTAAAAAACGTCGTCAACAAGGATTGTCTTATATTTCATCTAAAGGAGTTGCAACTCAAGAAAAAAAACTGAAACCTCCATGTGCACCATCTTGCTTTTATTTGTGTACCAAAAATTTTGGTGAGGATATTAGACAATCCATTTTTAAAAGCTTTTGGTCTCTTAATGATAATGAAAAAAATGGATTTTATGCGAAATTTGTCGTGAAAAAAGACGTTAAAAGACGAAGAATGGAAAATTCTGTAAAAAAAATACTTTTTTGTATTATTTAGAAAAAGATAATACAATTCATCAAGTATATAAGTTCTTCTTTTTAAATACATTTAACATTTTATATATTATCACTTTAACCATCTTCGTGATGAAGCAACTGGAGTTGCTAAAAGCTTAAAAAGAGGCCTACATATTAAACGTAGTGTTTCTGAATAATCAAAATATAAAATTTTAGATCACTTTAGAGTTTTCCTACGTTTGACTCGCATTATTGTCGAGGAGGGTTTAACATTATCCAAAATGTCTTTTTCAAGAGAAACATCCTGAAAATACCACTTCACTAACACCTTTTTCAAGAATATTTAACAACAATTTTAATTTGTCATTCTTTAAACCAAAAAAATATCAGTGTGATCGTTGTTCAATGTTTAAAAATCAAGAAAAAGAAAAATTATTAAATGATAATTATAAAATCCAATATGAATCACACAAAAATCAAAACAGATTATTAAAACTTGAACGTGACAAAGATAGAAATAACATTAATCGTAACATGCTCGTGATTTGTTTTGATTTACAAAGTGTTTACTTTGCCTAAAGGATTTTCTTCAACGTTTTATTATAAAAGAAAACTTACTGTTTTCAATATGACTGCCACTGTATGTATGAAATCAAAAGAAGTGCCGAATATAACATATTGTGCTATTTGCAGCGAGGTGCACAGTGGCCGTTCAGGAAATGATATTGCCAGGTCTGTAATTAAAATTTTAGAAAGAATTTTAAATGATTTTAAAGATATTGAACACCTTATATTATGGAGTGATTCATGTGTGCCACAAAATGTGTGCCACAAAATAGAAATCAAATCATGGCCACTTCGTTGCTGCAATTCATGTATAATAACAAACAAATTAAATCTATAACCCAAAAATTTTCTGAACCTGGTCATTCCCAGATTCAAGAAGTTGATGCTGTCCATAGTTTAATTGATAGATATTTAAAATTGAAAGAGATCCATAGCTTGTTAGATTTAATCCGAAAATTAAAAAATTATAAATCACCAAAAAAAAGTGCAATTGCAAGTTTTACAAATGGTTTCATCAGATTTAAAGATCTTTTCTGAAAAATCTAATAAAATGTATTTTCATTTAGTACCATTTAGCCGGATAAAACTTATTAAATATGAAAAAGAAGATTTATTTAAACTATCTTATAAGACTTCGGAAACTGAAATGGAATATAAAACTACTACATGGAAAAAAAGTCCAGAAAAGGTATAATACTAACACCAAATAATATATTTGATACAAATTTAAAAATATTAGCAGCAAAAAAATATCTGCTGATAAAAAAAGTGATATAAAAAGCCTTTACGGTTTCTTACCGAAAATTGAGGTGCAGTATTATGACTGTTTGTTAAAATAATTAATAAGACAGTTAAATAAAGTCAGTACAAATATTTTTAATAAAACTACTATATTTTTATAAATTGTTATTTTTTTTTATAAATTTTTTTAAGAAAAATTAATTATTTTATTTTATTTTTATTATTGTAATAAAAAAATGAATTGAAATTATTGTTTTTTTATGTTTTATTATTTACATTTTGTTTATAAATTATAAACCTCGGTACGTATAAATGTTTTCTTATGTTATTATTTCTATTATTTTGCCGTATGTAAACATTATTTTGCCTTACGTAATACAACTGCAAATAATTTCCGCATAAATAGCGTGTACGGCAGCATGGTTTTGTGCAAAAGTCCTTTAAAATAAGGATTCTGGTTCTAAACTAGTTTTTTTTTTATGTCAAAATGAACTCAATAAATGACACTATGAGTGTGTAAAATATCGATAAAAGTTTTTCGACCCAATTTTTATTTATCTCGCTTCAAACTGAAAAGTTAATTTGCCAAAACTCGATTTTCGGGATGTACGTCAAAATAATTGCGGGGCGACGAAATGTCTGAGATATCCGCAACAAATTACGACTGCCTGTAATTTTTACCCATAAAACTTAACTTGTAAAAGTCTTGTTATACATTATGAACTTTATTTTATCTATAAATGGTTTTGGTACAGGAACGCCTACACAATATTAGATAGAAGGAATTAATTTTACTCCGATACTTCGTATAATACCTGTAAATCCAAAACTGCTTTCTAAAGACAATATTGATGCTTCACATGAATGGAATATAGTATAAATGAAAAACAAAATATAGTCTGATAGTCCTGCTATACATTCTTCTTCTAACAATTTAAAATTCATTGGGATACGAATTCCCACAGCTCTTTCCGACAAAATACATTGTAACTGCAGCCCAAAAATACGAAATAGGTCAATTAATTTAATTGTTTCTTAATATTCTTAACAATTTTATGTAACAATTTTTAAAATTCCGGTTAAGCTTGGCAAATGGTAATTTTTCTTTATTCTTTACATTCATTTAAAAAGCTTAACAACTTAGCCAAATCAAGCCCGTCTGGCAATCCTAAAGCACACGCATGCACACACAAACGTGCATAAGTACATTTTCGACATGCCCCATTCAAAAATTCGAGTTGAGTAAAAGAACGATGTGAATTTCCATACATTTTATATGGTGTCTATGTTTGTAGACTACTGGCCAGGAGATGGTCATTTTGAAAAGTAGGGTCTGCGGGGAGCTGCATATTATTTTTTTAACGTGTCAGTAGCCAAAACTGCTTATAATCGATTTTTAGGAAGCTACTGAAAATTTTGGACCCGGTTGCTGTGGAAATTTTTTTATTTAACTTTTTCTGCTGAACTGCTACAAATGTAGACTACCGAGCACATAAAGGATAATACTGTTATAATTCTTTGAATTAGAATAGAAGGTCTTAAGTCAAAATAGTGTATTTTGAGCTTTTGATTAAGTTTAACTTAATATGTTTTACTATTTCGTATGGTATCAATAACTTAAGTCTAGCTCGACCGCTTTTAATTTTAATCTTTTGAGCTTTATTAATTAAGGCAATTACAAAAGCTGATGGCCTAAGACGCTATTGTTCTAACAATCCAATTGTATAATAATTTTATTATTATATAGTTATAAAAAAATAATAAATAATAAATTAATTTAAAATTACAAAATCTATAGGGACTGACTTAAGACCTTTTTGTCTAAGAATTATCCTATTTTATGTACTGACTTCCTCGCTTTTTTTAAGCTACTACTATGGTGTATTTAAAACGACTTCCAAGCTTTAATATTTAATTAATTGCTGATCCTTAAGCCTGAAACTAAAACTTTAAAATTAAAATGTGCGCCATTGTTCTTTTTTTTCTTAATCCCCAACTGTGTATGCTTTTTAATACAAATTAAAGAGAACCCCATTAAATTAAAAACTTCTAGATCGCCTCAAGTTAATAACTACAAATTTATACCAAAAATATTTTCCATTAGGGTGTAATGAGCAATTTCATTAGTATGGCAAAACTATGTGCTCGGCAATGCAAGCGTTTAAATATGAAAATAACAACAAAATAATACATGGAGCTACTTGATATTAACTAACCGAAAAGTAAAAATAGCAACCAAGCAACAGCATCCACAATCATACAATATGTTGTTGTAGCACTAAACCAACCACGAACAATAACATCAGCAACAACAATAAAATTGTTTAAAAGTAGTAAAATATAAGCAACAGCAAAATTTACTCCTTTTCCACCCCACAAAAATAGAACTTAATGTAATTTTTGTTTTGGGTCCATTTTCCATTTTTGCTGATGCCACACTGTTGTTTCAAGTAGCAAACAACAACGTAAGGCGATGGAAAATATTTTACAATTTTTGTTTTGTTTATTATGAAAGTTTGCTCTTTTTTTGTTTTGCTATTTTGTAATTGTCGCTAACAAAATTTTGTATGCACTCATAACACTGGATACGAATTTTAACTAATATTTAGAAGTTTATACACAGAAGAAGATACACATAAACACATTTTCACTTAAGCTGCAAATACATACAAATATCACTAACATATATTCCTACTGACATGTGGAAAGTTTGTTTGTTTGTGTGTACAAGTAACGTTGGCAATGTGTTTGTAGTACCAAAAAAACGTACAAGTATCAAAAATCTATGACTAGAAATCATATAAATGCTTCATGGTTACCCACGTTGCACTTCCTAGATGTTAGTATTTGTATGTGTAACCTACACACTACTCACACTCTCATAGATTCATACGTTTATGTATTTACTATGGTACGTTTGTTTGAGTAGTTAATGTGTGTGTGTATGCGGCATCATCATGAATGCAGGAAGAATTCGGATTTAACCTAAGGGCAAATTAGCCAAGTGGAAGATAGCTTAAATGTTCATTAGGGTTTTTTTTATTCACATTTATATATTTTTTTGCTCTTTTTTGTTTTTGTACTTGAAGTATTAAGTGACTTAACTGGGATAAAGATTGCCAAGTATTTATGATTGTTGTTGAAATTTTGGTTATGACATGTTGAAAGGATGGATTTATGTATTTCGATGGATTATGGGCAAATTGTATATATTTTATTTCAGCAATAAAAACAGGAAGATTTAAAAAATAAATATAACGTGATGAATTTTATAAAAAAAAAATAAGATGTGAAAATTGAATTTTATGAAGGATTTTTTTTAATATCCACTAAACAGATATATTTTGTACGTTTAAAGCAGAAAAATACTTTTTAATCCATTAAAAGCCCAACGCTTTTAATTGTTTATAACGCTTTAAATTAAAATAAAAGATACAAACTCACAGTTTTTCCTCAGTATCTCTACACTTAAGAAATATGCATCTTTAAATTGATGATGCCCTTACATCAGAATTGTGACATCAATGTTATAATAAATGGCATCAATAAGGCAAAAAATATGACATCAATCCAACGACGAACGTCTTCATTAAGGTTTGGTTATATTTTATGCGTCAGCTATGCTATGAAATATCACTGTAGTCATTGCAATTCGATGCTACATATTGTTTTTATTATTAACAGTAAAAGTTAAAATATTGATACAAATTAATGGTGTTTTCTTTTCTGAAAAAAAATGCGATATTTTATTTAAAAAATGGAATTTTGTGTTCGTTTTTTTGAAAATGCTTTGCTCTCTAAAAGGGAAGCATGTTTTATTCGCGTAATTTCTACAAAAAGAAATCTAGCTTTGTATGAAAGCATATGTTGTAAAAGCAAGCATATTTTAAAAGAAACCTGAACGTAAAAACACGTAGGCCAAATAAACTTTGAAGTATGTAAAGATAGCTGTTAGGTACGAACACGACCAGCTTTATTTACCCTTACCCTTTCTTGTGGCATAAGGCATTGCACTTTTCGCCCCGAATAAATCAAGAGTGTGATGTTTCATATATGGGGTTTTTTTTTAATAACGGCGACGAAAAGTTGGCAAAAAAAACCGAAAAATTTAAAAAAAATTATTATTTCAAACGAGCCATAAAACTGATAAAAAGTCGTTAAAACTATTAGGAATGTCGAAATTTCGGCAAAAATTGCTAACAGCGGCATAATAGCAAAGTCTAATATTTTTTAAAAATATAAACAGTCGTTGCCTTTCCAACTCAAAATGCGAAAAGTTGTACACAAATTTTCGTTTTTTGTTTGACAGTTTTTGGCTTCGACTACAGATGTAAACAGTCGTTGCCTTTCCAACTCAAAAATTTTCCTACAAGAATAAGTTTGCTAAGTGCACCTCATGGTCTGGCTGGACCACAGGTACCTTTAAAATACATTACAGGACCAAAAAAAAAAACGTATATTTGCAATGATGGTTTAACAGAATAATTTAAATATTTTACAAATATAATAAGAAGGACTTATTAATATTAAATTAACAGAAAATAAGTACCAAATTTTGTTTAATTTACTTATTTGGCTGGGGTTATCAATTGCCGTATGGCCAGACCGTGAGGTGCACTTAGTGGTACTAAGTTGTAGAACATCGAAGGGTTAAATTATTTAGTTAAAAACATTACATTTTTAAAGTAGACTGATTACGACAACCATATCGAGCATGCTGCTGTCTTATGTATCTTATAATTGGGAATTCTTCTGTAAACAAAGGGTGGAATATAAAAAAAGTGAAACAAACATGTGTGACGGGTAAGTAAATAATAGTATACTCTCACTTTGACTTAAGTCGATTCCAATGACTAAGTTTAATGACAGTTTGTCATTCTTCTCGCCATATATTGACTTCCATATATTTAACTGCCATAAGTTTATCGGCGTAGCAGTGTGAATTAACGTAACCCCAATGAAAATCATCCAATGAGGTCTCAATCATAAACGTAAAATTAACAGGAATTTAAGTAGATTCATTTAAATGCCACTCTAGCGTGATTCTATAAATGATGAGTAATCAAACTAAAGTTAACTCAAAAAAATCAAGAACTGTCAAATCAGCTCTCACAGAAGTCAGTGCTGCCAGTTATAATTTCGAAAAAAAACCCGATACTCAATATGTGATTTGTTCGACCTTTTGTTGTTATTTTAATGTGAAATAATTAGTTAAGCTCAAGGTCAGTTTTTTTTTTTTTTTTTTTTTTTATTATTTTTTTATTTATTTAAAAAATGTTTCCAATATTTCGAAATCCACTGGATCTCATCTTCAGGGTATGTACTACAATTATAGTTAACAAAATAAAAACATAATTTTAACATTAAATTAATACATATTGTCCCACTGTGTCATAAAACATATAAACAGAAATAAGCGCACAAAAATAAAAACTTACAAGAGGAACAATAATAAAAAACACGTCACAAACGGTTTTACATTTAAAATTGCACAAATTCCTTATTCTATTTTTGTTTATTATATGTCTATATTGTTTTGCTGAGCTCGTCTCTAAATCGCTCTTAAAGTTCATTCGGTACTCTTTGCTTGTGTTTATTATATTTAACATTTCTAGTGTATAGCGTCTATGGTATTTTTCCTCTCTTTGCAATATCTCCACATTGTCGAAGTTTGGTGTGTGCCCTTTTTCCGCACAATGGGCTAGAAGTGCGGTTTTTTGTGTTGAAGTTTTATTTTTATTTTTCAGGTCAGATTTATGTCCTGCTAATCTTGTCTTTAGTTTGTTTTTTGTTGTACCAACATATACTTTTTTACATACATTGGTTTCGTCACCATTACAATTTATTTTGTAAATCAAATTAGATTTTTCCATTTTGTCCAGCTTACTTTTGGTGTTTGAAAAGAGTTGTCGTAAAGTGTTTTCCGATCTAGGTGCTATTTTATAATTGTCCTTATCATAAATGTCAGATTTTTCAATCCTCTCGGATATTCCTGGCACATATGTATGTCATTGATTTATACCATTTTTGGTTTCCATCTATTACTTTGGTTTGTTTGTTTTCTACTTGTAAGAGTCTTTTTATAACAATGTCTGGGAATGCATTTTTCTTCAATATTTCTTTTATTTTCTTTATATCATCCTGGTGAAAAAGTTCATCACTTATAGTTAAAACTCTTTTTATTAAGTTGTTGGCGGTGTTCATAATAATGTTTTTTGGCTGGCACGAATAAAAGTTTATTATTCTACCTGATACATATTAGGCTGCAAAGTAGGAAACTTCTTAATTTTTAAATTTGACTGATTTGCAATGAAGTTTACTACAAAATGTTGGCATTATGTATTTTCTTCGTTTCAGAGCTTATTATTGTGACGAAGAATTAACTTAGGCGCCATAAAGCTTGTCTTAAATAAAATCAAGTAAATTACTAATGATTTTAATATTTAAATAAAATCAAAAGCGTGCACAGTAAAAGTTATCAAACTTAAGCTTTATTCTTAACAATTTCTATTGATTTCCAAAACTTTATTTGTAAGAAGATAATTGTATAATGTAATTTAGAACCTGTTAACCCTTATGTGAGTGACAGGGTACCCGGGTAACTTTTTAAACTTTAATTGTATTTTTTTTTCAAGTTTCGTAAGGACGTGTAACCTCTTGAGAAATCTTATTATTGTGTTTTAAACATATTTGGATAAAATTTAGCTTAGTTTCTTAATTTGAGAGGGTGCTGTTGATTAATTAATATTTTGCACCCTTAACGGTGTGACTTTAATGAAAATATTTAAAATAACATTTATTTATTTGTATTGTTTGATTTTTTGGACATTTTTGAAATTTAAATTGAAATGAGTTCAAAAGCATGTTGGTTGAATATTTTCTAATCTTTGACATGAATGAAAATAAAAATTTTAAAATAAAAAGACAGTGTTAGTAATTTCGTATATGTCGTGCATTTAATAGGTGTGAAAATAGCTTTAGTCATGTAGTTAATATATCTTTATGCTGTAGAAAAATTACCAAATAACTTCCAAAGCTCATTGCAATTTTTTTTTGCCTCTTGGCAACTCTGCTTAATAAAATTAAACTGTAACTTTAGTCAAACTTGTTTGCTCTTCTTTTTTTAAATTTGCGAACTTTTAAATTTTTGCTTAAATACTTACAAGGTGAGTTATAAGTGATTATTCATTTGACATTAGGTTAAAAAAAAATTACTAAAGAAATTGTTTACATAATGGACTGGCTTAAAAAGAGTTTAGAAAAGGTAATTTCATTAAGGGTTTTCATGATGTCGCCTAAGAGTCTAGCAATCTGTGCAAACTGTGCATTTTTATGCCCTCGCAAAGGAACTGTCGAAAATTGTATTAGAACTCAGTTACACAAGCTTCGTAAATCTGTTAACAATTTTGAAACTTGCACTCTTCAATTGTGTTTTTTTATACCAACAGATTTTGTTTAAACTTACAGTCGTTTTCTAACAAACTGACTGAAAATTACACAAAAGTTAAAAAGGGGCTTCATGAAACGAGTCTCGCAGGTTTGCCCATTTGCACAAATGGCAGTTTTAAGAGATTTCATGAAAACCCTTATTATACTTTTTATATAAAAATATTTACATAATTAATAAAAAATTCTCTTTTCAATAATTAATTCCAGAACTTCGTTCCTGGAGAATTAGTTATTTGCTTAATTCTTTAAGCTCTATTTAGAATTACTAATTCCTATTCCACTTCAGTATTAAAACCTTGATATGATTTGAAGGTAAAAAACTGTAAACATAAATAAAAGATTTAAATATTTTAGCTTAATTTAGCTTTTCAGCGATTAAATTTCAAAAAGTATCAGTTTTTTTAACTTTGGGTTTAAAGAATAAGTTCAGTTGATTATTTATAAACAAAATTTTTAATAGATAAAATACAATACTTAGAATTGAATAAAATGTATATAAAATTTGCACCGAATTTCCACTAATTTTTAAAAACATAATACGTTTGTTTATATCTGAGTTATAATTTTTCGAACATGTATTTGTATTTGTAACAAAATTTTTTGCATAACCTTAAAAAGTTATTATTACATTAAAAGTATAAAAAATCTTTGATGTATAATTAAGAAAATTTCAAGAAAATTAAAGTTAGAAAGTTCGAATATTAAGCATAAATTACTTTCAAATCATATATAAACATATTATTTTTTCGCATTCGTATAAAGAGATCCAGTTTTACATTTGAACATTATTTTTGAAAACTTCAAATGATGTTCGAATTTTTCGAACATGGCAAAAACTTAGACAATATATTTCCTAACAGCTACAACAAATTAAAAAATTTTGGAAAAATCTATTTTCACTTTAAATTGTTTAAGACAACTAAAAGTTCGAAAAAAAGTTGGAATATTTAAAAATCATTTTCTAATGCATATCTACTTGAATTTATATTTATTTAATTGATGTTATTTCTAAAATTACTTATCAATTTGAAAAATTTCACAAAAATTTTGAATTTTTCAAAACTTGACTATTCCACGTTTTGTGTTCTTTCACAATTTGAGAAAAGAGTTTCTAGGAATGCTATTTTAAACTAGAATAATCCACAAAATTTCTGGTGTTATTAAAGAGTTTTGGCCCAATTTTATTTTTGTTGAGTATTCATTCCAATGTTACCAAAAAAATCAGTTCTGTTGAAAAAGGAATAGTCAAGCTTTGAAAGGAACCTCCTCATTTAATATTTCTAAAGTTATCTAATGTTCAAAATCAATTCAATTTATGACTTTAACGGTTAATTTTGCCAAGTTAAAACTATTACATATTTTAACTTGCAGTTAAAAAAGTGTTTTTGACAGTAATGACTGATACATCATTATAACTGAATTTGGTTTTTTTTGTTTAATCAATAAACTTAAACGTTTTTTGTTACGCGAATATATGTTGTCCAGCCTCCTCCCTTTTCGAAATAACGGCATATACCGAAAACAAGAACTATCCTAAAAAAACGGTAGCACCACTGTATTCAGCGTACGCGAATTAGGATAAAACGCCAGGTGCCCCGCTTGTCGCTATTTTTAACTAGAACAGTGTAGTAAATAATATATTCTTCATATATAAATTTCTAATAATACTTTCAAATATTTGAATTTAGAATTGAATTTCTCGAACTTTACTAAAAATTATTAAGGACATTTAAGAAAGTATAGTAAAACATGCTTAAAAACAGGACACCCTACCCCACAGTAATTGCGAAAAAAATTTAGGAGCTTTGGCAATTCAGGATACGACGAAACAAATTATCAGGTTCAGATAAATATTAAAGATATCAAAATCTATGTATGATTTTTCGTCTTAAAGCCTTTTCTGGACCTACAAGCAAAACATTTAGGTCTGTTTTCACATCTTACCGATAGCTAAAGGTAGGATTTTATCGGCCGTATAAAAAGTGTTCCACTATTGATTGCAACTTTACTTTAACTTACCAGATAGGATGAACCCTTAATTTAATTTACCGCTCACTTTAGGTTAAGGTAAAGTTTTAATAATGGAACACTTTTTAAAAGGCCGGTTAAAGTCTACTTTTAGCTATCGGGAAGTTGCTTTAAAAGCAATTTTCGGGATAAATGTTTGTATGGGAGTTGTTGTCAACTTTGGACCGATTCCCATTAAATTCGCTAAACTGATCTACGTTAAAGTAAATATGTTTGTCTCAAATTTACCCAAAATACCAAAATAATATGATGGTTTATCGGCAAGAGGTCGGGGCTATAAGAAATTATAGACCGATTCATGCCAATTTCAATAGGTTTAGAGCTTAACCCTTTCCTTGTTTTTGTCGAATAAATTTCACATTACATTGTGCTCTGTTTACAATGGCTTGAATGATATAAAATTTTAAAGTTCGTTATCATATAGAGATTGCATTTGTTTCTTTATATTTGAGCGGAGATGGCCAAGATCAAAAATAAAATTTTTTCTGGCTTCAGCACCACCATATTACCTTAAATATAAGTTTTTAGATTTTAAGCACGACTTAAATTATTTTGACCCGGAAAGGGTTAAAACCTTAATAAAATTTTTTTTCAAATCATCTTAAAAATAGTAGTATGTACTTTGCGCACAAAAATAGTAGTATGTACAGGCTTACATGGACAGCCAGCCGGATTACCGATTCATATAGTGATTCTTAGTCGATGGGTTAAGGGTCTAAGATAAATATCTTTATTTTCTACACACATCAGCACAAACGCATAATATACCTCCACCTACGGTAGTGTGGCTATAAAATTTCAAGCTATGGTTGCTTATTAAAAAAAAATGTAACTTAAAAAAACTTTTATTTTAATAAATTTACTGTTTTTTCAATCAAGTTAATTAATTTGATCAAAAATGTATTACTTCGCCCACACCTTTTAAGCCCTCATATCAAAATTTTGATTTTAATTCAAGTATTTATTGTTGGTATTACTTCCCTACTACGCATAGTCTTCACACGGTGGCAGTTCGTTGAAGGCTCAAAAATGTGTGTGTTTGTGTGTATGCTGGGTGTGAGTGTTTGAAAAAGAAGTTCCCTGTAGATGATACGGTTCATATGTTAAAACTTTAAATTAAGTTAACTTAACAAGAAACAGATTAGAAATTTAAGGCATTACATAAAATGAAACATGATGTACACTATAATGCTGCTATGAGTATTTTGTATGATGTTTTCGCAGGTGATTTAATGTGAAAATGCTTGAGCATATAATTAATATTTTAAGTCCACAAGATACTTATTATGTGAACATGCTGGGAAATATGCCGAGCAGGTAAATCCAAGAATTTGTAAAAATTGTTAAATTTTAACATTTTTAATCAGGCTAAAGTTCATTTAATTTAATTTTCATAAAATTATTTTTAGGAAGAAAGGCATTTTACAACTTTAAATTTAAAATTTTGATCAAGACTTGTGTGATAGTGTAAAGCAGCTAATACTTATTATAATTAAAAAAATTTTTTATGTATATTCTTCCGCTTGTATTTAAGGAACACATTTTTTTTTAAGATTCTCAAGTTTCAGTTTCAGTCATTTCCAATGGAAATAGAAAATTTAACAATAATGATTCTTTAAAGGTTTTGTGAGATTTGTATAAATTGTGTACAAATAAACTTCAAAATGAAAGGTGACCAATTCCCAAACGGGATTTAAGCTTTGTTCTAGAATAAGGAATCTTTTTCCAAATTTTTTCATTATGAGTAGCCAGAGTCTAAAGTCAATAGCCTCGAATAAGGCAAACTTTAACTTGAATTTCTTGAATTCCTTGGGTTAATTTAACAACTTAAGAAATTGTTTTTTGATATTACTAGATAAGGATTTCTTCTTAGAAATGTTCAAAACAAATGAATATTTGTCTAATCAATTTAACATTCCTAAAGAATAAAACAACCTTTATTATATTTCTTTAAGTAAAATTAAATAATCGTTAACAGTTTTAAAATAATACGCACGTTTGTTACGAACATTTCACAAATACATACGTTCTTACATTAAATAACAAAAAAAATTCCCATTTGTCTCATTTTGTTTTTCTCACAAGTTTCAATTTATTTTAAAAGACTACGACATGTGTATGTTTTATTGCCTTTTGTTCGCACTTATAAAGAGGCAATTAAAATGAAAAAAGAGCCTCATAACGATAATGAGTTCATGTACTAAAAGCTTGTAAATGTATCTGTATTTCATAAGCATATAAATGTGTGTGTGTATAACTTAAGCATAAAATAGTTATACTACGTGCTTACATAAATCCATTAGTGGTATTTAATTACTTTTTGGCGAAATTGTCAGCACAGATCAAGGAGTAAAACAGAAGAAATAAAGGGCTTAATAACAAAGGCGAGTCGCAAAAATACACACACATACACTTATACGCACACTAAGAAAAAAAGCATACAATTACAATTAAATGGTTGAAAAAAAAATAAATTCACTATTCACCTATATTCCTCAGACATAAATAGACAGGAAATAATTGAAAAGCTTGCCTCACTTTCTATTCTATTGTTTTCTCCATACAAAAGAGTAAAACTTTTTCTCTCCATTGGAAAGCTTAAGGAAACTCTTATACAATATCTTGTCAGTTAATCACATATAAACTTTCTCTCTCTCATCATTACTCTCTTTTCTTTTACTCAAAGTGTTAAAATTTACCGCCAAATTTTATTTTTCCATTTGTTTACATTTTGTACGTTGTTTCTTGTATATTTTTGTATATTTATTTTTTTTTAAATTTTTATTTTTTTTGTAAATAAATAAAAAAAAAACATTTGCAATTTATTTTATTAAAGCTTTTTTAAACTGCCAATTCTATACCTAGAAAAAAACCCCAACCAGAAATAACAACAACGCTCACTTTGAAAACAAACACTGTGTCAGTCAGTATAAAATAAACAAATTAAAGGAATTTCACACAGAGTGCACAAAATTACAATGACACACACAGACATAGTTGCACTCATATACATAGTAACGTAATTCAATGTGTATTCGTAAGATGTGGAGATTTCATGGTGTGTGCTTGTTAACTTTTTTCCAAAAAAAAAAAAAATGCTGGTCTTTATTACAAGAATCTTGTTCTGGATGAACATTCCGTTTTGTGCTACCTGTCTATGGTGGCTTAAAACTTTTTTTTTTTACAATTTTATGTGATAAGTTTTTCTTTAAACTTTAGTAATGCATTTTTAAAGCAAAGATGCTTAAATTAAAAAATAAAATATTAAAAAATTAGTTAGTAAATTTTATTTTTAGGATACCAGCATTAATGGTTTTAGAAACGTTTTTTTAGAGGCTTTTTAATATTAAAAAATAGTGCTCCGAGATCAACCTTTAAGTAATGAAATTTATTCTGAGTCGATCAGGCAACGTACGAGGCCTTTAAAAACTGTAAAGTAAATTCAATATTAAAGTCTTATTAAAAACTAGATGAAAATTTCAGTTTTTTCTGATGGTATGTTGAGGACAAAAGTGATTCGAATTAGATAAAAACAAATATTCACAAAAAGCCTTCACTCGAATCATTGCACACAGACTAAATATTTCTAAAATTCTGTGGCAATGATTTAGTCTATTTTTAATAGTTTTGTATGAGTGTAGTTTGGAACCATAAATGTGATTTTTGAAAATTTACTTCTAGTGTAATATAATAAGCACCTCTCTGCGGTCAAGAACAATAATAAAAATTTTTTTTAAATATTTTGATCTGACAGAAATTTTTTCTGACATTAAATCATCAACGCTTTAAAGTTGTTAATTTGCATTTTTGTAACGTTCACTACAGGTAGAAAGGATATAAGGGCTCTACTATTATATACATGAGCTTTCTAAAGCTACTGCCAAAAATTAATTAATGCATTAAAGAAACAAAATGTGCGATCGTCTGAGCATGGAGGACTAAGTTTATCATACATTTTTTGAAGTAAAATTAAAATCGGTTAATTAGTTTACCTGTTCATAGAAGATAAGCTACACGCGGAAAAATATGATTGAAGGTAAGCATATTCGAGAAGCATCATACTATGAAACAACAAAAAGCCCGCAAAATAATTTTACACAAACAAAGCATATACAGACACAACCTGATCGTGCTGCGGTGGTTGCTAAAATTTTTTGTTTGTTCATTTCTTTATCAATGTAAAAAATGAAACATTATGGATCATTTAAATATAATGTTTTTAAACAGTACCACTACAATTGTTCTGCTCTTTCTTTAAAATAGTTACAAACGATATTAAACGTTGTGTTCGTCTACACAATCACTAAAAAAAATAGATATCGTTCCTGGGTGTGTGAGCCGAACGCTAAATAATGTTCTATTAATTTTCGAACACTGCTTTGTGAATGGTTCTGTTTTTATTCATATTAAATTTTATTTAAAAAAGTCTATTTCCAATGTGATAAAGAATTCTTTCTACCGAACAATAACATTTAAACAAAAACTAATCTATTTTACGTTTGGCTTCAGGAACCAATGTTCTGTAAAAGCAGATTAAAAAAGCAAGTTTAATCGTAAATAAAATAAGATAATTAAAATTAAAGGCTTAACTTAGTTTAATATTGACCAGTACTTATTATCATACTATTTATCGTACATCCTCTAAAATTGTAGTTTAAGAATAATCCTGGATTTCTGATCGATATTTTTGCTTGCATTTGCAAGGCATCGACACATTGTCAAAATCAGACTACAAAAAGTTCGGGTCACTTTCCACTTATTATACCTAAAAATTAATCTGACAGCACAGATAATTAAATAAAGTAGATTTAAAGAAAAAATAATATACCGAAAGTGGTACAAACTAAATTTGCAAGAAAATTCTTAAAGACAGCAATAATTCTAGAAAAACAAATTTACTGTTAAAATTGGCAAGAAAACAAAGGACAATTCGTGTCGAAATGTGTGACCATATTTAAAAATAAAGGAACGATTTAAAATTGTTGGACGTACCAAGTCTACAGTGCAGACTGTAATAAAACATTTGTTTGAGTGCCAATCCCTAGCAAGCAAGCAAATATCACCGATTTTTGGAAAGGGGTACTTACAATCATCTGTTTGACTGTATGTAAATAAAAAGTAATTTTTTGCTGTTCTCTTAATTAAAACAAATGTTTAATAAAATTATTTTTTTTTTGTAATCCCAGAACAAAACGTCTTTTAGAATAAAGACTTTTCCCTCAAAATGTCCATTACAAAATGAAACAGAAAGAAAAACACTCGGGATAAATCAAGTTTTTACGAATTCTTTAAGTACGAGTCTTATTCCAAAATTCAAGTACGAATAACGCTAAAACGTACTCGAAACAATCCTTAATTGGATCACTTTTTGAAAATCAATTCCGGAATTTCTTGAAAAAGGTATAAAATGCATAAATCAAGTAAAAAACTTTTCGTTGTGTTTACCCTCCGGCTTACGGAATCTGCTGATACATTTGGTTCACGTATTGTTGGAGTAGTTAAATTGTACTTCACGAAATTATAGAGTTTATTACAACTTTTTAGTAGATATTTAAGTTGATTTTAGAAGTTTAGAGAAACGTCTGGGTCGATGTTTGCAGATTAATCGCAAGATATGGCTGGACACTATTCTACTAAACTGCAAAACCATTTGCGGTGCATGTTTGCCATATTAGAGCTCGTGGGCAGTATAATAAGTGCTTAAAAACACTTTTCATTAGAAAACAATGTTCTGAAAATTTGCATACATATGAGGTCAGTGTAGTCAGTTGAATACACCCCAAAAACTCAGTTAAAAAGTGAATTTTCTCCATTTTATATTTTTTCTCAACTAATGTTAATCAATAAATAAAGTTGAAATTAAAATATTATGGCCAGTTTTTGTTTGATCTCTAATGTGTTAAGACAAATATGTTTTTATTAAAACGATTTCCGTATGACGTCCTTAATTCCCAGTTTTTCATATTTGATAAATACTCTGAAATTTATTGTTGAGGGAAAGCTACCTTCTATGCGCATTGCACTGGTTGCTTAGGCCAGCTCATCAGGAAACCTTTTCCACAGATTTTAGAAAAGTTAAAAATATTATACAAATAAAACCCTAAAGCGAATAAGAATTTTAAACACTCAAAGTCTTACTTGTAACAATATCAAAGCTTTTTTTTTACAAAACACCAACAATAAACAGTGAGTTTATCTTTTCTTACATTCCCCTGCAATTGGTTGGGTTCTTTCCGACTCTAATTGTAGTGGGTAGAAAGAAAAAACAAGATTAAAAAACAAACTGCTTTGTAAGAAAACAACAAAATAAAACCAATTTGCCAATTCAGTTTTTATTTAAACTGAAAACCATATTTCGAAATTTGGTTTAGATTAATCCAGGCTTCACACAAAGACTTCTCCCGAAATGTAAACTTGCCACTTCAAGTTTTCCAGTAATTTTTATGTTTTTAGACAATTGATTTGCTGGATAATGTTGAATTAATTCCGCTATCCAACCACAATCTACACTTGCAACACTTTTTAAAAGGGCTTTAACCAGAAAAACGAAATAAATGACACTATAAAACATTTTTTACTTTAAAACTTACTTCAAACAATATTTTTATTAAATTTATACATTTTGACACAATCACTAAAATGCAATTTCCTCCTGTTGCACATTATAAAATATAAAAAAAAAGTACTCAAGAAAAAATTACACAAATAACAGAAAAGAAATAATAATATTTCTTAGCAGAAATGAACACCGAAGAGCTAAAACAAACCTGTTAAAGTGAAAACAGCACAAAATGAAATATTCAAAATCACAGATTAACTTACAGCTAAAATGTTGAAAGGAAAAACTAATTTCCGTCATCGATTAACTTATTTCAAATAACGCTGAAGGTGGTTTTTTCTTAAAAGAAAAAAAAAGAAATGAAAAAAGGGAACAGCGAGATAAAATAAATGTTTAAGAAAATGAAAATGTGCAGAAGAAAAAAGCAAAGAAATTAAAAAAACTAAACATTGAAAATGCCCTGGAAACTGTTTATATACCAACGTTACACTTTTGCCATTTGCAATTGAGTTGCTAAATGATAGAAAGACAGAATGGTCGTTTTTATAAAACTTAAGACCTGCTTTGCTTTTTTTAAAGGCATTTTTTATTTTCATTTTGTTCTATGGGAAAAAAGCAAAATAAATAATATAAAAAAAAGATTCAGAGAGTATTTATCACGCATTTAAAATTAATATCCGGTTTTTGATGCTACTGCTGTTTTTTTAAAACAAAAAAAGGAAAAAAACGATATACAAAAAAAAAATATTTATTTCAAGTATAAAAAGAGTAAAATTGCACATTCCAAATACTTCGCTGTCGTATAGAAATGTGAATGTTAAGTGAATGAATGCATGATTTTTTAAATGTCCTGTTCAACTTGAATATGCTTCCATAAATACAATTGTGTGTTTGTCTGTAACTGTTCACGTTACTTTAACATATGTGAGTTACACACACTCATACGCAAACATTAATATATAGTGAACAACAATCTCTGTAAAAATGCACTATGGGACAGTTTTTGATTTTAAAATTATTAAGCATACACAAAATTGCAAAATATGTTTATAGTTTTCATTTTATAAAGTTTTTTGCTTCTCCTCTAAAATTATATTTTTGTTAGTTACGCCTATTTGTATTTTAACTAGCGAAGTACGAATAACACTAAAACGTACTCAAAACAATCCTATAAGTTTAATCGAAAGGATTAAACTTTTTGTTGTGTTTAACCCTCCGGCTTACACATGTTTCGATTTTCTATACACATTGAATAAAGGTCTGGCTAGACTCATGTGTTCCAGGCAGTAAGTTTTATGCAAAATAACGAAGATTTTAATTCAGGCGCGCTTAATCTTTTTAACCTTCAGCCTTATTAAGAATAAAAGTTAAAAAAAAAATTGTATCGGGGTATATCAAAAGTAATGGTTTAATTAGAATGTATGAATGTAAAAAATTTTCACGCCAAATTTCGTTGCACAAAATCGTTCCTAGCGACCGCTATAATAAACAACCCCCGATCAGCAGATTATATTTGAAAGGTAGCCACAAACGTCGATTACGTCGTATGGTAGTCCGGACGAAACGCCAATACGTTTTGTGGGGTATGGACTGTATAAAGGGATGGCTTTGAGGGCTACAACTCCAGAATATCCTCCAAGGATCCAATCACCTTGCTGATATTCCCAGAGAGAACGGCGATTGCGTCACTCAGGTTATAGAGTGTATGGGTTGGCTTTAGGATTCAGTGCAAAAATATAAGTCAAGTATACACAAAATAAAAATCAATCCGAAGCGGTATTAATAGTACGATGAGTGCGGATTGTCTTGAATTAAGTACAGAAAGGCTGATTCAAGTTCGAACTTTCAATCGCGAATTCGTACTTGAAATAATCCGAAAATGAGATTAATTTAAGTAAAACTAAGGTTGAACCAATCTCAAAATGCGCTTGATTCAAGAATTATAAAGCTGATTCAATTCCGAATTCGTCCTTGAAATAAACCAAAAGTGAAATTAGAAGGAGAATTTTATTATGATTGAATTACTTACCGTTTACTTACCATTCCTGATATGGTTTATACTTTTAAAACTTAATGTACATATATAAGTGAAAATTTAAACTAAATGAGAAGCAAGAGTTCTCAAGTTTACTTCTTAAACATGAACATAATGTGGTTTCGTCTTGTTCTGTTGTTTTTTTTTTGTTTTCGCACAAAACAAGCAAAAGGTTTTTAACTACTTGTGTGGTGTTGTTGTAGTGTATACAACAAACTTTGATAAGTTATATGTATTTTTACTCTCAGAGTGGCACTACAACGAAAAGTTTAATCTTTTTTTACTTGGCTAAAGAATTCTATACTTTTTTTAAGAAATTCCGGGATTGATTTTAGAAAGTCATCTACCCCATTTAGGATTGTTTTAAGACCGTTTTAGTGCTATTCGAACTTAAAGTAAATATAAAAACTTAACTTATCCCGAGTGTTTTTCGTTAAGTGTAGTTAAACGGTTAGGCCTACTTTAAATGCCAGAATGGAAATATATTTTGAAGGAATAGATTAGTATAAGCTGAAAAATAGCTAAAATTAAAAAAAAGGATTTGAAAAAAATCCCATTAATCCAGTTTTTTAATTCAGATGGCTTAAAATGTTCCTACAACAAGCCCTTGGTTATTTTCTGATTGTTTTCTTTTTTGTTGCAAACATTATTGAACCATAAATTTCAAACATATTGACCGATATAATGTGAGAATGAAGAGGGCATATATGACATATCCCTTTCATAGTAATGAAAAAAGGGCGATTTGAAAATTAGTTTTGAAAAGATCTTATATGCATATTTATTTAAAACTAGCTGGCCGCCCCGTCTTAGTAGCTACTTACTAATGAGAAGTGTGTATCGTTTTTGAGTTAACCCTTAAATTTTCTCTTACTAACCCTAATTAGATAAAGGTTCGTCTGCAAGACGTGTGCTTTTTCAATTTTGTGATTTTACTTTAAAATTTGCTAATATACAAATTTCCCACTCTCAATTATCTCAGTTGTTAACAGCACCAGTTGGTGGTTAAGTTATTAATTTTTTGAGATTTAAACACAAATAGTGTTACTTTTGTAGCACAGATAACTTTTTGTTTTGGTTGAATTTTAAGGTATTGTTATATTCAAATTAGCTCTAAAATTGTGTTGTAAGCGCGGATTGGACGACGTACAAATTGGTTCTCTTTTGCAAAGCGTGTTAGAGGACTCGGGCTCACTGAAAAATGTGAGCGAAGCGGAAGATGAATTAATGAAGTTTTCAAAATGACATCCTTGAGCCTTATGAGATTATACCATCGATTCCGGAAAATCCTCTAGAACCTGATTATTTTACTTTGTATTTAATGGACTGAATCCAAGGGTAAAAGTGCTGGGTAAATTTCTTCAATGAATATAGTTGGTACGGCAAAAGGACTAACTCGGGAATGGCTGTGTTATCTCCCATGTGTGATGTGAGTTTATTGCTAATACAATTTAATTATCCGTTGTTGTTTATAACTCCAAGGGCGTACGTTCCAACTGTAGTGCTGATGTTGTCATTTCCTACCTTCGCGTTGAAGTTGTCATATCTCCTCTTTCAATTTCATTGAGCGTGGTTGTAAGTTGAGCATAGAATTTATCCTTCTTAGTAACACCATTTTATGGTGACATGTCTTGCTCTTATCTTGAATCGAGCCATTATTATTTGGTCTGATGAAGCCGTACATGTTTGAAGGGATTTGTTGATTTTATTTGGTATTATGATTCTAACTTCAGTATTGCCGTCATCTTCCTTTTCACTATAAATTACAGTATTACCATTTCCATCTCATTTCACTTATGCCCAGGACTTCGGTCATATTTAATGTCATTTGATGTTCCATTTGTACAAGGCTTGATGCTTCACAAAGAGTTCGTCTATTCTATTATTTTGTTTATAAATACACTTTTAGTAAAATAGAAATTCAAGCTTAAAACGTTTGACATTTTTTTTAAATTTGATTTAAAGGCAAAAAATTTAGATCTTTCAAGCTCGAGGTCTGTTTTTATTCTTTGAATTCTTTATTTTTAATACTGAGTCACAGAAATACAAAACTCATTTATTGTGTATTTTTGTCCAAAGGATGTCGAAATATTAAAAATTAAGAATTAAAACAGAACTCAAGTTTATATAAGCTCCTTTATATAAACTTTTTTGCTTAAAACCGAAAGGTACCAAAGGACTTTTTGTTCGTTCTATAATAAGGGACTTAAAAATCGTGTAAAAACAGAACATTTTGTATATAAAAAGTTTGTGAGAAAATTTATTGACCTTTTATAAAAAATAAGAATATTTCACTTTTGTGGAAGATTTTCGTTCTAAAAATTACGTTAAAATTCAATAAGAGATAATTACTTACATTTTTCCCCAATTTCAATTGAAAGTTGAAAAATTACCTGTAAAAAGAAGACGTTTAAAGCGTTTTAGATAATTTAATTAAATAGTTGCGAGGAAATAATAAGAAATAGAAATCAATTATAGTTCATTAAGAAAAGGTTTAACTGTTTCAAAATTTAAACATATCCCACATGCTCCTGCCCATAGTGCAATAGTAGTACACCACATTTGCTGAGTCAATCAGCTTGCAATTGGGAAACTTTGTTAAATTTGCCGCTAGCAAAAGCGGATACTTCGTTGATTTTGTTCAGTCGTTCGTTGTATCGTAAACGGCATGCTTTCTCTACTGCTGTGTATGTGTGTAAAAGTGCATTTGGATTTTGGTGCTTTAAAAAAGTGTATTCGTTTGTATGTGTTTGTTTGTTAACAAAACTATTTGAGTGCTTGGTTATTCAGAAATGATTTCACATACCACGTATGTTTTTGTGACTTTATATGAAAGAATGACTACGTTTGAATATTTTTCCCCTACTAACCTGCTTAAGGCACACAAAATACAGAATTGTCAGATTCGAAATTACGCTGAGCAGCAGTTTGCAGAAACGCACATACAAACAAACATAAAATATGCCAAACCTAAAGTTGAAATAAAACAAACATTTGTGAAAAATAAACAAAATAAAAAATTGAGTAACACAAAAAACATAAGTCAAACTGAAATGAAAACGAAAATATGAATTGCGGATGTTTCACATATGGAAATGATATTTACGCTAATAGCATTGCGTTTTTCCTTTTTTATTTTATAGCAATTTTGTTTCGTTTACCACACAAGTGATTTTTTTTTAATTCTACTTTACGCACACACATTCACATAAATAAATAATTTAAATATCTCTTTCCGTTGTTAATTTCGCTCTTTTACCTGTGAAATGTGAAAACAATTATTGCGAATTTTTCTGTTCACAGGAGCGTATGAGTGTTGATTATTTCACTTTACATACTTTTAATTTGTGTTATTTATTGCGTATACGTACGTTTGATTGGTATGATGTTTTGATTGTAATTTTATTGTGCTTTTTTGTAATTCAAAAGATAAAGAACGAATTCAAGGATGGAAAATTAGATTGATATTTGCGATGAAAAAAAGATAAGTTGGCATGAGAAAGTTTTATTTGATGAGTATTTAAAGAGATTATTTATGTACAGATAAAAAAACTGATTTTATTCAATTATAATTTTAAATAAAAGTTTGTAATTAGCAGGGACACCAGAAGCATGCTTTTAAAAAAACGTTTATGGGCATTAAATATGCAGTTGAAATATATACCCTGAAAAAAAGAAACAAATAAGTAAAACTAAATAATGATCCATGCATAATTTACATACCTTTTCGCGTTTTTTTTTTAATAAATGAACCGTTTTCGGTTTTTGTATTTACTAGTGTTCGCCTAATGGTAAAAATTTAATCATAAATTTTTATGTAAATATGAAGAAAACGTAATTCATCTAAGTACATATGAAATTACATGTTTCTAGCATTTATTTTTTCCGTCTTAATGAATGGACTTGGCGAGGAACCAACCTTCGGTTAAAAATTATCCCTCTACCTGAGTTAATTTAATTTGGAAGAATATAAGAAAATATTAATTGAAAAACAAAAAAGTATCAAAAATGAAATTAATCAAAGTACCAGATGTAGAACGAAAAAGTACCAAAAGGCTCCCTCTTAGTCATTATTAATTACTCAGGACAATGCATGTTTATTTTTACCTTTGAATGTAGAATATTAACAAAAATTAAAAAGTACCAAATGAAAACAAAAAGTACCAACATTTTTTGTCTTATAGGTTCGCATTCACCCAGTAATCTCTACCTATTATATTATTTTACTAAGTTCAATATTATAGAACATTTCAAAATAATCATATGAAGCGGAAAAGTAAAAGAAAGAAATTTAGTTTCCTGTATTTCCCCTTTTTGTAACTTATTTCCCATAGAGGTTCTATTGACAAACAAAGTAAGAAAGCGTTCTTAACTGTTTTGTCTGTGCCGATTTATACATAAGATTTGTTTAGTCGAAATATTCGAAAACCGGGTTCTGAAAAATTTCGAATAATCGACCATACTATTTTTATTATGTATTTGATAATTAAAAAAAAAATTATATATGTGACCTTCTCCGAGAAAAGGGACCTAGTGTGTGAAAATGAAGTTTTGAGATAAACCCTTTTCTCGGAGAAGGTCGCATTTATATCAGTACCAAATTTGAACGCTTATAAGTCAGAAATTATTGAACGGATTTTAATAAAATATATATTTTGCACTTCTGTTAGCAAATACTTAGCTTAGGAAATTAAAAAAAAAAAAAAAAATTTTGTATATTTTGTTCAAATCGGTTGACATACAGAGTAGGATAGTGTTATTAACTCTTTTGCTTTGATTTGTGCTTGTTTTTTGTTTGATTTTTTTATAAATATTTCAGCGATTTAAAAGTATTTCAAAACGGATTTTTGCGGATAAGTAGACGATTTGTTGAAAAGATGCTTTTTGTAAAACGAAATTTTTTTATAGAAAATTTAATTTTTTTCAGTAAAGAAATCTTTTACGAAAAAAGTGACTTTTTTACCAAAACAGAAAATAATTTGTTTTTAAAATTATTTAATGTAAAACAGAGATTTTTTAAAGAAAATAACATTTTTTGGCAGAATAATGGTTACTTAGTGAATTATCTGTTTTTTTTTTTTTTGCGATTTTTCTGTTTTTGGAATATTTTATTCTCTTTACCTCATTTCCTGTTTGTTATTTCTCGAATATTGATCTTAGACCCTATAAGGTATATCGTCACCTTAAATACAAGAGGCCCTATTTAACATTTTAAAATTTTACTGGAGAAGCAAAACCAATTTTAAATGATAAATTGATAAATCGCAAAAAACTGTTTATAATTAAATTTTCTTGTAAAGCCTTCTAGTTGTTTTGACAATTGACAAAATTGCCTTTGTGTTTTGCTAATAAATTTTGGTCGAAAGATACCAAAATTTTTATTGTAGCCATTTGTGTTGATGCAATACATCAGAATCATTGAAATAATAGATTTTTAAGTTTTGGTTAGTGAGGTTAGTTATATTCGGGTTCCTTATGAGGAGAGAAGTTAATTAAACGTTGTCTGTCTGTCCGTGTATCCGTTGAAATGGATTTTCCGAAGACCCCAGATATGACGGGGATTAGGTAGTTGTATATGTATGTCATATATTAACTGACATTATATGCTATCGAAATTTAGCCTGATCGGTCTGCAAATGGATGAGATATGAGCAAAAAACCGCGACTGCCTCTTGTTTTACCCAAAAGTTCTTTGTTGTTGTGGTTTTTTAGTTTTTTTTATACATATAGAAACAAAATTGGAAAACGGTTGCAGTAATAAAATACTGATCAAGTAAAATAATATCGCAACTATTAACAATCTGTAGCTCTAATTGATTTTAAATACTAATCAATATTAAAACATAATTCTAACTGAAATATGATTCTTTCAATTCTTTTATTAGTTATGATAATTAATTTCATTTAATACTAAAAATTAGTACGAATGCTGTCTATCACAATCAAATCAAATGCAGTGCAATACTGAATATTGGTCATTACAATCAATAATTTTCTTTTGTCAATAATTTTATTGCATCTTATTATTCGTGTACAACAAATATAATTATTTGAAATTCACAACCAAAAAAAACTATATCGCTAAAAAATACAAAATCGAGTTTTTGATTGATTATTATGTTTGCCATTAAGCCTTACCCGGGGGTCTCCACCTAACATAAAATGCCCAACTTTAACACTAACTGCAAAGTAGTGTTAAGTGGAGACTGCTCATGTTAAAGTTTTAACTTGATTGTTATAACATTTCTTTTGAAAGTTCTTTTTTAACATAAATTGACGTTTAAGTTTGACAGTACGCTATTTTTTAGTTGTTTTTCGACATCTTTATTTAATTTGTTAAAAGGGTTGTAAACTAGACATAATAAACTTTGCTTTTCGTGAAAAATATAATACAATCAAACATTTAAGTATCAAATAACTTTAACTATTTTCCACAAACACATTGTAGCTACATACTTGACGCGTCAATGAACTGAAAATAATGAAAAGTCTTAACTCTAACTTCACTACGTGTACGCCACCATAAACATATAATCATTTAAACAGCAAGTCTTAACTTTATGTTTTAACTGCATTTCATGTTAGGTGGAGAACGGGTTATGTGAATGGCAAGGTACCCCGGCTATTTTTGGCATGTTCAACTTAATTTTTTTTTTTGTAAACAAAATGATGGTCCACATATCTTAAACTTCTTGAGAACTCCTAACTATTAATAAATTTTAAATAATTTTATTTTTTTAGCTTTAAAATTATTTTGAAAAGGCGTGGCGAAGTAGTTTTCATCTTACATCCTAAACGGTATGACAAGGTACCCAGGTACCTTCATACATAAAATGTTACCTGTATTCGGTCAAAATCTAAGAAATACATCTTTGCAATAAGGGAAATCACCGGATTAATATTAACAATTTTTTTGTTTCACATTTGCTTACTTTGATATGCATAAGCTAGCGAGAAGTTAGTCATCTTAATACGCTCATCTTCGGAGTCACTAGGAGTTTTAGCGAGGATAGGCTCCCTATTGATTCCTGCTTTATTTGGATTTCTAAAAGGCGCTGTATTTCAAGCTAGTCATGTTCGCCACTTGTGAATTTAGCCCCCTGCATTCTCAGTTCCTCAACACTGCCCGCTTGGTTTATTTGAAACTCTTTTAGGTGCGATAACAATTCTTTTCGTTTGAGGGATTTGACCCACGATGTTCTCAACATTGTCCGTGTTGGTCGGGTAAATTTTGTATGTGTTTGCATACAATTAAATAATCATCTTATCGTGGTTGGCGAGTTTAAAATATGCCTGCGACTGTTTTGTAATAGATTTAAGCAAAAAAGTTCACGTTCTCTTATAACTTATAAGCTTTTTGGTCCCGGCGCTGCTCGGGATTTTCAAAATAACCATTTAATACTGGAGAATTTTGTTAATAAATTGCTTCCAGCTTATTTTTGTTTAATAAATATATTTTGTAAATTTCAAACAAATCGTACCATAAAAAAAATTTAAATATCACGTCAACAGAACCACCTATCGAAATTAAACTTAAGAGAAACCTGCCTCAAGTTTGTTGTTAATTGGTTCAGAGGCTCTTGAGTTTTAGGAGAACGTACGTGGCATAAACATATTTATATATATGTGACCTTATCCGAGAAAAGGGACCTAGTGCGTAAAAATTAAGTTTTTTGAAAAACGCATTTCATCTTATTCTGCACCATTTTAGGTAACAGAATCCATTCTTAAGTCAAAACCCGTTTTTGACACACCAGGCCCCTTTTCTCGGAGAAGGTCACATATTAAGATAAACGATACATAAAATATCTTAATAAATAAACTAACAAAAAAAGGTTATTGGAATTATTTGGATTTTCTATCCAATCAATCGGGAGAATGGTTTATGCAACCGGTTGAAAAAAATATATTGATTAATTCAATCAAATCTTTTGTTATGAACACCAATTGTTTGTTTTTTGTAGTTGCATATATCTTATGCGCGGATATAAGCATAATAATGCTTTCGAATAATCATACTAACAACTTACAACAACTGTGGTTATACCTAATAGTAAGTGTTTTTCGAGCACAACAGCTTCTAATCGTTATCATCTCCTCTAAGGAAAAAATTTTATGAAATCATCAAATAAATATTTTTCAATTTAACATAACGAAAAACTACATTTTCCAACTTTTTTGACAAACTCCAAAGAGATATCAATTAATATTCGATAAGTAAGGCAATGTTTAATGCTCTGAAAAAAAACTAAAAGTGTCTAGAGATTTTATATTGTTCCTTTGACAATAAAGGCAAACATCCGTAAAAAGGAAACGTGTTTTCTAATTGAATTCTTTTTGATAAAAATTAGAACAAGGCTTTTATACAATTCTGTAAATGCTTATTCTGAACTAAAATCCTATTTTAACAGAAATATTTTGTAATTATTAGTTGGAAAAATTTAACTACCTGATTCACGATGTCTCTCAAACACTTTCGTTTGTTTTATATATAATTTGTGAGAACGAAAGTTGGCTTTTGAAAATTTACTCCGATTTTGAAACTTCATCCAAAGATTTTAGAAAACTAAAACTGTTAAGCGAATAAGAATTATATATAAGCAAAAGTCTTACTATAAATTTCAGTGTTTTTATCAATAATAAAAATTGGGAATTTAGCACGACTAACAAAATCTTGTAAATTTTGTATTCCCAAAAATTTATTTGGTAAAAAATGTATTAAAAAAAAAAAATTGTATTTTTGTAAAAATAAATTCTATTTTTGTAAAAAAAAATCTATTTTTGTAAAAAGAAAATTGTATTTTTGTGAACAAATTTCTTTTTGTGGAAACAAGTGATATTTTTGTCAAACAAAAAAATTTGTTTGTTTTAGTGACTAATGCCTTTTTTAGACTATGCGATATACGTGCTTGCCATAGTTGGGTGTAGTGCACTAAATATTGATTTAAATCAGCAGTGCACTATCACTAAATAAAACGGCAAACAAATTAGTTTGCACTCTTTTTTACCAGCTTTAGTGACGATTGAAATTTTTTAACTACCGCTAAAAAAATTAGTGATATTGCAAATTTGCTCACTATCACTAAACGCAGACTGAATGCAAAAATCTGCACTCAATTAAAATAGTGCAAAATTTAAACTTGCAATCAAAAAACTGCATACAAATATTGTCATACTAAAATTTAAAAAATGTGACTTTGAATGTGCATGGTTTTTGATTTCTTTTGAGGATGTGCATAAGCAAAGAACTTTAAACAAAATGAAATTTTGTCAATAACGGTATTATTATTGGCTTTAATCATAAAATAACAAGGGCAACTTAAATGTTGCACTCAAATGACTGAAGAATAAAAAGGTGCCATAAACTGATGATTGTTTTTTTTTTAATTAAACAATTTTTTTAGTGCAAAATTTTTAACATCACTTTCACTTATGTTTAGTGAGGCTTCAAATTTGCAATTAATCACTCAACATCAACCAAATGCTTGCAATATTTTTGCCCTATCACTAAGTATGAATTGAAACTGCAAAATTAGAGCACTCCCCCTATCTATGGAGCCCGCATCAGTATTAGTACTTTCTATTGGTGTCCCTTCGAAAACTCGTATGTGTTCAGTGCAAGTTGCAAGTTTCAAGCGACAAGTTGACTTTTAAGTCTTAAAATTAAGGGGGTAATTTTGTTGTTCACTTCACCTTGCGTTGAGAAAATTTTTATATTTTTTGAAAATTTAAAAAATTTTATATGAAAATTTTCTCAACGCAAGGTGAAGTGAACAACAAAATTACCCCCTAATTAAAACTATTTAATTTCAATTACGAAATATATTAAAAAGAAACAAAAAATTGTTGCCTGATTTTATATTTCGTGCGACAATGTTTTACCCGCAAGCCTCTCTAAACTTTTTGTCACCAGTCTTCTGGTTAATAAAATATTTCTGTGCGACATGTCGCATTGTCTGCATCAGGTATAAAATTTAAATATAAAGCTTAAACAGATAATAATCTCAAATAATTGGTATGTAAGTATATTAAACCAAATGATAATTTAAAATAAATCCATTAAAAGACCTTCTTTTATTTAAGTAAACACAAAAAATATCTTTAATGATTTTGTTTTTACTTTTCAATTAAAATCTTTTATTTTCTAATACTTTCATCCAGGTTTAATGGCCACAAAACAAACTTTAAATTTCATAAAATTAATGCATCTTCAATTAATCTGCTTCAACAATATTTATGCATGCTCATGCATGTTATTTTAAATAAATTGTTTTGTTTTCTGTTTCATTGTTTTATATTTAATATTTTCCTCATGTCCAGGTAATCAAATTGTGAAATACAATACAATAAATTCTTTAAGAAGTAATCATTTGTGAGAAAAGGAATTTTGAAAGTAGAAATTTGTCTGCTTTAATTTATGGAGAAAATGACAATAAATTTAATTGCTATGAAAGCAATTTAAGAAAATACGTTTAAGTACAACTATTTAAGAATTTAATTTTACTGCCAGGCCTACAATGGTGAAAAGAAAATTTCTTTCGTACATTTATAATGAAACAATAATACAAAACTTAATTTTGTTTCTTTATCAATGTAAGGCGAATTCATAACAGGTAATCTCTGTACAAGAAAATTGTTTTTTTTTTAAATCATTGTACTATGTCAAAAACTGACAGAAACAAACATAGTGAGCCAACAACTATAAAATTATCGGCAGGGCTTTTAAGACCGCCTGTAATGAATTCGCTTTCAAGAAAAGTCAAATCCCGATAATTCGTATCTTGATAAATTTTCGGTCCCTTGAAAAAATCTCGTTAATTCGTAAAATTTTCATACCATTTGGTCGCCTCGCTAATTCGTATTTTTTTTTCAAATGAAATCTTCTTTCCCTGTTATAAATCGTAATTGTTTTCTAACTACCACTTATAATTCGTAAAAACACAACAAAAACATGGAAAGAATGATTATTTTTTAAACCGCTATTTTTTTGCATGGGTTTTTGCTTGTGTGTGTGTTTATTTTCTTAAGATCAGTTTGTTAAATGAATAATAAAGAAAAATGACAAAGCGTACGCATCGATTTAGTTAATAAATTGAAAACCCCCGTTAATTCGTATTTATTTTATTTAAAAACCCCTATAATTCGTAAGAAATGGCCGGCCTCTTGCGATTACGAATTATCGGGATTTGACTGTATTCTAAAAAATTTTCTTTTTTACACTGTTGGTTTTTTAAATTTGTATTAAAAAAACATTAAAACTTATTTAGGGTAAAACATACAACATACTCATAATTCCATTTTCTTGTTTTTTGGCAAAAAAAATCATTTACCTGATTTTTGTGGTCGCAAAACAATTTATTTCTTTACCAGAGGCATATCCAATGACCACTTAATTTTAAAAGAGCAGAAATTATTTTTAAATATATACTTTCGAAAAAAGTGCACGAGCATAACTGTTGAATATGTAAAATATGGAATTTTGTATTTTTTCCTTCTGTGTTTTTGTACAAATCGAATACATTAAAAAGTATTTTATAAATATAAAAAACACTTTAAGCCATTAAGGTGGTTTTTTCTTTTGCAAAATAACTTTATTTTACTGGATGAAATAAAATGATTGGATTTAAAAAAAAACATTTAGCAATTGTTTTTTTACCAAAAAGTTTTATAAAATATTGATCCCTTAAATAAAATAATTATGTAAAATATGATTAAAAACCTTTTTAAAATATGTTTTTAAATCGTAATGGGGTTAAAAAATTCTCAATATGTATTTCCATTCTTCGAACCATATAAGAAAAGAGACTTGATGTGAAACAAAATATTCCATCGTTTATCGAAAAGTGAGAAAAACTTGTGTCTGTAATTCATGTCGAAAACTATCAAAAGAGATGTCGTTGCTACAATATAAATGTCAAAACATTGCACTCGAAGCCGATATGGCATAACAGACGTTGAGAACGCCAGTAAGACATATCGTTGGCCGTGACCAAAATTCACTACAATTTAAACATTTTCAACGACAGCGGCGAAAATAAAACCGTCGTCTTTACCAAATAATGTAAAATGCGACTTTAATGTCTGTTGCTTGCAAAAGTGCTTTGAAAAGATGCGTATATTTTATAAAAATGTTAAAAGCAAATAATCAAACAAAAAAAAAATGTGCCAAGAACAAAATATTATTTTCTTTGCATTTTTAATTGTTTTTTAGTGTTGAAATTTGTTCTCGCCCCATTTTTATTCGTTAGTTTATTCAAAGTTGAAAGCGGGAACTTGTCTTCCAAAAATTTTACAGGCACACTTTTTCTCTAAACTGGTGAGTAATTTTTTTACATCACAGCTAGTACTCGCCAAAAAAATATTAGAAAAACAGTTTAGTGAGAAAAACAGATGTTTGTTTCTATATGGCATTTTTGTTTCATTTCACACATTTTAATCGAAAAGTTTCTCGACGCAAGAGTAACAGAACATGGGCATTTTTTTATTCGCTTACATTTTCAAATTGAATAGCTTCTTTCACTCATTATTTTGTAGCTTTCTTCTATAACTACTTATGCAACAACTTCTATAACTACTTCTTTCTGGATGTGTGTAGGTAAAAAAAACACTTACTTTTAAATGCGCTCATTTTGGGACACCCCTTTTAAAGTTCATTGGTTCTTTCAGTAGAATTTTAAAGGTATATTTCATTAACGTAGTCTGAACACAAAATATTTTTGAGCGTGAAATAAAATAACAGCTGATTTTGAGCAAATAAAAGGATTTGCCGGCAAACAAATATTTTTCCAATGTGAACATAGTGTGAACACAAAACATCAAATATCTTAGTAATTTTTGAGCAAACATTTATTTGATATTACAAAAAAATTGTAAGAAAAAACAACGACAAGTAATTTTAGCCATGTTCCCGAAAGAAGCAATTTTTCTGTAAGTTTTTGGATTCTTAACAGTGGTTGCGATCGAAACATGTCATGGTAACCAGCCGCCTGGGTTCGAATCTCAGGTCAGTCAAGAATGAATGATTATCAATAACAATTTTAATTAATTTTCATGTTGTAAAATTCCTTTCTTCATATAAATAATTTAATGAAAATTAAATTTGATGAACTTGAGCGTAATTATAATATTAAAAATTTGGATTAAAAACCATAAACAGTTCACATAAATAACCACAATTCTAATTATTTTTAATAATTATTAGACTTTGCTATCATGCCGCTATTAGCAAATTTTTGCGAATTTCCGCTAAATAAATTTAAGGGTTTGTTTCCAAGTTTGCAATTTTTCGCGAATTTTAGACATGTTCACGAAAAAGCAATTTTTCTCTGTGAATCTTAACAGCTTTAACGATTTTTAATAAATAGTAGAAGTTTCTATCATACCGCTATTAGCAACTTTAAGCGAATTTTATGGCTTGTTTAAAATATCAAAATTTTTCGCAAAATTTCGCTATTTTTGCAAATTTTTTTTTTTTTTCCCAAATTTTTTTTTAACCGCTTTAGTGATTTCATATATAATTTAGGGTTTATTTCCTATTTTGCCTTTTTTTGCAAATTTAAGCCATGTTCCCAAAGTCTTCCTTAAGTAGTGCTGTTATGTTTTTCTGATTACTCAACAAATTGTTTTACAGGCGAACTTTTTATTGGGATACAAATGAAAAATGTTTTGCAATAAAAATTCTAAAATTCTCGAAAAAATTTTTGTAGTTTTCAAGCATAATTTTTTATTTAGACTTATTACTGACTTATGAAGGATGGCCCGCCCATAATACACGATGTTAATTGTGAGTCACACCATAACGTTAAGTTTTTTGTCCAACTTACTTCGACATTTCTTTGTTTTAGTGTTTGACACATTCAAATATGGAGAGGTACAGCATTGAGCAATGCGTTAAGGAACAAATGTACTTGTCAAATGCTTGCCATGCAGGTGAATTCACTCCAGTACGTGTGCTGGATGTTATATTCGTCGTCATATCTAAATTTTTTGATTTTCCATCCAGTATCTAAGATTGTTAAAGCCTTTTAAGAAAATGGGCGTAGAAATTAAAATGAATTTCGTGCACTACGTAATTTTTTCGTCAGTATAATCGAACAAAGGTGTCCACAAAAAACAGTTTTTTAACTGGAGTCTCAATGGTTCTAATTAAATTCAAAGAAATATTTAGGACAATTCCAAATTTCCACGGAGATGTAGCGTAAATTGGATTTAACGGAATTCGCGATGCATTTGCAAGCTTTACCGGTCTATTTTATTTGATCTAGTGGTATCCTATTAATTCGCAAAATTTATCTAATACTTTGGCATCCAAAATTCTGATTGGAGATCTGTTTCACAGATTATTAAAAATTCTCACTTTAAGAAAAAACTACAATAAATAAGTTTCATTGAAATTAAACCCCTCTAATATATGTAGAAAAAAATGTGCTAAAAAAATGTATATGCATGTAAAAATGTTGTTGTGTGTACATATGCGTGTTTAGAAACATGTGTTTTTTTTATATCCTTCTATAGATCAGACATCTTTATCACTTTTTGTTATAAAGCCGTAAATGCAAATATAAAATACGAATATATACATACATATAAATACAACACAGTAAAGCACAATGGGAAAAAGCATAACCTTAAAACAGAAACTACTATTTTTTAATAAAGAAAATAATTATTTCCCAGTAAAAACTGTGAGGCTTGACTCAGTTTATAATTTATATCGAGGGCCTTTATTCAAAATCATTTATCTTAAAAAACACAACTTTTCAAAGTGGTTTTTTCAACAATATTTTTTAAATCAAATACTGAATCTCACAAATAATTGGTTAAAAAAAGTTTGCATTATTGGGGACTTTATGCGAGATAAAGGGTTTTGCTTCTCAAAAATATTCATTATGTATGTGTGAAAATGAAAAGAAAGAGAGGTTTGCATTTTAATTAAAATACATTATTTTGATTTTATTTATGCCATCTGTTAGTGTTTAACGTGGTTTATTTAATATAAAGGCTAATAATACAACAGATAAAAAATTAACAATTAAAAATAATAAACAAAATTTTTTTTGTTTTTGCTTTTTTAAGTTTGTTTGAAGTTTGATTGGAGTAAAATATCGCTACCACTTTAGCGTCACTCTTTTTTATATACCAAAGCTTTTGTTTCTAGAGTTTAACAAAAACGTTCCAACATTTTTCATCTTATCATTCACTTAGGACTCTGCACCTAAAATTTTGTGTTTCTCAATTCAATATTGTAGAATATTTAAAAAGTGGCACATGAAGAACGGAAAAATAAAAGTAATAAATTTTCTCTCCCATATTCCCCCTCTTGATATTGTTTTCTTCCCATTGAAGTATAAAAAAATTTCAATATTGTAGTGGGAGCAAATAATTTAAAGCCTTTGTCAATTAATGGAGAAATTTGTTTTGTTAAAAAAAATTACAAAAATAGGTATGAATTCCATCCCTTAAACGTTCAAATTTTTAATAAGTAACAAATTTGTATTTGTAGAAAAGTTACGAATGTAACTCTGCCTTTCGAGATATACCGTTATTTCAAAAATAAATGAGTCTGAAAAAAATACATACATTCGCCTAACCCAAAAATGGCTTAGTTTAGTGAAGTTACTAAAACAACGAAATTCCGTCCCTGCCGCGCGTAGGATGCTCCAAGATGAGTCAAATGTATTACTAACCCCAATTAATTTTTCATCTAAGTAATTTGTTTCTTACATACCTACCCGCTATCTGCATTCCTTAAGAGGGCTCCAATACAAAATTTTCCATATAGACTAGAAATATATTGAAGAAAAATCCCGAAAACTGTCAAGGAGTTGCCCCTAGCGGATTAAATGTATGACCGACCACAGTTAGTTTTTTATCCCTAACATTTTCTCGAGACATACTTGCCATCTATCACCACTTCTTAGGGGGACTCCCATACAAATATTGCGTTTTATGAAACTCATAAATTAATTAAAATTGTTCGTCTTTTGTGAATAAAATCAAAAGTTGTTAACAGATTTTAATCATTTAAAGCAAATTTTTACAACTTATCGATAGCTTAAAGTAAACTTTAACCGACCTTGTTAAAAGTGTTCCATTATTAAAACTTTACTTTAACCTAAAGTGATTGATAAAGTAAATTAAGGTTCATCCTATCTGGTGGGTTAAAGTAAAGTTGTAGTAATGGAACACTTTTTATATGGCCGATAAAATCCAACCTTTAGCTATCGGTAAGTTGTGAAAACGGAACTTTGACTAGATTTTTTATTATATGTGTGGAAAAAATTAGAAGCATTGCTGCATTTTTTAATTTATTATTAATTTTTTACCAAATAAAAATTTCGAAATGTTGCTAAAAAATTATTTTTTTCGCCAAAAAAAATTAGGCTTTAACGTTTTTTGAAGGTAATTTGATTGCGAAATTGACTAAAGAACTAAAGCCTCTTGATCATTCCAAACGTCTTTAATGGTCAGAATGGTGGCAAGAAATGGCAACAGTGGATGATCAATTTTCGAAAAAAAACCATCTTCAGTGATGAAGCACATTTTCACCTCAGTGAAAATTACACATAGATCGACTGATTGGTGCGGTTTATGTGCTGGCGGCATCATCGGGCCGTATTTTTTCTAAAATGAAGCCGGTCAGGCAGTTACTGTGGATGGTGTTCGCTATTGTGAGATGATAATGAACTTTTTATGGCCCGAATTGAAAGATATGGATGTGGACGATATGTTGTTTCAACAGGACGGTGTCACTTGCCGCTCAGCTAACGAAACAATGGCTATTTTGCGCAACAAATTCAGTGGCCGTGTTATCTCACGGGATGGCGATGTCAATTGGCCGCCAAGATCATGTGATTTGACACCGTTGAACTTCTTTCTTTGGGGCTATTTGAAAGAAAAGTGTACGTCGATAAGCCAGCAACAATTCAAGAGCTAAAGGATGAGATAATTCGGCACATTAACGGCATATAACCTCAATTATGCCTCAGTGCCATCGAAAATTTTGACCATCGGATGGAGGTGAGCCGCTGGGGTCGCGGCAGCCATTTGGCCTATATTTTGTTCCATACATAATTGAACCATATTAATATTATCATAATAATAAGAAATTACAATAATTTCCTAAATAATTTGTTTTAATTTAATCTAACCACCCTTTATTAACCGCATTCAAGATATCTTAGTCAACTTGAAATCACCTTTTATTTATTAATATTAATATCTGGTAATTACAAACTTGTATGAGCATTTTAAAGCCTTTGAATTACAAACTTTATGAGAATGTTAATGTTATCAGGTAATTACAAACTTGTATGAGCATTTTAAAGCTTTTTGAAATACAAACTTGTATGAGAATGTTAAAGCTTTTTCTGATTGAAGCAAATTTATACTCCGAATATACAACAAAAATCTTACCTTTTGTACTACCGAACATAAGTAAACTTCCCATTTTTTTAGGAAATTATTCATAGCCTTTACCTTCAAAATCTAAATACTAAAAACAGTATTCTTAAAGCCTTAGAGCTTAAAATAATAACTGTTATTTTAGCTTTACTTATGTTAACAAAAATTATAAAAACTGCTATCAGTATTTCAAAGACAAAAAAAAGTTATTTTACCAACGCATTTCAAACTATAGCACAGTCTGTGATAAAAACCATTTAAGCGAAGTGTGTAACATACAGTGTATCCGTCTGGCGGGCTAGATGATTGTCTGTCCAAACCTTGTGCACATAAAATATGATTTCATCAAATTTGGTGCATAAACATTTTGCAAAAAAAGACAGTCTTATAAAAGTGGTGGAAATCAGTACATCCAGCTAAAACTGTGCTAACATAGCAGCTTTTACACAACTTTTTCTTATAACGTATTATATAAGTCATTATCATAATGAATAAAATAATTACCTAAAACGTTATGATTTACAAAAGTGATTCCAATAAAAAAAAACCATTTTCATTAAATAACACTATGCTAGTTGCAAAAACAGACAAGTCGGGCATATGGCGTTTTAACATATGAATCGTTCAGTGGATAAAGGGAATGAGTCCATTTTTGGCGTTTTTGAGATTAAGCGTGGATACACTTCCTTTTATGACTAACGATGTATGGTAAAAATTTTGTTTTCGAATTTCAACGGAAATGCCCTTTTAAAGACAAAACATTTTTTTGTACGAAACACAAAATTTTTAATTTCAGTGCAATTTAATTGCTTGCATTTATATTGCATTAATCACTTGTTGACTTTGCTTGTAATCACTCTTATTTGTTTCTATTTCTTCCTTCTCTTTGAGCTTTCCTGCCAATTTTTTGTGTTCTTTAAATTGTTTTTGTACTTAGCTTATTGCTGCAAGAGAGCAGCAATCGGAAGCGTAACTGTAATCGAACTTTATGCTTTATTAGTGCCGGTTCACACAAGTCAAGTCAAGTCAAGTCAAGTCTTGAGTTTTTAGGAAAAAAGGGAAAAGAGAATGCCATTTCTTTTCCCCTCTCACCTAAAAACTCAAGACTTGACGAGTCAAACTTGACTTGTGTGAACCGGCACTTACATGAATCAAATAAACAAGATTGCGCATTGCGCAGGTCCGTTATTTTTGTGTGTGACGAAACAATAGACTTTGTGTGTGTTCATTTGTGTGTGTCTTACATTTTTTACAACAAACACTCATATTTAGTCTATGATGACGTAGATGCGCAGTAGAAATTTTTTTTTGTACGGCTGAGTGCGCAATCTTGTTTTTTATGATTCATGGCTTTATTACATATGAATTCGACCTTCGATCGCTGTTATGATATCGCTGTGGCTAGAAGAGTTTCTAATTTAGTAAGTGCAGTGAGTGCAGATCGATCGTAAGTTACAACCTTCCTGCTAATGCCCGTAATTTCTACAAATAAATATCTAGCTGTGTATAGATATCTATGGTGTAAAGAATTTTTCATAGTTTTAACACGTATGTCTTACCTACTGGTTAAACTGTAGTGTATTTTACGTCATCGATTTTTGACAGTTAATTCTAAAAATTAATACAAATACAAATGCTGCCATTTTTAAAAGCAAACTAAAAGGAAAAACACGTATGCAAAATTAACGTTGAAATTACCAAAATAGTTTTACCGGATAGGTTAAGATAACTGAAAGGTACGAACACGACCAGATATCTGTTTGTAGAAATTAAGGCATTAAAAGCATTTAAAAAAGATTTCGTAAAAATAAGAACAATTTTGATGTTAATTTTTTAATTTTTGATATTCTTTAAGTAAGCTTGAGTTTATCAAATTTAATTTTCATTAAATTATTTTCACTGAGGGAAGGAAGTTTACAACCTGGAATTTTTATTAAAATTTATTGATAATTTTTCTTGGCTGAGCTGGAATTTGAACCCGGGTTGATCTTTACATGTTTCAAGAAACACCACTTTATATCGTCAGAAGATCTTTGTGTTCTACCCACTGCACCACTGCGGTGCCCGTTAGCCAACAGTCAAACATCAATCTTTAACCAGTGATACTGGTGGTTCGAAATTTGATGTTATTATCACTTAAATTTCAAATTACATGTTGCCTCCTTTTTCCTCTGTCTTTTCTGTCTTTCTGTCAAGACTTTGTCTTAAAAACCTGAATACATTTGTTTATTATGGTTTTTTGTCCACTTTCGTTGACTTTCGTAAAAATATTTTAATTATTTCACCAGCGCATATTAAGTAAGTAAAGATGAATTGTATTTTTTTTTAAATATTTACCGTATTGACAAAACCCCTTGTATCGTTGTATCAATTGTATGTTGTATTAAAATACATAGTTTACTATTGGTTTTTTATACAACATACAATAGATACAACGATACAAGGGGTTTTGTGAATACGGCAATTATAAGTATTAAAATTTACTATTTATAGTAAGCCAATATTTAGATGGATATTTTTTCTTTTTATTTTCAAACGAATGCTCAAAGTCAAAACATAATTAATTTGCATTTTTACGCTGTCGATTTTAACAACAAAAACATTTGGTGGACTTATTCCCTTTTTCCACTGAAACTCTTATCAATAAAAACGTATTTGTATCATATTAACACGTTTTGTGAACACATTCACTTACATACTAACATTATATATGTATTTACAAATTGTAAAGGAAGCCTTAATAATTAATTTTGCAATTTTAGTTTTGAGTTTTGTTTTAACAACTAGTTTTTAAGTCAACGTCAACTGTTGTCGTTTTTCTCCATTTCAAATTTTTGGGCTCATTCCCTTTATCCACTGGACGACTCATATGTAATTCGGATATACTGAATCATCCAGTGGTGCTCGACGTTTTTTAGAATGGCTCTGGGTTTCGAGATATACCGTATATATACATATGTACATACATATATTCGCGTAACTCTAAAACGGTTCAGTTGATCGGAATTACTAAAAAACCGAAATTCCGCAATAAAATTTCCTTTAGGAGAAGTAAAACTTTTTTCTTATATGAGCAGTCGTTTTTGAAAAATAATTTGCAAAAAAATAGAAGCCTAGCTGCATTTTAAATTTTTTATGAATTTTTAAGAAACAGTGTACAACAAGACGTCAAAATTTTCACATTTGCATAGAAAATATTGTTTTTTATTTAAAAACAGAATAATATTGATTCATAAACACAACTTGTAAACAATATTTTCAAACAAAGTGGAAATATTAAGTGGACATTAAAATATGACTGGAAAAACTCGCCGCAGCTTGCAAAAAAAATTAGTTTTTTGTGGACAATGTAGAATGAAGGTGAAAGAAAATCAAGATAGCATTGAGTGTGAGAAGTGCACTAACAACTTTCATGTATCATGCACCGGCTTAAACAAACAACAATTTTCATATTTAGTAAACAATGAGAGTGAAGATTATTTTTGTAATAAATGTGAAAATAGTGGTGGTAATGTAAAAGAAGAACTATGTGATATAAAAAACAATTAACTAAACTTGATCAGCTGTCTGAAATGAGAGATGCATTAACATTTATGTCAAAACAATATGATAAAACACTACGAGGGGTAGCTGAAAATAAAAAGAAAATTGATGCTGTTCAAAAAGAAAATAATTTGTTAAAATCTGAGGTGAAGGAAAGGAGTCCGTAAAACGTTTAAGTGATGAACAAACCAGCAAAAATTGTATAATTAGAGGTGAAGAAGTTCAAGAAAATGCAACTGCCATAGGTACGTTACTAAAATTTTCAAAAGATGTTGGAGTTGATTTAAAAGAAGATAATGTTGATAATGCTTATATTATTAAAAATTAGAATGCATCAAGAAATAAACATACTTTAATTGTTAAGTTTAACTCTAAAAAATCAAAAGAAACTCTTATTGCTGCAAAATCAAAACTTAAAGAAAACGATGATACCAAAGATATATGTATGTATATTAGAGCGACTCAAGTTGTATGTAATCAAAATTCGTGCCCTCCTAATTTTAAATATTTCGGCTCCAGCTTTGACCTCCCGTGAGCTGGACCATTTTGAAAAAGGGTCTATTTTTGCATATTTTGTTGATTGTTGTTTCCTTACCACCATATATAAATTGGGTATCATAAGAAAGGTTTTTTTAAGTCAATTTGACAATAAGACAATTTGTCCAAGGACGATCATCCATGTCCTTTTTTTTAAGGATTTTCTGTAAAAAAAATTTTTTTGAATTTTTTGTTCGAGGATGTTTGTAATAAAAATACCAAATTAACATTTTTTAATCTTTAGTCCATTTAATTTAATACGTGTTTCCGCTTTTTTGGAAATTCGTGCTAGTTCGCGTTTTGACAAAAATGCAACCCTTCGTTTTAAATAGATCAATGTGGATATACATTTTTTTCTTATATCTGATATGATAGCGGATTTAGTTTCTAGATCATGTATGGATGAAAATAGAGCTAAAGAAAGAAAAAAAAAATCATCCAAGACTTAATTATTTTTTTAATTTGCGAAAAAAATATGCCGCCAAAAAGTCGTGGATAATTTATTTTTTTCTTTCTTTGGTTCTATTTTGATCCATACATAGATCCTTCTATACTAATAAAAAAATAGATAATAAATTGACTTTTATTCGACCTTTATAAAATTTATTATTATTATTATTTTATTAAGCTGAGGTCTCTTTTTTTTAAAAAAATATTAAATTTATTGAACCAATATTTCGGCACTCCGTTGTGTGCCTTCTTCAGGGTTTTTTTCTTGAATTTTTGACAAAAAATAACAATTTTTAACATATTAAATAAATTTAACAAAAAGTCATAAAACAATTTTCAATTAAAAACAAAAAAGGTTTTCCAATTTAAAAGCTTATCTATTACATTATAAATAAATTTTTAACTTCCGTTTATATTTTTATTAATTAAATGCCTATAATTTTGTGCTAAACTTTCAGTATCTGACTTAAAATTAAATCTCGATATTGTCGGTACATTTATAATTTGCAACATTTCTAACATAAACCTACGTTTATAATTATTTTCCGTATTTAAAACTGTTGTATTTTCAAAATCAGGATAATGGTTTAAATTTGCACAATGAGCTGATAAAGCTGTTTTTTGTGATGAAATATGTCTATATTTTTGATCTGACTTATGTCCTGCTAACCTAGTTTTCAATTAATTCTTTGTTGTACCAACATATACTTTACCACATTGTCCATTAACATTTCCCCTACAAGGTATTTTATAAACTACGTTCGACATTTCCAACTTATTTATTTTATCTTTCATATAATTGTGTTATAAGATTTATGAGCAATTTTATACCTTTCAGTATAATAAATATTAGATTTTTCTAATCCCTCCGAACATTTTGGTACATAAGTAAGCGATTTATAAACTTTTGGTTCTGTATTACCGTTCGAGTTATTTATTCTATGGTTATTATATTGTATTAATAAAATAGATATAATTTCCTTCGGAAAACTATTTTCTCTTAATGCTCTAAAAATGTTCTCCTTATTATTCCTATGGAAACAAGAATCACTTATTTTCAGTACTCTATCTAAAAAATTTCTAGCCCTGATAATAATAATTCTTTTAGGATGATTTGAAAAATAATTAATTATTTTACCAGACGATTTTGGTTTTTGATACCAATCAATTAATCAACTTTTTCCCTTTCTTACTATCAAAGTATCTAAATAAGACAATTTGGATTCAAACTCCTTTTCCATTGTAAATTGTATATCCGTATGAAAGGAATTAAATGCATCTAAAATGTTTGCTATTAATTACGCAAAATAAATCATCCACATATTTTGTCATAATTTTAGGTTTAATAGTCAACTGTTCCAAACATCTTTCTATTAATCTCTCCATAACAATATCTGCTACAATTGGAGATGCTGGTGATCCCATAGGAAGTCCCCTTAGTTGAACATATATATTACCGTGCAATTGAAAATATCTATTATCAATTATGCAAAATTTCAGAATACGTAAAAATAAGTCCTTTTTCATGTTAGTGTGTTCTTCTATCTTATCCCATTGCTCTTCTATTATATCTACAGCAAGATCTATAGGTATACTTGGAAATAATGAAACTACATCAAGGGATATTAATTATTATTATTATTATTTTTTTTTTTTTTTTAACAACGGTCGTTTTGGTTGGGCAGCCTCCGCCGGAAGCTTCCGATAGGCTAGATTAACATATAACTTTTCCTTGTGGCGAATATTATTTATATATCTTCACCTATTGGAAAGGGTGTTTTATGGACCCTATGGTTAATTTAGGACCCACCAGCACAACATTTCATGACATAGATGCTATCGTAAAAGTAATGGCCCTCCCCAAAAAAACACCGTCTATTGTTCAAAAAGATTCCCGGGTACCTATATAAAAGTAACGTATATAAATGAGCTTGGCAACAATATTCACCATTTAACGATTTAAGATTTTTTTTATATAAAAATAGAATTTAAGATGAAAATATGAGTGATGACCAAATAAGTCTATTTTTCCATTTAAACGTATATTTACGATGATATAAGCGAATAAAGTTATTTTTAGTTTCCATATTAACCCGGCGCCGGGGGGGATGGGTCAAAATTACACGTCACTTTTCGAATTGATTGTGGCACATGGCGTCACATGGCGATTGTCACATATGACCCATACCCGTGTATGTACATACATACATATAATAAGTTATTATTATATTTCAGCTAGAAAAAGCCTCCGTTGCTAATTTTTTTAATATGAAATGTTTTTTGTTTAAAAATAAAAACAAAAATGTGTTATTTTTTAATAAAGCAATATTTTATTTCCTTAATAAGTTTAATGTATATTCATAAAATTTGCAGTAAATCTTCTAGAACTAAAGAATATTTACTATTTTTGAAAATAGAAAACAAGTTTCTTAAAGATTTACAGCCGTATTCATAAAATAATCAAAATTCACGTTTTAGATACATTTTAGTTAAAAAACATTTTAAGCCTTAAAAAACTATATTTTAAATTCATATTCATAATCAGCATTTTAACTTATAAACGTTTTGCGCTATTTTTTGATTGGAAGATGGCAACACTATCTCTTTTATTTGTCACTTTAATCATAATGATGCAAAACAGTGGTTATTAATTCATATTCGTACTCGTATCTACAATTTTTTTGTGTCGTGTGTGAGAAAAAAATTGCTTTTTTATACAAATTGAATAATTGTACGATAGTTTCTCTTTCAAAATAAACAGAGTTCAAAAATTATTTAGTAAAAGTGCAATTAACCCTACGGTCAATAACCGGGTACCCGGGTAACTTTTTCAACTTAAAAATGCTCGCAATTCTTTCACAATGAAGATATGGTGATGAAACTCCAAATCGTAGCTATTAAGGACTTAAAAAACATTATTAAAGAAAAAACATAAGATATATATAGCCAGATCTTTGTCTAAAATCGTTTAACATTCGACACCTACGCGAGTCAATGACCGGGTACCGCGGTACCCCTACAAGTTTTATACGTTTTTCGGTTGAAATATCCATTGTTTTTTTGCCTTTGCTTGAAAACCCCATTTAAATTGGGGTTTTAAACAACTTTTTATTGCTCACATGTTTTATTTGTGGGTATCGGCTTGCGTTTCAATTCATTCAATAGAAGATAATTACGAAAAGTGGCTAGTAATTTGAATGTTTCGCTAAATCAAGGGTGGTGAAATAGTAGGCATTGAGATGGTGTGCTCACTATCATGGAAAGGACATGTAAGATCCTTAACCACTCTTTTTCCTTGTCGTATCCCAGGAGCCATTGGTAAGTTCCCGGTATATAGTTGGTCATCGAGCGGATAGGAGTTTTTGCATCGCAAATCCATAAAACTTTAATCCCCGATTAGGCTGGGTTCACATTCACATTCGCTGAATATTTGCATCGTCAAATCGTGTAAAACGTCGTTGTGACCGGAATCTGCCAATGCCCATTGTTGCTCGGTATAAGATGTGATGGTCCATACATCTTTAATTTTATCATTACATGAATGATTTGGTCCTGCCATTATCAAAATGTTAGTAAAGGCATACATTTAATTTACTTTTACATATTTCCAATTAAGTGGTGGTTTTGTTGGGTAAGTTGCAATATAGACTACATATATGTCACCTACTTATTTGTTTGCTTGACACACCATTATGAACACTATATCTACTCTCAAGTTTGAGCTTTTGACAGCAATTCTCTCGATCGTGCAGTCCCACAACGTTGCAACGTTGCTTTAGAATATTGATGGGTTGATAAATTGTGCTTTTTCCACATGGCAAAATATTTACATCGTGATCACTTTCATCTGAAGACTCATCTTTAATATCAGCATTAGAGATATAACATTTCCAGTATGTGGTGTTTCAACGTCTACCCTGTTCATCATCCACGATATCTTAAAAAATAGATCAGTTATCTGATAAATGTTTGTATTGTATTTATGAGAAGAACATACGCGACATTCTTACTTAATTTTAAATTAAAATTCCACAAGTGCTATAAAATGTTCAGCTAAAACTCTTTCAATTATTTCTTATTATTATTATATCTACAAGGGCAGTAGCGCTACTTTTATAAACCGGCCTACATGCATCTGCAAGAGCAACATTCAAATGCTTTTAGTATTTTAATGCAACGAACATTTAAAAAAGCACCGTTATGAAAGAACAACAAAAAATTTGTATGTGTATACTTTAGCGACCTTTTTTGATAGCTACAAATGGCTTTGCGACAAAAGACAAAGTAACGATTAAAAAAAAAAAATTTAATTAATTTGATTATTTTTATATACGTAAATTTATCAATAGCTTGTTTTGCAACATTATCTAAATGTGATTGAACTTAAAACCATATTTTCTAATATAAAAGTGCAAAAATCTACAAAGAGGTACCGGGGTACCCGGTTTTTGACTAACGTATATTTTTTTGTTTATTGGCCGTAGGGTTAAGATGATGATTTCATTGCTGATAAAAAAAATATTCAAATAAGGAGTTTTATTTTATTTGTTTTAATCGTTTACACATCACTAGTTCATTTCGTACAATTAATAATTTTTTGAGCTTTAATTTGTGAAATTGAAAAAAATATTTTTATAAAAACATACAAACTTACATATTTTTGAATTTAATTTTATTATTAATGTATAAATCATAAAAATATAACTATTGAATGAAAATTTCTCGCAAAAATGTTCAAAATGACCATAAACACACAGCAAAAATTTTATTTTAAAATAGGTTTAAACAAGGGTCGGACTAATTTTAAAATTCGTTTATTTACACAAGTTTTAAAATAGGATTTTTAGGTAATATTCTTTTATGAATACAATTTTAACGATTTTGGTTTAAAACAGATTTGAAATGATGTTTAAAATGTTTATGAATACGGCTGCTAATATCTAAATAGGTCGGTGGGAGCCTTTTAGTGCTAACAAACAGCTCAATGGGTTTGTGACCATTTAGCATTAACCTAATTTTATTACAAAACTTAATTATCAGACTTCCTAGCAAAAAAGAAAGAAACGGTTACTTTAGTATTTGTTATATCCCAATTAAAAAAGGAGCTTTCAACGAAGCAGGTTTGTAAGGGAGAAACATAAACGTTTCGCTTAATATTGCGCTGACGGAAGACATGAATTTTATATGGCGAGTTCCCACTTTGAAGCAATACATTTTTGATACATAAAGCGCATTATTCAGCGCATATAAAAATTGGTGTATGTAACGAACGGCCTTACACACTGAATGTTCTGATACAGTTATTTTTTAGTATTCTCCCTTACAAACCTTCTTCGTAGTATGGGAATGCCGTAGCACTTGAAATGTTATTTTTTTTATAAAAGTTGTTGAGAGTTCTTTCACTTACTTTACTGCATTTCTGTATTTCTTATTGCGTAGCGCATAAATGTACCATTAGTGCTTCGCAAAATGATACAATTTTTTATTGAGATGTATGTATGTGCGATGAATTTGGGTAAAAGGCAGGTACTGTTTAAAAATTCTGCTTTATAAAAAAATTTCTCAGATGTTCCCAGAGAAACCTAGACTCAAAACGCTCCCTAACCTTGATCCCATTGGCCTAATATGTTGAACATAGGATCCCACAATATACTACTCTTACAAGTTACTGCGAGAGAACAGAAATACTACATATTTAGCAATTGATTTTGACTTAAATTAATAAAGTATTTCATTTTCATTGAAGATTTAATATAACAAAGAAAAAGAAATCACCAAATCCAACAAAACAATATACCTTCATAAGTATGGATGTATATATGTATGCATACACATATATAACCCTTGCATTTAAATTGTTAACGTTTACATTACGTTTTACAACCGTTTATTACGCTAAAATCTTACTGTGAAAAAATTTATAATATGACGGTTGTAATAAATCTGTTAAAACCGTTAATGAAAGTAAAATCAAAAGGAATGACAAAATATCATCAGTTTTGTTATTTTCATATGAGCAACTTCAAAAATTTACGACACCTAGACTTTTTTTTTTAATTTTTTTTTTTTGTCTGACATCAATGTTGATTTGCGTGTGTGTAAACCGATATTTGAGCATGTGAAATCCGTTCGCGTTAATCATTTTTATTACACAGCGCAAATTTTACTGCGGTTTAAAGTTAAAAATTAAAAAAAAATATAAAAATTACAGTTTTGGTTAAAATTGATAGGATAACGCGTGTGGATAATACCCCTTAAGGGCTTTCTAAGCACACTAAAATATTTGTAAAAGCTTGAATACTTTTAAAAATACACTGGAAAAAAAATATAAAAAAATTTTTTTTGATTGTGTATGCATATAAAAATTTATTTAAAATTGTTAAACATTTTACAAAATTACGGCTAGTATAAGACATAATTTGCAATATTTTGGGAAAAAAACTTTTAAAATGTATAATCTGAAACCAAATTAAATATTTCATACAAGGATGCTTTTTGAGGTTAGAAACATTTTGTTTCTAAAACTGCCGCTGCACGCGCCGGGGTTGAAAAAAAATTATTTATTTTTGCACTTTATCAGTTTAGTCCGTCGCGAAGAATCTATTTAGATACCTAAACATGTTCCCATGACATGTTTTGATATAAAAAAAAGCTTAAAAATAAATTGTTTTTTTGCAATAATTTTCAAAAGTTCATAAAATTTTTGCGTTTAAAAATTTTAAAGTGCGTTTTCGCCTCGGAGGTGCCCTTTACGAAGTTACTCACACCACGCAATACACTAGCCAACTTAAAAGGCAATTCAGATTGTCAGACGCAAAAAAGATACATTTTTAAAAAATTTACGCTTATTTCTTTTAAGTTTGTGATGTCCGTGATACGTTATTGGTGCGCTGACACCAACTTGATACACCTCAAACTTTATAAAATTACGCAGTTTTTTTAATTCTGCGCTTAAAACTCATTTTTATTAAACGGCGCAAAAACTCTATGTAAAATCTTCAAAAATTTCAAAATTCTGAAAATTTTGGTTTCACTTTAAAACACCATGCAACTTTTCACCCAGCAGCGATATCAAAAATTTTTTTTTAGTGGATATATCCTCCAAGTCTAGTGACTATATTTTGTATGGGTTTGGATCTGAAAGCTTAAAACTATTACAAAGAAAACGGAATGAATAAAAAAACTCTTGCAAGTTTCAAGTCGTTTTATTAATTTTTCAAATTTTAGATGACCATCAATTCTTAAGGTGAGGACTTTTCAACGTAAAACTTTGCACCTCATATCCTTCAAGTATAGTTATCCAAACCCTGTACAACGTTTTTTTTTCAATTCATAAAACTTAACGAAATAAGAGCCATAGTATGTCGGTTTCAGCAGGTGCTCAAAAAATTTGAAGTAGCCCATATACATAATTATGAACATACATACATATGTACATACTTTTATATTGTTGATGCTTATGGATTGATTCAAGAATTGGATTTTGTAATGATGTTTTTCTTTTCACGTTTCTTTCGTCTCTTTTATCGTTTTGTTGTTTCATCTATATGTATGCGTACAATATGCATATTGTTTGATAAAATTAATCATAAATTGGTGTTATATAAAAAAAAAGTATGCAGAACAAACTCCTATGTATACGTAAATACATACATATAATGTTTTAATTACATCTTCGTGTTTTCTTTGGATAAGTTTATCATTTTCTTTTCTTTTTATTTAGTTATTACGTTCTATTTTTGCGAAAACAACACCAAACATGCCTATCAATGAACGTTATCCAAAAATATTTACAACGTGTATAATGGGTGAGTTCCAAAACGTCAGTTGCAAAGCAACTCGCTTTTTTAAACGCATTCTACAATGCAACCGTGTAAAATTTTAGAAAGTTATCTGTCCCAAAGTGCATCAAAACAGTTACCGATGCGTTCACAATGAGCAAACTGTGCATCGTTAAACTTGATGGTACATTTTTAACTTCGACTGCAAAGTATTATGATGTTTTGGAACTCAGCCAATCTGTTCTTCATGAAACTACTATTGTGGATTAGGTTCATTGACCATTACTTGGTTTTGGTCTCAACGAACGCACGCAGGAAAATACTACAATAATAAAAGTAAAGGTTATATCCACTCACCCAGTTTAACAACGATTTTCGAAGAGGCCTCCTCGTTTCCTTTTGTTTTGCTGTGTTATAATTTAACTATTTACAAAGATTGTTCTTGCATAAAAGTATTTAAATACAAAAAACAAATTATGTTGTGAACGCAATCGCACAAAAGACATTCTTAAATAAATCTTCTGCAACTTGACGCACAAATAATGATATTGATACATGAATTGTCATCACAAGTTCATTAGTCGAAGTGCAATTTTTTCATTAGTTATTTTTATCACTATTTTTTTATTATTAATTTATAATTCTTTACTCTACGTTTTCCCTCTTTTTTTAAAAAGTATAAGAAAATATATTCTTAATAATTCTTTTTAAGAAAAAATATACTGAATAATATTTGCATTAAACAATACTAACTCCACGTAGAGCAAAATGTTCATAAGCAATCAATTTCCATGTTTTGTATTGAAATTTTGCTCTATACGCCACTAAATGGATTATAGTGCAAAATTTGGTAAACAATTTTTGTTTTGAAGGACATAGAGCAAAATGGACACGATTTATCTCAGCCACCAGACGAGATAGCCGAACACAGATTGCAGATTTTAAAAATTTAGGGTCGAAAACCAAAATCGTCAAAATGGCGTATTTAGCACTTAAACTTTCGGACGACGATATATCTATCCTGTGTAGGCCATCATAAGTTCTCATTCACGAAAATTTATGTATACTATGGACATGTAGGTGTCTTAACAAGCCACTTAGAAGTTTAGTTCGGAGTGTATTTCGGTTTTTTTTTGGATTCTCTGCCAGAAAAAAATGTAAAATGAGATACTAGGAACCGTCTAAGCTTAATCTCTAAATATTCTTGTCTTGTTTTTATGCAGGAAAAAACAAGCGATTCTTTAAACTCGCTTATTTGGTGCAGAACGGATAAGCGAACGATCCTTTGCATTCAATGCACAAAAATCGTGAAATGTAAGTTAAACTGGTAGGCCGCAGAATTCTATAGAGTTTTCAGAAATTTTTTTTTAGACTTTATTTTGAAAAGGATTTTATCGTCACTCACCACAGTGTTCCACAACTTAAACTTGCCGTAATGCCAAGAAAACCGAATTGAAAATTATTCCAAAATCCATCGCAGAATAAGTTTACTATTATTTTTCCGAAAGGCCACTAAAACTATTATGAGCTGGTCAGAATTAGGACAAATTGTGCGCCATTAGGCCTACAGTCTGACCGAATAAAACTATTTTCAGAAACCCAAAATAAATAGTCAAAGAAATCCCTGACTGCTTATTTCCCCTTTTATTAGGTTTCCCCGGTTTTGTTACAAAGCTTGAATATGCAACTCCCCGGTTGAATGTTTCTCTCGTAACCATGCATGTATACAGTACATGTTTATAAACATCTAAACAAAACGATTAACAAAATGTACCAGCGCTCTAGTTCGGTAAACAAAGTTGATAAGAGTCAAACATTAAAATATACATATATACATAAATTAATATTGGGTATGAGTGTTAATCTTTTCTTTCCATTAAATTTAATCAAAAGGAACTAAATTTTTCTTTAAAGGTTATATTGTATATATTTATTCATTAGTATAGCAAAAAAAACCTCGAGTTTAATAAGTGGGTCATTATGACCCAACCTCTATGTCCGTGTAGTTAAAATCCACCCCCCCCCCCGGCTTATCCTTCCATTTAAACGTATATTTACGAGGATATAAGCGATTTAAGTTTTTTATTATTTTTCACCATATGACACCTTAAAAATAATTGACTTTAAAATTGATTGCAAACTACGTCAAATCTTCTTAATATTTGTGAATTTTGACCAGCAGTATTGTCTTAAGAACTTGGAAGTAAAATGACATGCAATTTAACGACGTTCTAATTTTTTAAATATGTATCAAAATATTTATTTTATGTATGTATGTTTTACACCTTAAAAGTGGAAAGGGTGTTATGCATTAAATGCGTAATATTAATTGAAAAATAAGTTAAATAAGTTAAAATAATTAAACTATAATTTACTTGATTAATTGTTTAATTGAAAAAAAAATTGGCGAGAAATTTGCCTGTGTGAGACTTTAAAATCGGTGCCCACAAGCATTGTCTGGCTGGTCATCTGTCCATTCATGAAGACCGGTTCATAACTTACCATAGGCCACTGGGAAAACACTTCTCCATATAGCCCACTCCTGACAATTCAAACTGTCGGCGGAGGGTGTCAAAGATTCAAAACAGCCAAAAATATCACTCTAACTTGTTTTATTATAACAACGACATACCTCAGTTTTGCAAGGATCTTTGTGAGGTAAAGATTGTAGGTTTTTAAACAAAAAAAAATAAAATTTTTAATATCTAAAAAATTTAAGTACGCAGCTCGACAGACATCAAAATTCTGAATCGTAAGTGAATTTTCAAGTTTTTCACTTGAGATTTGTTTTTTGGGACACTGTTAAAGTCAGGAAAGTTGAGCAAATTGCACGCGTGTTCATTGACATTTAACGGTTTTGAAAAGTTTACACTATATTTTTTTTGTAGGTAAACGAATAAAGATTTTACATTGATTTTTTTTCTGTGAAAGGCTAAATTAACATCTACTTTCGAAGTGATTTTGTGGGGACACAAAAATTTTTAAATTTAAAAGATTTTGTTTATCGTGCTTAATTCCTATTCTTGATAAAAACACTGAAATTTATTGTTGGTGAGTTAAGCTATGCGCATTTCACTGGCTGCTTAACACGTCAAGCTGAAAAAGAAAAACTAAAGATATTAAACAAATAAAACTGTTAAGCGTATAAGAATTATAAGCAACAGCTTTACTTGTAACAATTTCAAAGCTTAAATAAAAACAACAACAATAAACAGTGAGTGTATCTTTTCTTACATTCCCCACTACAATTGGTTGGAATGCTTCCAACATTAATTGTAGTTGGAAGCAGGTTAAGAAAAAACAAAATGAAAACCAAAAACAACTTGCTTTATTGTTTTCGCAAAAAATAAACTGGCATTTCACTGGTTGCAGATTATAAAAAAAATTTTATAAAAATTTTATTTATAATTTCTATGATAAAAAATTCGGTCGAATTAAAAAAAAATAATTTTTTATTTACTTTTTTGTAAAAAACAATTTAAAGGTTTTTGAAAGTGAATTTAGTTGCATTTTAAAAACGTTATTATCACGATAAATTTTTAAATATCAACTTTTAAATTAAAATAAAAATACGTTGCGCGCTTCTGCGCCATTTCTTTTATTGACTTTTTAAAATGTTCCCTTTTTCTGTTTTTGCTCATCTTGCATAGGAACATATGATAGAAACTTTTCCGTCAGTCATAAAATGTGTTGGCTGTCTTTTATTTAAATGATTACATCTAAGACAAATATTTTCTTTGTAAAAAAAGGAATGTGTTAAACAGTAAGTAACGTATTTTAACCACCTGTGGAGTCAGAATTCGTCTATTTAAGAGCAGATTATACCTGTCGTATAAACTCACAGTGAAAGATTGGCAATTAAGATCGGATGAGGACAAAACTACTGTTACAGAGAGAGGAACAAAACTATCCATGAACAATTTACAAGTGAATTAGGGCTAATAGTGAATGTACCGAAGACTGGGTTTGAAAACAGCAACTATGGTAACACCAGCAAAAGTATTTTTTCAATCCTGCACACGATTTTAATACATGGCGCAACTGTAATGAGCGAAGCATTGTTGTATATCAAGGTATTAACAGAAGCAACGTCTGAGGCACGAAATAAATATATTAGGCTTAACAGGTAGAATTTTGCTATACAGTTTTCGAGGGTTCAGGGTAACAAAGATATTATAAATAGACTTTTGCTCAGTTCTCCACTGATTACTAACATAAGACCAACTTCAAAAAATGCTTTTCACTTTACGAAAGAAGCAATTCTATTTATGCTTCCACCTGTACTTGGCTCTGTAGATCATTCAAATTCGGAAGAGGACTCTGAAGATACAGAGGAACCAGAAGAACCATGGCACTTATCATCATCTTAGTGCAAAAGAGAAATTGTTTTAAATAAATTATTTGTTATAATTGTAAATAAAATGTATTGTTACTTTTATAAATTAGTTATAATTACGAATAAATTTATTATTTTCAGATAAATTAAATACTATGTAATACATAAAAGCTTAAAAATGAATATTTTGTGGAAATTAATAAAAAAAAAAGCTGGCAAGTGGCACTCACTTATACGGCTAAATAATAATTTTTCCTTTATATGATTTTGTTATTCATTTAAATTAAATTTTGTATTCCCACGAAAATTATTTTGATAATAAACTGGCAGGTGCACGGCCAAAAACAACTGACTGGCAACCCGCTTTTTAAAAAAAGCAAGTTGTTTTTGTTTTTATTTTGTTTTTTCTTACCTAGGGTTTACACTTGCAAGTGCAAGTTCGAAAAACTCAATCCACTCACACTTTTTCACTAACACCAGCACATTTTTCTTACTTGCAGCCCAACTTGCAAGAGAATTTGCTTGCAAGTAAATATTTGACACTTGCAGTAAGTAAAATGACAAATAAAAAACAGTGTTACCGTGGATGAATTTTGTATATATGTACTAGTACTTAGTTATATAAAAGTAATGTTTAAAGCGGATTTTAAGTGTATTTATAAAAAATAACAAATAAAAAAAACACAAATATACAACATTGCATCTTAATGGCAATAGTAATCATAAATTTTAAGCATTTTGAAAAAAAAAATTGTTAATCAAAATATTTTCTCAGTAATATTATGGCATCGCCACTACGGCAGTACTGGAGTCACATATTTTATAAAATAAACATAATTGTTTCATCAAGATGGACCGAAAATTTGATAAAGAAGAAATTATTAAATATATTTTGCTATAGCATGGTAATGTTGTTAAAGGCCGTTACACACTATCCCACAAAGTCTTACGTATTTTTAAAAAATGCTTCCCTGATCTAATTATTCTTTGAACATTTTCAAAAAACAATAACAACTTATCATGACAGGGGTGCATTTTCGTAAATTACTAAAGACTTTGTGGGATAGTGTAAAACGGCCTTAACATGGCAATGTTTTTAAACCGAAAAACAAACCATTTTAATAAGATGTTTTCGCTTCGAGAACATTTGAAAAATGAACTTACAACTGACTGTGTAAACACTCAAGTTACTTGCAAGACTTTCGGCTTTATCTTCGACATTATCGTTGATAATACGTATGCACTACTTGCAAGTAATTACTTGCATGTGTAAAGGCAGGGTTAATCTACTTACAACTACAATTAATGTTGGAAGAATTCCAACCAATTGTGGTGGGGAATGTAAGGAGCAGTGTTGCCACTTTCTGGGTAATTGCCCGAATTTGGTATAATTTTTACTGTCGTGGGTAGAGCGTGGGTAATTTCTCTTAGGTGTAATTCAGGTGTAATTTGAAATTCTTCCTTCAGATACGCAAATAAAATCAAGATTCGATCATTTAATTAAAACATATTTTAAAAAGTTCGGTTATGAATATCGCAAGATGGACTCTTAGATTTGGGTAAAGATTACTATAATAGTGATTTAGAACCGGAACTCAATTGAAAAAAGTTATTGAAACTAAAAACTATCCTGGGGGAAGATATATTCCAACATATAATTAATTTTGTTTTCATCTGGCAACTTTTAAATGCTATAGTTTGAAGAATATTTAATGCCCTTAACAGTTGTGAAACTAAATTGCGATAGGGTAAGTTTATAAAACCCTGCAGGCATTTTGTTAACTAAATAAGGAATAAAGGCTATTTTTTAAGACCACGAAACTTAAAAGGGTAGACAACACAAAAAAAAATTAAATTTTAATCGCAGATTAATACACGGCATTTCCATTTGAAACTGATTTAAAACAAATAGGCACGTCCAATTTTGTACCTTTTTTCGAGCATTGCTGGCTGCATGTCACGAATAAAATGAACAATGTTGATTTTGGTTTATCAGCATACACCAGTGACTTCACAACCCTACGAAAAACAATCAAGAGGTGTCACATCACACGGCCTTAAAGTCTGATTGAAGTTAAACGCATTATTTTAGGTGTTTTATTTTATGTGTTATTAATTGTTTTTAAAGTCTTAAATGTTATTTTTGTTAATTTATTTAAAATTGATCTTCTTTCAATGAGTTTGTTGTTTTCTTGCTTCTTTGTAAATGTCTTTTTATTCAATAAAACTTTAATTTTATATCAGCTGTAATTTCATTTAAATCGGGTAATATTGCTACATCTCAAGTGTAATTTTGAATTTTGCTGGTGGGAACACTGGTAAGGAGAGATAAACTCACTGTTTATTGTTGATGATTTTGTTTAAACTTTGATATTGTTACAAATAGAACTGTTTCTGAAATTCTTATACGCTTAACAGTTTTCTTTGGTTTAATATCTTTAGTTTTTCTAAAATCTTTATGGATGAAGTTTCCTGATGATCTTGCCTAAGCATCTATTGAAATGCGCATAGCAATAGCTTATCCCATCAACAATAAATTTCAGTGTTTTTATCAAATAATAAAAATTGGGAATTAAGCACGAATAACAAAATCATTTAAATTAAATTTTGTATTCCCACGTAAATTATTTTGATAATAATTTTTCCGCCACAAAAAGGTACCGATCATCTCCCTGTAGCGATTTCCATTGGCCGATAAAACCTTAAATTTGGACTCTCTTTAGTATGTAGATACCCTGGTAAGTTGTAGCGTAACAGAAGGTGTGTTTTTTTTTTTGACGCGCACATAAAGTAAAGTAGTTGTATGCTTTTGAATTTATTAAATTTATAACCTGTAAAAATAGCATGTTATTTCTTATTTGTTTTTCCTGTTACTTTTTTATAGTAAAATTTCCATAAATACTTTTACTGAAACCCAAACACTTTGTCCTAAGATTCGTATAATCCACAGTTCATTATAGTACAAAATCAACTAAGTTATAGTTCATATTGGTTGAAGTACTTGATATCTGAATGTTAACAGGAATGTTATCTGTAAAGATTTCTTAAATTGAGAGAAGAATTTGACTCGTCGAATTTAAAAGAACATGCGCAGTTATAAGCTAATAGCTTACAGTAGCATGTTAACTCCTTTTGTGAAATAAGAGTTAATGTTAAAATTTATAGCAGTTTCGTTATGACATTGTGGAAATAATGTTACATTATTTCTTTGTCATCTGTTAGATACCTACTTGGTTTTCTGTTGGTTAAAATTGGTTCTTTATAACCTTTAGCTTTGTAGAATCCATAATTTTAATGAAACGTGTAGCAACAAGTATTTTTCTGTAGATAAAACAACTTGTGCAAGGCTGTGTTTTTATTTCATATTTACTTATTCTTATAACATAAAAATACATTCTTTTGGAAATCTTTTAGTGAACAAAAAATTTTGCAATGATAAATTTTAAATCCTGATTTCATCAAGCTTATTTAAAAAAAACTCATTAATGTTATTTAAAGTATTTATCAATGAGATCAAATTCAGTTTCATTAATTTAGGGGAAACACTGTCCCTGTCATATAAGAAAAAGTAAGGAACTTTGCAAACAAAGCAGTTAATTTATGAATACTTAAAAAGACTTTCTGGAATGTAACAGACTATTTTTAGTTTTGAACAACAACAGTTCATTTAAATTGATTTTAAATATTTAAGCAGGGATCGCATGATTATGATTATTTAATTGAATTTTTTGCTCTGAATATAAAAGTTATTCGGCCATGTTTTCGAAACACTGCAAAAAATCTAATGGATTGAGATTTTCAATATAAATATAAATTAACTTAAAAATGTAAATATGTACATATTTTTTTTCTTTTTTTTATATTCATATGTAATATTTTGTTAATTTTTTAATTTAAATTATACAATGTAATATATTTTTTGTTGCCTACTTTTTTTTTAGCCTCTATAAAGCCATAATGGGCGCTGAGGCAAAATTTTAAATTTTGTTAAATGAAATTGAAATAAAGCATTAAATAAAAAAAATAAAAAAAAAAAAAAAAATTCTTTAAAATGACAGAAGTTTCTTTTGATAAGTTCTCATAAAAACGGATTAAAAATACTTTTTTTAATTGCAACATTTTATCTTAGCATTTATTTCAGAAATACAATTTTTAAAATACAAATTTTTTGCAGTTTCCAATTTGAATCAACTTTCCACCAGTTTGTTATTCTTTTTAATATCATTAATTCTTATAATTATCACTTTAAATAACAACAAAATATAAACAAATTTAATTTACAATTACTTTTTTAGGTTTCAATCATAATTTTAAAGAAAATTAAACTTAAATCACCCATTAAAGTAATTTACACCTTAATATTCCTTTAATGTCCTTTTTGTGCCAAATGCCTTTATTACTTTCATATTTCTCTTTGTTTTTTTCTTAGTTGCAGAAATCATAAGAAAAGAAGTCAGCCTGCACTTTTTGCAATAATTTAAGTTAATTTCTTTACAAAAAGAACAGAAACCGAAGCATGGAAAAATTGCCAGCAACTGTGCAAAACTTGTATAATTTCGGACAAATTTATCAAAAGTTCGCTTTCGTTTCGTAACATTTTTATTTTTCGCTTTTTGTTGGAAATTCATATAATTTTTTTCTTTGTTAAAGTATGAACTTTGTTAGCAATTTCCTTTAAAAGAAGGTTTGAGAGTAAAGGAAAAGAAAAAGTGTTTCATGTATAAAGGTCGACTTTGAGGAATTCTACATAGTTTTAATTTTTATGATATAAAGGGTGGTCCACCCAAAACGCACGATGTTAATTGTAAATAAAGCAAAAGGTTTTCAGAGAATTATCTAAATATTTTTTTTTTATTATTATGATGAAGGATCTATGACAATTATGTGTTAAACAAAATATCGGCAAAATGCTCCACGCCTTCGGTGGATCTCTCCAATGATCCATATTTTCAATGATATTAAGACATACCCTACGTTTCCACATGCAAGTAATTACTTGCAAGTATTGTATACGTATTATCAACGAAAAATCGAGGAAGCAGCCGATTGGCTGAAAGTACAAAAATTGGGTAAAAGTTAGTGAAAAAGTGTGAGTGTATTATGTTTTTCGCACTTGCACTTGCATGTGAAAACGTGGGAATAATTGAGATTCAATGTCGTTAATCATCGTTAAACTCTTGAATTGTTCTTGGCTTATGGACGCACACTTTTTCTTTTAGATAACCACACAGAAAGAAGTCCAACGGTGCCAAATCACATGATCATGTGTGGCAAGTCCGTATCATTTCGCGACAGCGAACTGCATTCACGGTAAATGCTTTGTCAACGTCATTTTCGAAGAACTACGGCCTGATTTCACGGCCAGTCCATAAGGCACACCAAAAAGTCACACTTAATGGATGCAACGGCTTTTCAAAAATCACTCGTTGATTCTCATATGCCCAAATGTTTACCAAAAAATAATGAAATGCATGAAATGTATTTTGATTTGAACGACCATTTTCGTAAAAGGCTTGTTGAAATCTTAAAGCGCTGCTCATTTGTGAATTGTTAAATTAAATTGGGGAAAAATCGTACGTTTAATTGTGACTCACAATAAACATCGTGCATTTTGGTTGGACCACTATGCAATAAATGTGGACTTTTGTCGTGATGTCTGATGAATACTATGTATATATTTTTTTTTGATGACTTATGGGCACCGAACTATAAAAGCAATCGAAATTAAAAATTCTATGGATACATTTTTTCTAAGATTTTGGCTTTTCAAAGAGGCTTAAGCTACGGTCACACTTGTCAAATATTTGACGGGAAAAAGCGGGACCAAGAAGCAAATTAAAATATGATTTCCTTTAATTGAAATATTTATTTTGTTTATGATACCACATGTACATAAAACAGTTTTTTGCTACTTCTTGCAGTTTAATTAGTTTTGTTTTGTGATATTAAGACCACGTTAAATCTCACAAACTATTAAGAAAAGTATATTGTATATGCTTATTTGGTCAAATACTTATAAAATGTGTTTTGTATAGTCAAGATCATTTTAGGTGTAAAAATTTTAAATTTCAGCCGCAAACATGTCTTTAAGAATACACTTTCTACAATCTCATTTGGAATTTTTCCCTACAAAAATTGAATAAAATACATCTTAATTGATTTTCGTGGAATATAAAACAGTGTATTTAAGGTATATGTGGTTTCATGATTCGGTGATAAAAATATTAATTTTTTGCCATTTATTATATCATTTTTTATTTATTTAATTTAAGTCTATGGACAAATTCCTTACAGACTATCTTAGTGTATTAAAATAATAATTTATTTATTTAAGCAAAGAGAGAAAGATAAGAATAAACATTATTGATTTAAATATAATATGATATTGCTTTTTATGATATTTATGTTCAGATAATAGTCGATAAATTTATACATTTCATTGAAACAGCTGCATTATTTTCTTATTGGATCTGACATCGCAAAGTTTGTTCGGCATGTCCTGACATATAGAGGGTTGAAAAAACCAACTGAACGTTGAGGAATATTAAAAGTAACGTTACTCAATAAAAATTCGGAATGTGTACTTCCATTTATAAGATAAAACATAAAAGATATATTTAGCATCATTCGCCGGCTTTTTAACGTTGGTAAATTTATTTCAGCTAGTCTTGTTGAATATGAAGGTAATACCCGGCATCCTCTATAATCACTTCTTAAGCAGAAAATAAGAAATTGTGTCTGCATAATGACGAGATTTTCGGGATTTATTCAATCCCAAAACTGTTATATTGTTTTTTTTTTCCTTTTTTTTATAAAAAAAAATTTATCATGACTTTTCCCTATACGAAGATAGGCAGGGTTGGGCATAACACATGCTTTAATGTATTTGAAATACAAAATAAGTACATTTTAATCGTGCTACAGACACAATTTAGTGAGAAAAACAGCTGTTTGTTTCAATATATGGCATGTTTCTTTTATTTCATACATTTTATTCGAGAAGTTTCTTGACATGAGAGTTTCCGAACGTGGTCACTGATCAACGAATTCAGACAACAGAGTAACTGTGCCAATGCCTGAAAGATAATATTCACTAAATCAATATTAATTTAGTCTAGATGAACAAGTTTAACGTACTGAAAAAAAAACCTAAAAATGGATTTAAAAATGCTTCTCCAGTGCAAGGAGTACTTTCCTATCATACCGTTTTAATTCTAAATATTGAATTTACATTAAATTATGCTTCGACATTCATATGCATCATTTTTATTTCTTTTAGTTTAGGAAAAAGCAGCCAGGCATCAACAGTAGAAAAATAGACAAAGAAAAAACGATTTCGCGTGAGAAAAGTGTACTTTTCTTTGAAAGTGTCCACATTGAGCTCCTAGAAACAATGCAACAAATAAACAAAAGAACTTTATTTTTTAAAATCAAACAAATCAGAATAAATACTTATTGCTCTCAAAATTACAATACTAAATTTTATTTTTTTATTTTAAGATTATTTTTTAAAATTTGCGAAGGAAAAAAACACCTCCGTCAAAGTTTAAGGACAGGTATTATAAATAAAAATAAATTGCCAAAAAAATTGGTTTTTGATTAAGTTCATTTTTAAAATTTAATATTTTGTAGATATAAAATCTTTTTTGAATATATTGTTTTTAGCTTCAAGCATTCTCTTTAAAATTACATCTTCTTCGTATGTAAATTAGTTTTCGAGATATTGAAGAAATTAACTCAACACATTCGGCGAAATTATGACATTTTGAATATGACAAAGCATGTTTACATTTTTTTCGTTTATATCAGTAGGTTCTTTATAGGATAAAAGGAACCTTCTCACCAAATTTCATATAAATCGAAAGGGGTCGGGTCGCACTATTGGTCGATGAGACATGGAATTACCCATATATAGATTTTATGTCAATTATTTTCAGTTAAATCAATTAACACATTGCACGGTGGTCATTTCGGGCCAAAAATCTATAACTTTTTCATTGCTTAAAGCAAATAGCTTAAATTGCGTATCTAAATTAAGAATTGAATACTGAATAGAAAAAAGTACAAACAAGATTTATATGTATATTCGATTTTCCGATAAGTACTAAAATGTGTTTGAGAGCTTCTTAAGGAGAGAATACCGCAATTTATATTTAATTTCTGTCTTTATTACTTCGGAAGATAAATGGATTACCAAAAAACCACAACATTTTATGTTTGCCCTTTACAACTAGCACATGTCAATTTAATTTTTGATTCAATATTGATACTTTTTGAATTTCACGTCTACCTTAGCAATTAGAGTCTACATACAAAATTTCAAGTCTCTGGCTTAAGTTGCTTGGGCAAATTTAAATTTAACAAGTAAAACAGTATAGTCGGTCAAGCCCGACCAAATGATACCCTACACCACAGTATTTAGAAACACATCATTCTTATGTGTCTATATAAATATGGATTTATCTATGTGAATAAACTGCATTAAAATCGGTTTGAAAGTTTGTGAGAGCCAGAAATTGCCTCCTACCTCCCCTTGTGGTCCTATTTTTTAAAAACTGCATAGCTTATCTGGTATATAAATATGTTTTTATTCATGATTTAAACTTCATTAAAATCGGTTTGATAGTTTCTGAAGGGCAAAAATTTCCCCCTCGTGATCATACGAATCGGGCTATTTTCAATAGGCTTGGTCCTTGTGCCAATAAGAACCTTTGTCTTAAATTTTATAAAATTTTCTTCAAAATTGCGACCTATTCTTTGCGCACAAGGTTACATGGACAGCCAGCAGGACGGAGGTCGTTAGTTCGACTCATAAAGTGATTCTAAGCCGATCGGTATACTTTAAGGTGGGTCTAGGACCAATATTTTAAGGTGTTACACACATCAGCACAAATGCATAATACCCTCTCCATTATTGTAGTGTGGGTACAAAATAAATAATCTTTGGCCGGAATTTACCGTATTGTTGGACCATATATTTAACTAAATAAACCATTATCCCTTATGTGCGCACATGTTTCATATGGAAATGCGGCCATTGTAAGTATATTTTTAAAGTTGTTAGATACTGTGTATAGTAAATAAAAGTCGATATAAAATATAAATTCAAACGGTGCTGCGAAATATGGCACAAAAAAATAAATGAAAATGTAACCCAAATTTGGGGATACTTTTCATTATGCAATATGGCCCCATTTTTTTTAATGAAAAATAACCCAAAAAATTAAATGAAATACGACCCTTAAGTTGGGGTAATTCTTCATTATGAAAAATTACCTCAAAATTTATAATAAACTTTAACCCAAAAAAAAACACAAAGCAAGAAACTAAAATTTTAGAATCCGGATTTCAAAATCCGAATAATTATACAGTTTTGGTTTTAAAAATCGTACGATTGATAGCATGGTTGGGCTTTCTGCAATGCGCAAGGATTTTTTCCTCTAAAGTATAGCGAACATTGGCTACGCTAACTAAAGCTTCTCTATTTAGCAGGGCTTCAGCCGGGTACTAGGATTTTCTTTTCTATGGTATAACAAACGCTGGCTTCGCTCGCTAAAGCGTCACATTATAGACAGCCTTCGGCCGGGTGCAAGGATATTCTTTTGTATGCTATAACGCCGCACTATATCCTGTTTCCCAATACTATAGGAAATCAAGCTTAAAAGTTTATTTATAGCAACAAAATTCATCAGACTGTATATATATGTTTTGTCTGAATTAAATTCGATGCAATATTCACAAAAATGAGGTTTCGTCGCTTTTTTTTATCATATTTTGCTACGAAAAATTCCTTTCCATATTCGCCGCAATTATTCTGATATTTGGAAATTTTTAAATTGTACTAAATATGTCATTGGAGTAATTCAGTACTTTTGCAATGCAAATTGTACTGAAATAAGTACAATTGTACTGACTGTATCATCCCTGAGTCATATGATCACCAAAATAATCTATGAATTTCAGCTTTTTTTATTGTTTAATATCTTTTGATTTTGTTATTGCAACTTTCTCAAAAAAATTTAACGATTACAATTTAATTTTAATTAAAACAAAAAAAGAAAATTTTTTGACAAATTGGATTTAACAGCTGACGAACAGCTGCTCTAAAGAGTTTACCTGGTTGAGTTCGCCTTAATTCACACCGAACTGATTAAACCACTTATCTGACAGTAGAGTGAGAAAGAGTATAAAAACTTAAATTTAATTTTGTTCTTCTTAATTTACCTACATTTCGAAGGTATAAAGTAAAAATTACCAAAAAAGGAGTATATTGCTGTGTGTGTGTGTGTGTGTGTGTGTGTGTGTGTGTGTGTAAAATGAATATTAAAGTACATTCATAAGTAGTCATAATTTGTAGCAATATTGTTGTACATTATTATTGCTCCCTTTTCTTGTTCTGTGTTTTCAAAGAAAACTTGCAAAAATTACACTTGTTTTGTGCAATTTTTCAGCCTGAACACGAATTTATAAAAAGAAATCGTTCAACTAATTTTTTTTGTGTTGTTGGTCTTAAATGTTAAAAAGCGTTGTTTTGTTTTAATTAAAAAGTTTCAGTTTTTTGTTGGTTGTTGTATAATTTTTTTTTTATATTTTGTCGTGCTTTTTTCTGGTAATTTTTTGTAGTTACTGCATTTATGTGGATTTGTGAACTTTATTTCGAAAATTTTTGTTGGTGTGTGTGTGTGTGTGCAGAAATATGTATCCAAAGTAGACTTTTTGCTCTTGTTTTGCTTTAAAAATAACAATAACGTTATTAAGTATTCTGTTTTTTCCCTCAAATTTTAATGCAAAAAAAAGGCACTAGGAAACATAGAAAAGTAGTAGAAGAAAAAAAAAACGAAAGAATCATACAGACCCAAATGCCAGACAAAAGGAAAACAAAACAGTATTTAAAATAAAACAGAAAAATAGAAGTTTAGTAGACCTTTTTATTTGGCCAGTGGATTTCTCGTTTTTATTCTATTTTTCCATGTTCTACTGGCAGCCACATCAAAAGGATTTTCTTGGTATTTATCTTTCTAAATTACTGTTTTTTTATTCAAGTTTTTCTTTTCTTTATGTTTCTTTTAATTTTCATGTTTCTTTATTTGTTTTATTTTTGTTTCTATGCAAAACGTTTTGTTAAATTTTAAACAAGACTCGGAGTTATTTCAAAGTTTTCTGGTTAAGCTCATCACAATGTTAGGGACAAATACGAAATATGGCCTAAAATATTGCGCAAATGCCTATTTGAATAGAAACTTCTGTTAGATGACCCTTAATGCTGAAATGTTTTTCAGTTAAAATGGATTGTTTATTGTTATTATTTTATTTATGAATTGGTGAAGTTCATAAAAAGTTGTTTTTGGAGTACTGCTTATGTATTTAATGGCGTTTTCTTTTCTAAAAAAAAGTGTTGCATAAGTGTTACATGTGACTTGGCAACATTTTTAAATTCTCGCCTAATTTTTAAGAAGTGTTTCATTTTTTACGTTTACAAAAGAACACAATTTTCGGCATAAAACAATAAAGTACAATGAGCGCAAGGTAAATTTAATTACAGGTGGTGGCAAGACTACAACAATTCAAAGCCAACAGATACAACAGATGTTTTTTGTATTGCATTGTTAGTGTTTACGGCTCGAAACTTGCCACCACCTTGTACTGAATTCGCCTTGATCTAGTGCTACACTCATGCCCCTTTATTTAAAATGAGTGTTGAACATGTAGCATTTTTGTTAACTTTAAAGGGAACATCATCAGAAAAGAACGCTTTACACTTTTAAAATAACACATATTATTCAGAAAAGAACATAAAAAAATGTAAAAGGCAGAATAAATGCAGAATTTTACTCAGAAAAGAAAACGCCATAAGTTTGTTAAAATAACGGGTAATTTATTAGTGATGAGACTTTCATGCATCCAAAATCCAAAATATGCACTTAAAAAAAATAAAAAATATGCACTATTAACTTAAAAAATAGTTTTCTTAATTTTATTAAAAACAAAAATATAAAAAATTCAGTCCATTGTTATTCAAATAACTTAAAAAAAATTAAATAACTAATTAAAATTTTTGTTTGTTTAAATAAATAAGTTCTGTTTTATTAAAAGTAAAACTTTGTCTTGCACTTGAAGAATGTCAATGCATTTTGAAAAAATTTATTTACAGATCCCACTTTGGTTTCTGATCAGAAATATTTTAAAATTTATTTTATTTGTTTTTTAAATTCTTAATTATTTTGCAAAATGTTTTGGATTTGTTATTAATTTGTCGGGCTATTTTTCCTTAAAAATTTTTAATTTTAATCATCGGTATCAACAAGCTCTTCTAACATCCTTAAATTACTCAAAGCTTTTTGAATAGAATTTTAAAGCATCTAGCCAGGACCCCATCTTTTACTACTGGCTGCAGTGGAAGGGGAATCTAGAGAAACATTGTATTAAAAATAATTATCGAATTGGCTTCTAATTTCTTCTGTAACGCGGTAAAACGTATGTGCCAAGCAAGTAACTTGTAACAGTTTTATGTAAAATATTTTAAACCCATTGGAAGCCTTAACCATGTAAGGTGCTGAATTTTAAAAAAAAGAAGGATCTTTTGTCGAAATCTTGAAAATCTTGTATTTAAAACAAAGCTCCAAATTAATTTATTTATTGATTTTTTTGGAAGTTTTTTTTCTGTGTATTTTAAACATTTTTTAAGATCTTTTTTTATACTGTGAAAGTTAAAAAATAAAATCACTCAAAAATGTCAAAATATGCATTAAAAACCTAAAAATGCAACAATATGCTTTTTCACCAAAAATATGCAAAAACAAATCGATGGTAATTTTAAGCAAATTTAATGATTGGTGAAGATAATTGGTCGACATCGTTCATAGACTATCGACAAAAAACATGCATTTGCATGAAAATCGCATCCCTAGTGATAATATATTATATACATATATAAAATAGAAGGTTTTTGAATTGTAGTTAATGTTTGCATTTTTAGGTATCTGATTTGATCTTCATTTTAAAGAAAATACATATGGGAATTTCCAGCGAAACGTCTACTTTTTGTAACGCAACACCAGCAAGCAAATAAATAAGCTTTTGGTCCCATGTTGTTCAAATGTTATCCTTTTTTGTTGCAAAATATAAAAAGCAAATTATTCATATACAAATTTTGAAAAACAATTTTAATTACTTGCTGGCGTTACGTTACAAAAAGTAGACTTTTCGCTGGAATATCCATATAGATCCTTTATTGATAAACAAAAAACAACTAGCTACAAGTTGACTAGAGCACATTGCCCTTAGATGATTTTGAATTATATATGGAAAAAGTGTTACTTCGTTTGGAACCTTTAAACTTCATGAATAAAATAAATGAAACTTATTACATTTTGAGACACTCTGTTAAATCACAGCCAAGTTGAACACGGTGTCGTCAAAGTTAAGAAACTCGTATAAATAATAAATCAACATTAATAAGTGTAATAAAACTGAACTAGCAAAATGAAATACCCACTTACAACAGAATTTGGAGTTGACACAAAATCAACCAATTGCAGGCATGACTGTAAGAAACGATAAACTTACTGTTTATTGTTGTTGTTTTTGTTAAAGCTTTTAAATTGTTAAAAGTAAAACTGGTGATTATAATTCTTATTCGCTTAACAGTTTTATTTGTATAATATGTTTAGTTTTTCAAAATCTTAATAGCTTATCCCATCAACAATAAATTTCAGTTTATCAATAGTATGAACTGGGAATGTAGCAAATTTAAACGAAAACTAATACTGATGAATGAAAGTGCTATAATTTGTTATATCTTTTTTATTCACAAACATGAAGAATAAAAAAGATTTTGTTTTTTGATGAAAATCGTTAATTTTTGATCATTTGCATCATCTAAAAATTATAAAAATCTCATATCTCTGGGAAGTACCGTTACGAAATAAGAGCAAAAGCAATTTCAAACGAAACCCTAGACTTGAAGCAAAAATATTTAAAAAACACCTTCTCCTGTTAAATTTTATTTTTGTTGGTTACATCATTTTTGCTATAAGGGCTCGACATGATCTCATAAATGATTATATTTAAACTTTTTAATATTCACGCAAATTTGTTGTTGTTGTTGTTTCCAAACTGCTTATGTAGTATATTTGGAACTTTTTAAAGGGCTTGGCGATATGAAAACAACTTGCGATTCAATTTTAATTGTTAATTTCGAAATATATGCATGGTAAATATTCGAGATATATTCGAAGGCAATATCATTAACAAAAGTTTTGGTCAACATTTTGAAGCACACTTAAATACATACATATGTTTTCAACGGAAAAAACACACTTTGGCTGGTTAAATTTGGCAAAAACAAAATATGTACAATATACACACACGCAGTCTCACCCCGCTTGACAACGGCAGATAAAAATAACATCGATATCGCACGATTGGCAAACGTTTCTCCCACAGAGGAGTCACGGGATTGCAAATATTGTGTTTTTTCTGAATTTTTGTTCGAAAGCTGCTCTTGTTGCCTTTTTGTTTTGATCGCGTAATTTGTGTTAATGGTAGCGGCCAGATTTTACACATTGCCACTTAACTACTTAACAACACTACTTTCTCTTCCTTCGATAGCAAATGATTTGAGCATTTTTCTTATAACACTTTTTTATCTCTGTATGCTCTGTGGTATCTCCGATAAAACATTCGAGAGTGACTATTGCTAGTGAAACGAAAAAGAACTCGTAGAGTTTCCCCGTTGCTCAGTTTGTGTCAGCAGCAATGTTGCCACTTTGTGGGTTATTACTCGAATTTGGTATAATTTATAATGTCGTGGGTAGAGCGTGGGTAATTTCTCTTAGGTGTAATTCAGGTGCAATTTAAAATTCTTGGTCAGATGCCCAAATAAAATAATGATTCGATATCAGGCATTTATTTCTTTTTAAATATTGTTGGTACAAAATGCACAGTCTTCTCAACCAAAGTCTTGGTTTCTTTATAAGAAAAGTCTGCAATCATTTAATAAATATTTTCAAAAGTTCGATAATGAATGTCGCAAGATGGACTCTTGGATTTCGATAAAGATTTAATAGTTGTTAAACTGAATTACGAAAGGGACAGTTGTATAAAAAACTGTAGCCCATTTGTTTACTAAATAAGGTATAAATGGTATTTTTAGACCATGAAATATAAAATGGTAGACAACACAAAAACATTAATTTTAATCACAGACTAATGCCCAATTTTCAGGATAGTATTTAAATCTATATTAAGTTAATTTTCATAACAAACTTAAATCGTATTTAAAACAGATTGGTTTTTTGAGTTTTATTTGAAAAGTCTTATTTAATTATGATAAAAGTATGGTAGCACTACTAAATACAAAAAAAAAATATAAAAAAGTGTAATTATCTACAAGGTGGTCTGAAAAAACAGCTGACTGTTAATGTTTTGCCTGTTGTTGTTGTATTGTTATGATATTGAGGCCACCTTGCTAAAATATTACAATGGAAACTTAAGTTGAAATTAAGTGTACCACATCGGTGACTTAAGTTTGATTTAAGTTTTTAGTGAAGAAAAGAATTTTGTATTTAAATCGATTTTAAAAATAAATGTGTTTTAATATCAATCCTGAAAACTGGGCATAATACACGGCATTACCAATTGAAACGTATTTCAAACAAACAGGTACCGCGCCTGTTCTTGATGAAATACATTGCAGACGTCCAATTTTTTTCTACTTTTCCAGCATTTCTGGCTGCATGTCACCAGTTTAATTAACAATGTTGAACTCTAAGACGTCAATTTTTACTGGCTTATCAGTATAAGCCAGTGACTTCACAGCCATACGGAAAATAATCAAGAGGTTATACATAACACGGCCTTGAAGTCTAGTTGGCAGTTTATTTTCTCTAAATCAACACATCGCCTTTTTTTTTAAAAAAATAAGTTGCGTCATTTAAATCATGAAGTCGTCGATAAGTTGCGAAAACCGATGGCTGATTTCCAAAGTAAATTTGGATGATTTGTGGCGTTGTTCAAGCATGAATCTATTCATGATAATGCGCCTGAGCAAGAAGTGAGAGCAGCATGACAGTCTGTTTGACAGCTAACCTTTCGTAAACTCTATCGGGGTTGAAAAACACCCATTATAAAGGAATGGCAATGAGCATTTTGAACCTTCTCTAAATGTATGCAACCAAATGTGGAAGTTAAACTCATTATTTTAGGAGTTTTATTTTATGTTTTATTAATAGTTTTTAAATCTTTAATTTTATTTTTGTTAATTTGTTTTTGTTGGCAAAAGAGAATGAACTTTAATTATGTTGCTTGTTTGAATATTTTATAAATGAAATTAATAATGTTTGTTTTTAATTGTAATATTTATTTTAAAAGTAGAAAATAAATTTTTCAGTCGTTGCCAGTTTTTAGAAGAAAACACATCAATAACTAATAGTTTTAAGTTACAATAAGAATCTTAACAGTTTGACTAATATTAATCTTCTTTCAATGAGTTTGTAGTGTTTTGCTTCTTTGTAAATGTATTTTTATTATATAAAAATTCAATTTTGTATCAGGTGTAATTTCATTTAAATCGGGTAATTTTGCTTCATCTCGGTTGTAATTTTGAATTTTTCTGGTGGTATCACTGGTCAGCAGGTTTTTCGATTGCGAAGATTTGCTTTGATATTGTTATTAGATTCATCTAAAAATGTCGGTATTTTAATTTTTTCAATAAGCTAAAGCGTTTTGAGTTACGCGAATATATGTTGTGCAACATCCTCCATTTCCAAAACAACGTTTGATCCCGAAAACCAGGGCTAACCTAAAAAAGGCTAGCACCACTTAACCAGTGATACTTGTGATTCGAAATTTGCTGTAATTATCAGTTACATATCATTAACAGTTCAACTAAAAATCACAATTGTTCTTAAATATAGCTATGGCAAAAGCTCTAATGTTTACATTTGTACTTCTAGTTGTACAAATAAAATGTTGACGAAAGTGGACAAAAAACATAATTAACAAATCTATTCAGGTTTTCAAGACAAAGTCTTGACAGAAAGAATACGAAAAACAGAAGAAAGAAAGCAACATGTGAATAAATTAAAAATGATAATTACAGCAAATTTCGAACCACCAGTATCACTGGTTAAATATTGATATTAGACTGTTTTCTGGCAGGCACCGCAGTGGTGCAGAGGTTAGAACTCAAAAGAATTCTGATGAAAGAATGTGGTGATTCTTGAAACATGTAAATTCAACCCAGGTTCGAGCCCCAGCTCAGCAAAGAAAATTATCAACAAATATTAATAAAATTCCAAGTTGTAAAAATTCTTACTTCAGTAAAAATAATTTAATGAAAATTAAATTTGATAAACCCAAGCCTAACTAAAAAAATTATCAAAATTAAAAATTAACAGTTCAACTAAAAATCACAATTGTTTTTAAAATTTGGAATGTTTTAAAAATTTTAATTGTTTAAAATATTTTTGTATTCAATTTTGAAAAATTTTTTTTAATTGTTATTTTAATATATTGTTAATTTGTTATAAAACAATAAAATTGCTAAAATAGAAAGAAAATACTCTGAAGAAGGCACTCAAAGAAGTACCGAAATATTAATTAAATAAAACGTTGGCATTTTTATATAAAAAAAGACCTCAAGCTTGAGAATTTAACTGTAGTATAAGTAATTTCTTAATTTAATTTTGTTAAGGAACTTAAAAAATTTACTTAAAAATAATTAATTTATATAAACAAATGCATACACAGAAAAAAATTACGACAAATCAATTGTCATATTGAATACCAAATTCGTCAATACAATTAACTTTTTAATTGAAAAGGCACCAACAACCAAATTTGTAAATACAAACAATTATTTTGTTAATAACAATTGTTAAAACCTAACAAATATTTTTAACAATGAGTATGTGATATTAATTAAAATATTTGTTAACCATTAAATATAAATTTTTGTTACGAAATTGTCACATTAACAAAATATTTGGTTGCTTACGAAATTGAAATAAAAGATGCAGTTAAAAATGGATTTTATTAGTTTTTATTGGTAAAATTTATTTAACATCACATCACAAACAGCATTAAACATTATTTAAGCAAACCATATATGGACCTGGATGCCCCATAAGGTTCTGACATCAACACAACATGGAATCTTTAACAGTTTTATTTGTTAAACTAGAAAATATAAAAGATGCATTAACATTTCTTTATAAATCGTATAATAATAACTTTACTTACCGTATAAATTGACTTAATTCCAAAACACGTATCGCATCGTTTATTCTTTAAAAGATTTTTAATTGAAAATAAAGATTTTTTTATTTCAGTTTTGAATTTTTTGACACTAAAAATGTTTTCTATGATATACATACATTTTAATTTTCTACAAATAAAACAAATTGTTAATATGACAATTTACAAACATGTTAATTAAAAAAATTGTTAAAAATATTACAAAAATTTAACAAATTTTCTTTAATTACTTAATAGCTTTTGTTATTTTTTTCTGTGTATTAAATTTAATATTGAGCACCAATGAATATACGTATTAAAATAATTGAACATTCATTGATTTTTTCATTCACACTGATTTCAAATAATATTTTAGATGAATGAAAATTCCAATCTAATCACTGAACTTTCATTGGTTTTAAGCAGTATTTTTAATACCGAGCCGTTTACCTTAATGGGAACCCATGCTCGATAATGACACGATAATGTTAAAATCATGCATGTTTCACCTAAAAAGAACCAGTGCGTTATCCTTGGAACCCATGTATTTACTACTTCTTTTGCATGTCTTTTTTTGCTGGGTATGTATACATAAGTAAAATATTTTGATTATCGTATTAAACTGAATAATTTTCATATCATTTTTTTTTTAATTTTTTGTCCAAAATTTCTAAAAAATTTTTTAAACGGTTTATTTTTTCATGGCTTAGCGAGATGAAAAATTACTAAAGCTAGCCACTAAAAATAGTTTAATTGGCAACATCGGTAATAATGGTATTTAATTCAAAATTTAATATTATTATTGGCTTATGCTGTGTTCACGTTTGCAGATTTAATCATCTCAAACGTGATTAAACTCTAATCACATCAAAATCTTGATGATTATCCATACATTTGTTTTGTTAATCACTTCAAATTGACATAATTAGTACTCCACCATCATCATTAATAAGTTTACAATAATCTCCTCATGACTTTGTTAAGTGGGTAATTCAATGTCAAAACGACCAAGAGTGGGACACGACCTCTTCCGATTGTAATGAAATTTGGTGAGAAGGTTCCTTTTATCTTATAAGGAACATATGTATATGAACGAAAAAAAATTTTAAAATTTTTTTTTTCAAAAGTTATGTCATATTCAAAATGTCATAATTTCGCAGATTTAGCCGAATGTGTTGAGCTTATTTCTTCAATATCTCGAAAACTACTTGACATACGAAGATGATTTAAGTGTCATTTTAAAGAGAATACTTGGGACTACAAACCATATACTGAAGTGAAATAATTTTTTTGAAAAATGTAATAGGTATCTGCAAAATATTAAATTTTAAAAACGGACTAAGTCTAAAACTTATTTTTTTATTTGGCTGATTTTTTTTATATAATACCCCAAACTGTTCTTAAAAAATCCTGAAACTTTGAAGGAGGTGTTTTTTTTTTTTAAAGATATGATTTTTTTTCTTTCGCAACCTTTGAAAAAATAATCTTAAAATAGAATTTTAATATTGTAATTTTGAGCATTAAGCACACTGTGCTAGTTGCAAAAAACAGACCAGCCGCGCACCTTGCATTTTGCCCTAATTGGGACACGCTGAATCCAGTGGGACTTACCGTTTTTTTAGATTGGCTCTTGTTTTCAAGAATTACCGTTATTTCGAAAATGTAAGAGGTTGCACAGCATATATTTGCGTAAATCAAAAACGGTTTAGTTTATTGAAATAACTAAAAAAACCGAAATTCGGCAATAAATAATAAAGTAAGGTTGGTCATACATTTGACCCATCTAGAAGCCAAATAAAAAAATAAGTTTTTGACTTAGTCCGTTTTTAAAATTTAATATTTTGCAGATATTACATTTTTCAAAAAAATTATTTCTCTTCAGTATATGGTTTGTAGTCCCAAGTATTCTCTTTAAAATGACACTTAAATCATCTTCGTATGTCAAGTAGTTTTCGAGATATTGAAGAAATAAGCTCAACACATTCGGCTAAATCTGCGAAATTATGACATTTTGAATATGACATAACTTTTGAAAAAAAAAATTTTAAAATTTTTTTTCGTTCATATACATATGTTCCTTATAAGATAAAAGGAACCTTCTCACCAAATTTCATTACATCGGAAGAGGTCGTGTCCCACTCTTGGTCGTTTTGACATGGAATTCCCCAAGTATTTCTTTTCATTTTCAATGCTTTAAGCTTCGTTCACAATCGCAGAAACATTTCCACTTGGTGTTCACAATTTTTTCAGAACCACACACATTTTGCATTAAGAAATCGTTTGCAAATATTGCCCACAACAATATTGTACATTTATTATTATTTTTTACAACATTATTTTAAAATTTTCATTCAAAACTAAATAAAATTATTCTAAACGGCAGATTCATACAAATTGTTGCTGAAGTTCAAGTTGTCTCAACTTTAAAAAAAAACTTTAGTTACATTTTTGTTTATAAAATGAAAGGAAAATATATGAAATACTTTCACAGAAAAAATTAAAAATTTTCTCTAATCACCAATTTTATACCAAATTCATAGAATCAAGCAACCCATTTGTTGGTTACTAAAAATTTTACAAAATTAATATTTTGAATATTTTTTTTCAATAAATTATATTTTTAATTTTAATTAAAAAAATTATCAAAAAACTTTGCCTTTTCAAACATCGTGTTGATTGATTTTGAAAACTTCCAACAACAATTTCACAAGTTTAAATTATTTTATTTTAAACGAAATAATTTGTTGTTATTTGATTATTATTTTAATTCAAAATTTATTTCAAAACAACAAAAATGTTAATTAAATCAAAATTATATTTTTTATTTTCGTTCAACAAAAAAAAAATAATTGATTCAATTATTACATTAATTAAGTTCAAGTACTTTTTAAATAATTTTTTTAATTGATAAAAAACTACTAATAATTTTTTCTGTGTTGGGAGGAATTAAGATAGAAATAAAAGCGAAATTGTTGCTCTGATTGTGAACAAAGCTTTAAGGAAATAATAAACTTTCTTGTTGTTTTTTATTTATTAATCAACTTTTACTGTCAACTTTATAATATTAAATGTCATGTGGACAAATTTGATTAACATAATAAAGATTTTGCCTAAATGCGCTTAAATACTCAAGTGTGAACATGGCATGCGATTTTTTTAATTTATTATTTTATACATGGAATTTTGCTTATAAACAAATATTTGTCAATTAAACAACAACTTGTCAGTATTCCACGGATAATTAACTCGACAAAAATTGCAATATTTTTGGGTAATTATAAGAATACATTTAAGTACCTCAGTGAGGTAATTAACCGATACGTACAAATACTTCAGTGAGGTAATTAAACGTTTTTTTTTAAAAGAAACCATAACTTTGATGTTTGGCAAAAATGTAAAGACATATGAAGGTTTAAATGTATCAGCTTAATCTAAAGAGATATCAATAAAAAACAATGGGATTAAATTTTAACTGAAATGCTTTTTAAGATGTCCCGGCATATCCTACTAACAAAATCGTACTCATACATACAAACTTATCTTCAGGGAAACCGTAAATATGCAATTGCATGGTTTTTCTGGTTTCGATTTGTTTGTGACTAATTTGCATATTTTAGCTATCGCTACAATTTGTTCCACACATTTTTTCTAGTTAAAAGATGATCTTCTGTTTCTTTAATTATGCCATCTACATTTAATTTTCAATCTACAATTGTAAGCCAAAATTAAGCCTAAAATAAATGTTATTCCAAACTGTAAAGATTTATATCAATACAAAAATTAAGGCAAACGCAATTGTGGAAATTCGTGCTAATACATAGAAATCTGGACGCATCGTTTAGTAAATCGGTCGAATCAGAAACACTTTTTAATGTTATATTTTCATGTCCATCCGTCCATTTGGCTGGTAAATACGTTTCAATTGCCATAAGAACGAAACCTATGTAAACTGTGAGAATCGGTCTATAATATCACATAGCCCCCATGCAAACTTCTTTTTTTATGTTCATAAACAATTTAATCATGTTCAGATTAAGATAAAATTTTACCCAAAACATCCTACTGCAAATATGGTTGAATCGGTTACATTTAAACATTCAATCTATTTTATCCTTTTAAATGTTAATATAATTTGAAATTAAACGACCTTTTCTTGCAGAATAAAGTTAATTTTAATGCAAATATAAAATTGTGGAATAATTTGCTTTCAAATTAGCAATTTTTTTTTCTTTGGATATATTTCTTTTAAATATTTTTAGTGCATATTCTTAAATTTAAGTACACGGAATGTAAAAAGCTGCATGTTTGTGGTTTTGACGTAAATTTGTCGTCATATTACAACACTAACTTGCTATTGTGGCTTTGTGGTGTCGTCGAAATTGCGCCAGAACCATATGCGCATGTGGCTTTTTACACTATGTGTACTATAGGCTTTACTTGCTGTGTTGTTGTCAAATAGAACTCAGGCAATTAAGCGAATGAAATTTAGGTGTTATTTTGTTTATGGAGTTTAATTTGTTAGGCAATTAGCCGAATTGGGTAACTAAGCTTAGGCAATTAAGCGAGGATTTTTGTTTGAAAAATGGAAGAGGAAAAAACGGGTGCTTAAACTCAAGGTAAATAAGCGTGAAAGGTATTAAGCGTGTGGTGAAACCCAATTTTTTATATTTAAATCAGGCTAAAGTTCATTGAATTTAATTTTTATGAAATGATTTTTATAAAGAAAGGAAATTTACAACATGAAATAAATAAAAATTGTATTGATAATTTTTCATTCTTGACTGCGCTGGGAACCGAATTCATGTTTTCACGGAAAGGATTCCTTTACGTTTCGATTGTTACCACTAAATTTCTTCAGAGGGGTGTGCCGTTTAACATTCACGGCCATTGATGAGGGCTGACAGTCAATAATCAAACATCAATCTTTAAACCAAATGGCAATTTAAGCTTTGGTAGATCGACATTTGTTTTGAATGATTATCTAATTTAATTGAATTATATGTTTTTCCTTCGTTCTGTTTTTTGTAGTTTTTGTCGAGAATTCTTCTTGAAGTCCAAAGTACATTTTTCTGTTTTTTCATGTTGTTGTCTTTGTTTTTCTTGTAGACCTTTTTCAACACAACTTCAAGGACAAGTGTAAACATAGAGCTTGTGCCATAGCTGTTAACAATAATTTGTATTGTGGTAAATTTATTGAACTTCTTATGGTTTTTAATCCAATTTTTTGATATTTTAATCAGGCTTTATATTTTTTAAATTTTATCCTTCTACTGAGATAAGTAGAACAATTTTGGGAGTAAAACTTGTATACGAAAATTGTAGACAAATATTATCCCATTTCCTTTAAAATTGATTACATGACTGCCAAACACTTTGGCCTAAATTTGATTCTTGTTCAGCATAATCAAGAGTCAGGAAATTTGTATCGGTACACAAGCTAAACTTGGATATACAGCCCATCAGCCAGGAGAACAGAGAATATCGGTCGATCGTATCAGAAAATCGTATTTAAAGGTTGACCTTACCAAACACCTTTGCAGGAATGCAGACTTTGAAAACAATTTCAAAAATGAGCAGGTGTATTTGTGCATAAATGACTTTCAAACTCTTTTGTTGTTATTTTAATCAAGTTTTAATTTTATCTATTAATGAATTCTCATAAAAACATTCAAATACTAGTGACATAACTTTTTTATCCATACTTTATAGTCCTGTAGTTTTAATCCTGTAATTCCTTCATAACTGATAAAATAGAAAAATTACGCGAGAAAAGAAGCAAAAAACGAAATGAATAAATTTTAAAAAAAAGCAACATAAAACGAATAAAAGCAAAAAAGAAGAATAATAAAACCACAGTGTTAAGCAAATTACAATTAAGCAAAAACACAACAAAGTAAAATACTAAATAAGTCGCATAAAAATCATAAAAAGCAATGAAATCTTAAAGATGCCGCCAACTATAAAACTATTTTTTTGTTGACTTTTTTTTCTTATATCTGTAAAAATGTATTTGTGTATAAAAATTGTAAGCTTACTCCGCAAACCAACTTTAATTAAGCATTTGCTAAGAGATGAGAAGTACATATCGTTAGCTAAAATGCAAAAGAGCCCAGGTAGGTAGGTAGGTAGGTAGAAAGGCTGGTGTGAAGTCTCCTTCACACCTTCACCCAGAGACCAGTATGGTCCAATGTGACGCCTCATTTAGAGTTACCTATATAAAGATAGAAAGTTGGTGAAATAAACAGCGAAAGCACATTCAGAATTAAAATATAGATAGAAAAGAAGGTTTCGGACCAACCCCTAGAGAAGTCCTACTCAACCAAATTCGCCCAACGTGCGAGTCCGCAACCCGAGACATTCCCTAATTCGCCCATGAATCTACTGCCCAGCCACTTCAGCCTGCTGCCCTGCAACCTGGGACAGTGGCACAAAAAGTGCTCAACTGTCTCCAACTCCTCAGGGTCCTCACACAAGCTGCAGATATCCGACAAGTCGGATCCCATCCTCACCGCCATCCTGCCTATCATACAGTAGCCCGTGATCATTCCTATCATGGCCCTAACGCAGACCCTACTCCTGCCTAGCAGCAACCACGAATCGGAATTCCTAAGCACCGGCCACAGCGTCCGTGATACCCGGCAGTCCGTTTGGTTCCCCCAGGCCCGATTGCGCGCCAAGAAGCCACTCCCTGATTCTTCCAAAATAGATGCCCCTCCATACAGTTAGGATCCTCCATCTCTGAACCCTGTCTCGCCAACTCATCAGCAACCTCATTGCCGCCTATGTCGCAGCGACCCGGCAGCCAGCACAAAAGACCCCAACTAACCAAACATTAAGAATAGACTATTTCATTGATTCTGATATATTGCACCAACACAAATGACATCTTTCAGACAAAATGAACGTTTTAAAAATCAAAAAACTAACGGCTCTATTAACAGAAGACAGTTTTCGGTTTCAAAATGTGCAACATTGTCAATTGTCAAAACAACTGGTAGGTTTTACAAGAAAAATATCTAGAAGTAAAATAAATTACAAACAGTTTAATGCAATTTATCATCTTAAATAGTTTTTTGCATCTCTAGCAGCGCTGCCAGAAGTAAGATTTTAACTTATTTCTTAAGATTTTTTAACCGAAAAAAGATTTTAAGATTTTTTCCCCAAAAACAAGACTTTTTGTTTTGTCTAGACGAAGGTTAGGTTCAATTAAAAAAACCTTCTTTGTTCCCATTTACAAATTTTTAAACTAAATAATACAATTTAGTATAAGAAATAAAATTTTTTGTAATGTTTTTTTTTTTGTTTATTTTATGTATTAAATAAAATATGAATTGTTTTTATTATTTATAATAAAAAAAACTACCTTTTTCCAAAAATAAGATTTTTTCTTCAAAAATAAGATTTTTTTTGGTGAAATTCAGATTTTTTGCTGAAAATTTCTGGCAGCCCTGATCTCTAGTAATATTTTCTAAATGTTAGATTGGCCCTTTTGCGTTTCAGGTAACGATGTTCCCTTAAACAGGCTAAAAACCAAAATAAAAATATTTTTTTTTTGCCCCAAAAAAATGACACTAACAGAGTTACTTTATAACTATATAAAAGAAAAAAAGAAAAATCATGAGCTTTAAGCAAATTTAAGTAACAGACTAAAACTATAGTTGTAACTGGCAAACGTAGTTAGTGTTAGTAACTCCATACGCTATCGCACAAATACTGTCGTACACTAAATAACTAATGCCTACCAATGCCAAGTAATGAAATAATAAAAATCTCATATAAATAAACCCCTTAAGTGGGCTTTACATACACAGGGAAGCAAATGTATTTACTTAAATTTTATAAGTTTGTAAGCCTGTGTATTGCAGTGTTCAGTGTATTTGTGGGGAGTGTAGGTAGTAGCAGTAGTGGTGAACTTTAGTTACAAGTATAACTAAGTAGTAAGTAACACCATTTGCTTAAAGTTGATATTAAATGAATTTTATTTATATGAACTGTGGCAACCATGTGCTACTTCCGTTTCCTTTCATTTTTCTAATAAACTCCTAAAAGTATACAACAAGCTGGGGGTATGATTAAGGTCTGGTGCAATTGTATGGCTAAGGAGCAACCGAAAATTTATAGAAATGTTTACACTACTCCAACAGTCTTGTACAATTGGTTTAAACTTTTTTTTTTTTGCTGGGAGTATTTTATTTTATTTGTGTTTAATTTTAGGAACTAAAATAAAAGTTTTGTATAGTTGGAATTGCTATGAATTTGCAATAGTCGTTTCATTATCTATATGTTTGTGGCGGTTATGTGTTCCTAAAACTCAAGAACCGCTGCCCCAATGTACAGAAAACTTGGACAATAAATGAGTTTAGTCTGGAGCCATGTTTCCCTTAAGTATAATCCCGATAGGTGGCACTGTTGTCATAATATTGAATTTTTTTTAATTTATGGTACGATTTGGCTAAAATTCACATATTTATTATATTTTGCTTAATAATAAGTTTCCCGAGCATCGCTGCGACCAAACAGCTAGTGTATTTATAAAAAACCAGAACCAGTAGAGAGTTTTTCGATTATTCTTATAACAAGAAGTATTTGTTTTTCCTTCAAATTCAGCAGAAAGTTAAGGGGTTTCGAGAAAAGAGGAACAGGTATCTAATAGTTCGATTTTAGTTTATGGCAGAGGTATATTTTTGTTAAATGGTTTTTTTTTCTAATAATAATAACTTTTTTATATTTCATTTCATTAAACAAAAAATATTAGCCAAGCAAGTTTGACATGCATTACACGTGGCTGCAAATTTATATGGCCAAATTCTAGTTAACAGTTTTCGATATTTTATACACAGGGGACCCAAATAAGATCTACCAATGCTAGAAACGTATACACAGAAAAAATTAAAAATATTCTCTAATCACCAATTTTATACCAAATTCATAGAATCAAGCAACCCATTTGTTGATTTTGCTCCTATAACCAAAATCATTATATTGATAACTAAAAATTGTAAAAATTTAATATTTTGAATATTTTTTTTTTTCAATAAACAATATTTTTAATTTTAATTAAAAATAGTATCAAAAAACTTTGCCGTTTCAAACAATGTTTGATTGATTTTGACAATTTCCAACAACAATATCACAAGTTTAAATTATTTTATTTAAAACCAAATAATTTTTTGGTATTTGATTATTATTTTAAATCAAAATTTATTTTAAAACAACTAAAATGTTAATTAATTCAAAATTATATTTTTAATTTTCTTTCAACAAAAAAAATAATTGATTCAGTTATAACAATAATTAAGTTAAAATACTTTTTAAATATTTTTTTTAATTGATAAAAAACTACTAATAATTTTTTCTGTGTAACACTTTAATTTTGTAATGTAAAATAGTAATTGTTTTTATTTTTTTGGAGGTTATCGAATTTCTATTCTTATCAACGATCAATTGTTGATGATGCAGCGAAAAAATCGCTGACATTTTAATTCTTGAGCGTCTTGCACCGCTCTCATGCTTAAGAATTTAGTCGGCCATTTTGAGCAAAGGGGTGTTAAGATCTACCGCCCTAAACGATGTTTAAAAATGTATACTTAAGGCAACGTGCAAGCTGTTCGGGAGAGTGTTACAAATTATCCAGCTGTCTTAACTTGTCGTCGTAATGGCCAATTGGGCATTTTCAGAACAACATTATACAGAATTATAGAGAAACGTAAGGCCAGCTGCTTAACTAATCTTAACATGCCAGCGTACAAAATTCAAATGGTTCAATATAGCATTGCTTGCCAACACTGGCTACAGTTGGTCATATTTAGGCCACCCTTTAGTTAACCTGATTTTTTTAATTTGAGGCTTTTAGGGAAGCTGTGGTGAGTTATTGCCCAATATCTAAAACCCAAATGGGCAACACACCTACTACAATACTTTCAATTATACATACACTCAAAAAATTATGTAGTTAAATTTAAACGAAAATTCATTTGAAACAACTTAAAATTCATTTAAAAAACGGATCATTTACATTTCATTTAAAACAAATGATTTTTACATTCAGTTTTAATTTTTTTATTTGTTAAACAGCATATTCCGTAAAATTGAATAGTTTTTACTTTTAAAAAATATATTTTAACCGAAAAAAAATCAAACTACATAACATAATAAATACGTTTTTTTGAATAACAAACACAAATGTTGAAAAATAAAATTATTCGTAAAATAACTATATTTTTATTCAATTTTAACAGTACGGAAAACGAATTTAATAACCCACAACCAGTTACTGTAATAATTTTATAAGTGTATTAAATTGATTAAATTGATTTCAATCATATAAAGAAGAAAAGTTTTAGAAATCTGTTCTTGAGTAACAAATTTATGATTTTTTATATAACAATAACATGAAGAATGGAGTTTGTTAGTCCCAAAAATTTGATGGTATTTTCGTAGTCTGTGAACTCCCATAAAATAGAATTTCTATATAAGAATTGCGGCAGATATCCTGTGTAGCAAAGAAGAATAACATTATGTAGGGCATTTCAAAGTCTAACAAAAAATAGTTAATTCCTTCTTTCTGAATTGTTCTTTAACATAATTTTATTTTGCCAAAAAGAGAAGAAATATTAGACAGACCTTTGCACTTACAAGAAATTTATTTACTCATATGACTTTAAACCCAGCAAACATGTTGTTTTTTACTCTCAATATTTATTTATTTATTTATTTATTTACAAATTATACTTATAAGTAAATTATTAGTATAATGAATGGAAAGCTATGGCAACGATGGCCTTAAGCTAAATTTTTTTTTTAAATGGAATAGTAGAGGCTACAGTTTTTTAAAAAATTTAAAAAGCTTTTAATATTGCCATTTGTCATAGTACAGTCTATTAGTTGAGAGAAGTCGTTATTATTGATATTGGTGCTTTTAAATGAATTAATGTGCGGACAGTTTGAAAAGAAATGATCAATGCTTATTGGGTTAAACCCACAGAATGGACATTGTTTAGATAGGTTCCTATTCATTATATGAGCATTTGAGATTCTAGTGTGACCTAGCCTTAGTCTAATTATTTTGATTTGGTCTCTTCTCGGTAGTATATCGTGGTTTATATTTTTGAACAGTCTGTAGGCATTATTTTTGCTGGGGTTGGTTTTTTTGTACCAGTCTGTGGTTAAGTGCCAATGGTCGCTAACTTTTGTCTTGAAAGAGTTTTTTATAAATTTTTTTATATCTTCGGAACTTAGATTTGGTGTGGTTATTAGGGGAGCAGTTAAAGCTGCTTTTGCGGCTCCGTCCGCTGCCTCGTTACCTTTTATTCCGATGTGACCCGGAATCTTCATATATTAAATATGAACTAAGACTTATTAATCAAATCTTATTCTAATGCTTTAACAGTAACAGTAACGTTGGAAATCAGATGCTTCATTTTGCTATATGTATAGCAATTATAATGATTAAAGTTAGCAGTAAGATGTTACGTCTCAATCTGTAAGAAATAGATTGGTCTTAATTTGTTACTGTATGGTTTCTGTTACTGTTACTGTTACTGTTACTCCCAGCTATTTGAGCCTTAAGTGAGTGTATGACGTTTACAATAATTTTATTTTGTTTTGAATAAAAATTTTAAAAACATTTTCCAACAAATAATAATAAATAATATTGTTGTGGGAAAAATTTGCAAACGGTTTCTTAATTAAAAATGTGTGTTGTTGCGACAAAAATTGTTGCTCTATTATGAACAACAAGTGAAAATGTTGCTGCCATTGTGAATGAAACTTTATGGTTAGCAAATTATTCTTTATTTCTAACGCTTTCCGTATTTATGGTCGCTGGGCATACATACACACGTATGTCCACATAATCAAACTACATGGCATTGCACATGTATTAGTTTCATTTTCAGCTTAAGCAATAAATGAAAATATAAGTGCTGGAAAATCTTGATCTTGTTCGGTATCAAACTATGAAAAAAAACTTTTTGTAATTCTGTTTGATATCATTTTCATTTCTATTTCTTTCTATTTTTTTTTCTTTCTTTGCTCTTGTATGTTACAAATGTTTGTTAAATTTCAGAGGAATTGTGTATATTTTTGTAACTTTCCTTATTTTACCCACCAAGAGTATCACTTTTTACTTTTTTGTTTGTTTTGTTTTTGTCATTTTGTATTAAGGATTTTGCAAAGGGCTTTACTCTGTGTACTGTACAATCATGTTAGATTTGCTTTTTTCCTTCATCTTTGATTTATAAATATTTAATGAATTATAAGGAACCGTAGAAAAAAAAGTAATACAATAATATACAAAAAGAATAAAGAATATCTTGCAAAAATACCAGAAAAAAATATAATCGTGAAAAAACATGAATGGGTTTAATTTTGTATTTTAAAATTTGTACTTCACAACAAGTGGTTATTAAATTGTTGACATGACCCAAGAGTTTTCCAAAGGATTTTGCTTATTTAAAGGGAATTAATACTAAAAGTACTTTGAAAAAATATGTTTATTTTTTGAAATTAAAAGTATAAAAGGTCTTTTCCAAATTGTTAATAAAATTTCGCAGATATCAAAGAAATATCAAAAGGCTTTTCTTAGATTTGTTTTATCTAATTTCCAAAAATCCCACAAAACTTTTGAAATTGTTTAACTGAAATGTAGATGCCTAAGATGTCATACCATACCCAAAATTAAACTAAAAGCAACCTTTGTCATGCGTTTGAATATTCATACAATATTTCTTAATTGCTTCACTCTAAAACCTTCTTTGTTATCAAAATCGAAAACGCAGCTTTTTGTATATTTTGTTCACAAGCATTCACTGCACCTTAACCCATTCCTTTCTAATGGGTATTTACTTTCACAACACATTGAGACAGTAAAATATTTTTATCAAAAGCCATACAAGAGATACATGTCGAGCCCTAACCGCGAAAATAACTTAAGCGACATAATTTTAAATTTTCGTTTTTCTTAATAAATGACTTTATTGGCAACACTTGCATCATTTCCTAAAATGTCATGGACACATACAAAATGTATATTAAATTAAATAAAAAAAACTCTTTCCTGTTAAATATGACATAAGCTACTTTTACATATTTACGGCGATATATTCATCCGTTTTGCTTTTAATCAAATATATTTTGTCTTTTCAAATCGGTAAACGTTTGAAGACCAACATTTTAATAAACAACTTTATACAGTTTTTCAATATATTTTTACCAACGTCTTTTTAATTTTTTTTTTGGTATTTTAAAATAAATTACTATCAAAAATAAAACATCCAAAACGGTTCAGTTGCCTTTTATTTTAGAAAAAGTAAGTCCGATAAAATGGCGCATATTCAGAAATCATAACTAAAGTCGCAACTTATAAAACAGAAACTAAAAAAAAGATTGTTATATATCTTATTCATAATTCATAACTAGCTTGACAACTGCTTTCAGCTGATTGAAAATTGTTATTTAAATACCCAACAGTCTGTAATGACTTCAAAATATAAAAATTTCTCCACATAGCAAGAAATGTTGCCTTGGCTTACATTAAGGGCGAACATAATTTTTTAAATTAACTTGAAGAAAACTTAAAGGTTTTGTTATCTTAGAAGCTTGTGGTACAGGTGGTAGTCCCACATGCAAATTAGCCTGGCACATCCAGTATTCGCATTGCCACCACACTAGAGTTTTGCGAATTAATATATACCCTGCGTTCTTTTAAGCTTTGTTTGGATCTCACTGAATCTGCATTAATGACATTACCTGATACAAACTTATGGTATATAAGACCACTGTGCTCAGTGAATAGAATAGTGAGTGCCCTTAGTTTACTTTATGCAAGTAGAAGTTGCTAAGAAGATCACCACAAAATATAGTAACAAATACTTTAGTTTGGAACAATTTTGAAAGAATGGTCTATAGCCAACCAAATTCTCGTCCGTACTGTGAGGCCATATTACTTATTGTACTTTGCTTACATGCCTTTGAAATTTTAGTTTATAAATTTTTAGTGAAATTTCATTATATGAAATTTTTTCTTTTACGGGAAAGAAAGCCTTTAAACAAAATTTACCATAAAAATAAATTTTAAATTTTTATTGGGATCTTTCAATTTTTAAAACTGCAATTAAAGGCAGATTGGGGGTATTACTTTAACTTCAGGATTTGGTGCGGATTTATAAAGAATATAAAGGTATTTATTGCAATTTTGAATGTGATTAGTGAAAAAATATATTTTTTTTCTGTATTTTGACAGTTTTATTGATTGTTTCTGAATATTCGCATAAATTTTAATATTGTTGTCGTAGAAGCGCAATATAAACCCATAAAAACAAATCCGAATAAATTTAAAAGTTTGGTTTCTGCCAAAATACTTCAAGACACAATTGCGAATTTCCAGACAAAACAACTAGGATTCATCGGAAGGGGGAACGACTTTTCACGAACGGAACTAGGTTCCTAACGTGGCATCATTTGAACCATCGTTCTTACCCTACCATGCATTTGATCGGATTTACCATAACTTGAATTGACTACACATAATAATTATTAAGTGTATACATACATATTTACTTCACATGATAAAACTATTAATAATCTTATTAATACTTTCACCTAATTCTATTCAATTTAAATTGAAGATAAATTTTTCTTAAATTAATTTTAAATTAAATTCAACCTTAATCATTTTGATTTTTAGTTTTTTTTTATTAATTAACCAATTTATTTTTTTTTTTTTAATGAATTAAATTATAAATTAAAACTTTACCAAACACATGCACTCACGCATACACCAATATACCATACATACATAAATATCGTCACCTAAAATGCAAAAGGCCGTAACTACTCAAAAATTCAAATTTGACTTTTTGATTGATTATGACGTACTTAACCGAAACACATCTACACAGAAAATCTTACATGTATACGTCCAAAAATAACGACTTTATTTCCGAAAAACAAAAGGCCGTAACTGCAACGTTAACAATTTCATAAACCAAAATGCCGTAACTACAGTTTTCCAAAAAAAAAAACAAGAAAAAAATCAAAACAAAGTTGCCTTTGATTCTCTTTCAATGTGTGTTATTGCGTTATTATTTTTCTTAACCACTTTAATTTAATTTTATTTTCTCGAATTAAATTTAAAAATTAAATAAATTTTTTTAATAGTTGTGAGGAATTTTGTGTTTTGTTTTAAAATACTTACAATAAATAAATTTTATTTTATTTAACCTTTATTTATTAAAACGATAATGGACAATGCAACAAAGTATATGTAGGTACGACAAAAAACAAACTGAAAACTAGAATCTCGGGTCACAAATCAAATCAAAAGTTTAGGGATATTTCATCACAAAAAACAGCATTAACAGCCCACTGTGCCAGTTTAAATCATTCACCGGACTTTGAGAATGTATCAGTTTTAAACACAGAAAAAAATTATAAACGACGTTTAATGCTAGAAATGTTGCAAATCATTAAAGTACCAGAATTGTTAAGAATTAATTTTAAATCAGAAAAATGAATATGAAAAATTTTTTAGAATGTAATAGATTATTTGTATAAAAATTTTTCTAATTGTAAATAATTTTTTCTATTGTGACAATTGTTATTATTTTTTCATTATTTTGTTATTTTTATTGTTTAATTATTTCCCTGGCGATGATACACATTGCTGTATCGAAATATTGGAATTTTTATAAAATAAATGTTATCTAATTTTTTATAAAAAAAGAAAAACCTCAAGCTTAATAAATAATATTGAAACTTACAATAAATAGATACACAAAGACATCACTTGCCTAAAAACTTTTTTAGTTACGTCCTTAAAGCACTATTTTCTTATCTTAACCATTTGTTTGATTTTATGCCGTAACTAACATTTCTTAAAAAGTACTTTTTTCCATTAATTTTTTTTTTAGAAACAAATCCGTCTTTGTTTTCTAAGCTTGAATCTAAAATTTGGATATTAACAGGTATGCGGGTGTGTTCTAGAATCCGAATCCACTCGAAAGTGGATTACTTTAGCATTATTGGTGTTCTGCATTTCACATCCACATGTTTTTATTCGTTTTCAATTAGAGTAGATATGGGTTGGTGGAAGTAAACCGAATCGACTTTTATTGTAATATGTGATAAAATTTTTAACAAAAAAATTAATATTGCTTTTAGCTTAAAATCTTCTTAATCCAACTTAATCAAAAATATATCGTTATCTAAAACGCAAAAGGCCCTTACTAACCCTAAATTTAAAGTCGACGTTTTCATTGATATTGATGTAATTATACCAAATTTTTTTGAACGATTTTTATGTTATTTTCAGACAATTTGTTTCTTTAATCGATTTAGCGATCTCTTAGTTTTTGGGTTTGTTTAAACTTTGCAATTTTTCGCGAATTTTAGCCATGTTCGCGATATAAGCGATTTGGTCGTGTAAGTTTTCTGATTCTTTACAGCTTTAACGATTTATAATAAATAGTTGACCTTGCTTTCATGCCGCTGTTTGCAAATTTTTGCGAATTTCCTTGAATTTAGCAATTTTTACCGATTTTTTGCCATTCCTTATAGTTTTAGGGACTTTAAATCAATTTTATGGCTGGTTTGAAATATTAAAATTTTTCGCGAATTTTCGCTATTTTTGCAATTTTTTTTTTTGTTATTTTCCGACATTTTGTTTTTTTTAACCTATTTAGAGATTTCAAATAAATTTTAGTGTTTGTTTAAAAGTTTGCAATTTTTCGAGAATTTTAGCCATGTTAGCGATTTTTTTTGTGATTCTTTACAGCTTTCACGATTTTTAAAAAATATTAGACATTGCTATCATGCTTCGGTTAGCAAATTAGCGATCATTAGTTCAACAAAAGTGTTTTCGAACAAAAACTTCGAATACACAAAAACATGCGGATTTGAGAACACCAATTTATCAATTATGCTGATTCAAAAAATTTTTCGTTTTCAATTCGAGTCTAAACCTAGAACATACCTGTATAACTCTAATTTTTTTTGTGAGAATTTCTAAATTAATTTGATTGGTTAAACTTTGTTTAAATACTTATATTATTTTTATCGTCTAGTTTGTTTTGTAAATATCAAAAGAATTATTAAAGAAAGAAAAATTAAGAATTTAAGACACACTTTAATTATTTTGGTTTGAATAAATCACTATCTTTTCTTTAATAATTTCGCGAAACATGAAGCCAGTTGTGACTAAGAAGACATAATGGGCTAATCCAAGTTAAAGTATACCTTGGATAGCACGGTCATGGATGGGTTTAGACAGGAATAGGACATACACCACTAAGTTCCTATTCCAAACAAGATTCACTTGCATTTCCTACCATTTTTAAGTTAATTTTTTTTTTTTTTGCTTTTTGTGTTTAGTCGTTTCTAGGGTTTGTTGCTACTTTTTTTTATTTTTACAGTAATGGACTACCTTATCTTTAAAAAGTTAAAGAATCCTTCCATTATCTCCGAGCACGGCCGGAACTTAAAGTAGCACATTCTTTTGGAAGATAAGGCATGGCTACGACATGGTTCGTTACAGTACCATGGTTTTAAGTTTTAAGTTCTAATTTGAAGTTCTTAGTTAATTTTTTCAGAAAAAAAAACTACTTATAAATAGAATTGAAAACTGAAATTCTGTTTCAACGACGCTATACTCGAAATAGTTAAGCAGTTCGAAACAATATTTGAGTTGTTTTTAACAGTGTTCGAAAATAAACAGAACAATATTAAGCGTACGGCTGACACACCTATGACCCATATTTATTTTTTAGTGTTTGTGTAGACGCACACACTCCTTAATACCGTTCGTAGGTATTTTCAAGAAACACCCGAACATTTTACAGTTAAAAAAGAGAACAATTGTAGTGATATTTATACTTCGTAGCCTTTATGATAAAAACTAAATTATTTTGAATTGAAATAAAAAAAAAAATTTTAAGTTTTTTTCTAAAATTAATACACAATATCTCCAAAACAAGAAATATTAGAAATCAATTTTATATTAATAAAAAGTAGAAAACTAAAAAAAATGTATACTTGCCAACATAAAATTGACAATGAAAGCTGGTATAATGCGTTTTCCAATTAAACGCAGTTCCAATTAAAATGGTATAAAAGAGGTAAATAAGTTTTAAAACTTATTTGTCTGTTAAGCAAAAACTTATATTGTCTTGTTGCTTTGATCTCGTAAAAAAAATTTTTATCTACACAGATACGAAAATGTAACCTTTAGCTAAATTCCCAAACTTACTTATTTTATGTAAATTAGAAATATTTAAATTAACATTTCAAACCAAACATCAACCCACTAAACTTAATTTCTATTTAAAAAACTCCTACTATGATTTCAATCTAAAGTGATAAGTTTCATTGTGAACCAATTTTGTTGAACCACGCTCTAAAGCAATCAAAACAACCGCATTGCGCCAAATAAAAAAAGACCAAATAGCGCATAAAGCGTGAAAAAACTGAACATAAAGGCAAAATAATAATACATACTAAATTTTTCTATGCACAAATGAGCACTAAATAAAATATTAAATACAATTGCATGAATAAAAGAACAAATATTACAAAAAGTATGAATGAAAAAAAAAAGAAAACCAAACTAGACACACTAGTCAAAAAGTAAAAATCAAATAGTAAAATAAGAAAAGAAAACAACAGTATTCGTACATTTAAAGTGCTATTTAACCCCACACACTTTCACGGGAAAAATGTTAATACACTAATGTACTCGTAGCAAAACAATACTTGAACTCATCGACAGTTGTGTTCAGAAAAGTTTTTTTTATGGACTTACAGACCATCATAATTATTATCATTGAGTTATAAACGCAAAAACTCTCTTATACTTTTACTCCTTTAAGCACACACATACAGTGAGACATGCATGCAGTAATTTGACTCAAGGCATTTTGTGTTATGTTTGTTGGCTGCAAGTCATACTTTTACTAGTATTTGAAATTTACTGCTAACTGAATAAAGTTAGAAATTGTAGTAAGTTTTGTGCAGAAAGTTTAACATGAGTTGGAATTTGAAGGGCATTATTAGTAATTTAAATCATATTGATGGATATAAAACAAAAATTAGTGGTTTTATTTATAAATATTTTTGAAAGAGGATTTAAATTTAATTTTAACGTTTCTAGTGATTATTAATTGCTATAGACTAGACTATGGAAAAGATGAGAAGACGAGACTGTTGACTAGACTTTTGAAAAATTACTCGCCAGACTATAGACAAGACTGTTTAACAGATTGAAGAAATATATTATATGAGGGGCTTAGAGCACAAGGGGGCTAAGTGCCTTTTTCTAAAATTGAGTTTACATATGGAATTATAGGTATATTTCGGAGAAGTTGTTCAGAGCACAAGAAGTGAATGTAGGATTCTCATCCGGACGCTAGATATAGTGAACAATTCAAGCATTTGACATTAAAATACCTGCTTCCTTTGGAGCACAAGCGAAACAACCGCTTCAGTCTCATTATTTAAAATAAATCACTTGAACCCCTTGTGCTTTAAGCCCCTCATATTATTAATCCAAATTTTGATATTTTTAATCAGACTAAAGTTCATCAAATTTAATTTTCATTAAATTATTTTTATGAAGAAGGAATTTTACAACATAAAATTAATTAGGATTTATTGATAATTTTTTATGCAATACGATTATGTAAAGGGTGGTTAAATTTTAAGGGCCGATGTTGAATGTGAACCACACCTAAACGTCAAATTTTTGACATTTCTCAATTTCAGACTAATTCAATTTGAACCATGGAAAGCTACACAATCGAGCAACGCATTAAAGTTAAATCAAAATGCATATCGTGCACTTTCGAAGAAAATCATCTTCACACACTTTTCACCTCAGTGGACTTGTCAATAAGCAGAATTTCCTCATTCGCAAAATGAGGCCGTTCAGTCAGTTACTGTGAATGGTGTTCACTATCGTGAGATGATAACGAACTTTTTATGGCCCGAATAGGAAGATATGGATGTGGACAATATGTGGTTTCAACAGGACGGTGTCACTTGCCAAACAGCTAACGAAACAATGGGTTTTTGCACGACAACTTCCATGGCAGTGTTATCTCACGGCGATGTCAATTGGCCGCCAAGATGATCATTCTTTGGGGTTGTTTGAAACAAATAGTGTACGTCGACAAGCCAGCAACAATTCAAGAGCTAAAGGATGAGACAATTCGCACATTAACGGAATATAACCTCAGTTATGCCTCAGCGACATTGAAAATTTGAACCATCGGATGGAGGTGTGCCGCCGAGTTCGCGGCATATTATCATAATAAAAAGAAATGACAAAAATTTCCTAAATAATTTGTATTTTATTCTAAATCAACAGCGGCCCTTAAAATTTACCCACCTTTACAGGTAGCTTGTATATTATTAGTAAAACCACAATCAAACCTCATATAAAAACTCGCTTTTGCTGCGGTAACTGCAACAACGCTATTTGCCTTCAACATGGCAGAGAGACAAAAACGTATATTTCCAATGATTGTTTAACAATTATATTAAAAAAGACTGATTTATTTTAGATTAACACAAAATAAGTACACAATTTTGTTTAGTTTACTTATTTGGTTTAGGGTTTTCAAGCGTGGTCTGACTAGATCATGACGTGCACTAAGGGCTAAAAAATCAGAGCGAGTTAAACTCCCTTTTTGGTTTAAAATGTGTTTAAACCCACAAATCTATAAATCACTAAACATATAAACAACATTTAAACGCACAAAATTGGGCGACTATTGAAGAAGCAGCCACGCATCTATAATTTTATTGTCAAAGGTGGAGTAAGTTAGGGCAGCAGCTGCAGAAAACTTGAAACAAAAGATATGTGATATATAAAGGCGGTCTCAGAGCAAAAATTCTCGGTAGTTCTAAAAGTCTTCCTAAATAGAAAAATTTATACCGCAGTGGTTTTGTGAATATCGATGGTAGCTTGCTATCAATGCATTAAAAATTACTAAATATTTTTTTTTATACCAAACCAAAAGAATATATTGTACAAGAAAAATATTAAAGTAGATAGACGAGAATATTATCGAGGCAAGAGTACCGAAACGTTCACCTATTATTCATTCATTAGCGAGCGTAAACGTTTAAAAATGTTGCTGCTTTTTCATCCTCATGGGGGCAAGGAATAAAAAAATATTTAATTTCCTTACTCATGAAATGTGAGCAACCAAACAAATTTAAATTTAAATATTTTAGACATGAAGAATTTGATTTTTTCATACTAAAATTCTTCACAAAAACAAAACATGAATACAATACACACGCAGGCAACATCAAAAATGCTAGTGAGGGGCGTTCCTATAATTTTTTGTTTGCTCATTCCTCATGAGTGAGAAAATAAAATTTTTTTTAATTTATTTATAATTCCTTACGTTCATGATTAAATGCGGCAACAATTACCAAATCATTCATGACTGTAAAAATTTAAAATTTTTCTTGAGGAAATTCATGAATGCGAATGAATATGAACGATCATATATGAATTTTTCCGGACTCTGCTAGAAACAAGAACATTGGCAAGACTATTGGTGCAAGGAAAAACTGTTTGATTGAAATTATGCATGCATTACATGTCTAGTACAAATGTTAACTAACACTTCCAAACGCAGCGAATAACATAAGGTATGAATGGTTTATTTTCTGATTGTATAAATACTTGTGCATATTATAAGTTGTATTGAACAAACATTAACAACATAGCCTTGGAGTTAGCTTGGCAAACGTCTTAAGTGAAAATAACGAAAATCGGTAACTTTCTTTCTAAAAGTACAGAAATATTTATTTTTTCTAAGATTTCTTTGCACTTCATTAGTTATATTAAATTTAAGTAGGAAGACCAAAATAAAAAACCTTAAGCAACATTGGTTGTTTTTAAGGTAGACACGCAGAAGGACACGAATACTTACGAATGGTGTGAATGGTTTCTTGAGCTTTTATATTATTTAATTGCGTTCATAATAATGGCACAACAAAAAGAGATTGTAAAAAAGGCAACCAAAAAAAAAAAAATAAAAACTTACAATTAGCAATGAATATTTTTATTGTTGTCGCAATGCAAAAGCAATTAACTTTGAAATGAACTCTAATAGAGACACCCAGAGTCTACTAAAAGTCACCCCAATATAAAAGTGTTCCTTCTTAAAACTATCTTTCGAAAATAACTTTTTATCTCACCTAATATTTTGGGTGGGAGTTACAGCAACAATCAAATTTAAGTCAGTATATGAACATATATAAATATTTATTATAAATTATTTACTACAGCAAACTGCATATAAAAGAAAACGTGATATTTTATTAAAATCACTTTCGTTGCTTGGAGAATTCATGCAAAGCCAACAAAAAATAAACATACCAAAGCAATTGGTACTGACTTTTTCTTATACAATTCATATATTTAGGAATAATAAATAGGAATTTATATTTGATTTAGTTATAAGCCAAACAAATGCCTTACAAGAAAATATAAAATAAATAAATATAAATTTACTGGTACTTGTTTCTATTTACTATAAAGTACTCATGTGTTTACTAGACCCTTTTGCTGTGTGTGCTCCTAAAGGATAAAAAAAATTGTTTAGAAAATGTCTACACATAACTAGTTTTGTTTTTGAAGTTTAACTCAATTCAATACTTAAAAAAAAAAAACTAAAAGTGATGAGAGGAAATCAAAACTAAAGAAAACGGAAACATATTTTCAGTTAAAGCATTCTTATTGAGTTAGCATAGTCATTTTTTTTACTCATTTTTAAAGGAAATTTCTAGATTACGTCTGCCATTTAGGGACATTGACGGCATCATCGAATGAATGTAAATGTCTTGAAAATGTCAAATGTTTATTCCCATAGAAGGTAAATAACCAAATATTAACTCAAAATGCTTAACAGCTTTCTTTTCAGTATTTAGAGTGTGTGATTGAATTTTTGTGTAGCATTTCTTTTTAATCAAAGTAAATTTACGATTTTGGTCAAAATATTTATGTCTGATTGCGTTAACGAGAACAGTGTTAAGTGAACTTTATCACGCTCGATTGCTTATATTTCTAAGAAGGCAAAGGAAATTGGTAAAACTTATTTCAGGGAGCAATTTTTGCGCTTATTTTTTAATGCAACATGTCGTATACGTGTTATAATATTAAGTATAGGCGTCAACCACCTTTTTTGTGAAAGAAAACATTTGGGATTTAAATTTTTGAATAAGTGTAATAATTTTTTAATGAATTTGATTTGATTTAGAACCAATGACGAGGGTATAGACGAGACTATAGACGAGACTATAGGCGAGATAAAAGATGAGGGTATAAGCGTGATTATAGACAAGACTATAGACGCGACTAAAGACGAGAATAAGGACGAGACAAAAAACGAGAAAATAGACGAGACTAAAGACGACACTTTAGATGACACTTTAGCCGAGATAATAGACGAGGATATAAACGAGGCTATAGATATGACTAAGGACGTGACTACAGACGAGACTAAAACCGAGGATATAGACGATACTTAAAACGAAACTATAGACGAGATTAAAGATGCTACTATAGACTAGACTACAGATGCGACTATAGACGAGACCATAGACAAGACTTAAGACGAGACTAAAGAAGAGACTTAAGACAATACTATAGACGAGACGAAAGACAAGACTATAAACGAGATCATAGACGAGACTTTTGACTAAAAAAAAGACGAGACTATAGATGCAAATGTATACGAGGCTGAAGACGAGACTATAGACTAGACCAAAGATGCGAATATAGAAGAGGCTATAGATAAAACTTTGGACGACACTATTGGCTTAACTAGACTTTATACGAGACAAAAAACCAGACAAAAAACCAGACTAAAGCACACTATATGCGAGGCTATAGAAGAGACTACACTTTTAAATGTATTACAGTAATTGATTATGGGTTATTAAATTCGTTTAATAAACTGTTACACAGAAAAAATTATTTTTCGAATTCAAACAAAAAATTTGTAGTATCAAAACATTTTTTGTCTGAAATCGGTCCTACAAACAAATTCGCATATTCAAACAATTTATTTGCAATTTGTTTACTAAAAAAAAACACGGATTTTTTCAAACAAATAATTTACAGAATCAAACAAAAAGTTTACTGAAATTCATATAAATTTCAAACAAATAATTTTGCTGAATCAAACAAAAATTTTTTGCACAAGCAATGACGCGCACCCAAGCTATCACTGAAGGAGATGAGATGATGAAGGCAGAGCAGAAGCAGAGCGGCGGCTGGCTTTAAGACACATGTTTTGTTGGAATAATTTTTGTACGAAGTCTTGTTTATACACACAATGTTTTTCTTCATCACTCACTGTTGCTGTAACCTTTCCTTGGCCAAAGAAGAAGAAATGTAACAAACAACGGCAGCAGACCGACTCGATATGTTTTTCGTCATCATTTTATTTTTGTATTTGATGTAGGTATTTAAGTAAACAGTTTTCAAAAATTGAATACGGGATTTTGTTTTTCATTCTTTTTTTTCCAACTTTGAAACCAACCAAAAATTTATTTTGTTTCTTATAATGTTGTTGTTGCTGTTTCTGTTGTTTAAAAAAGAATGAAACCTTTTTTTACCTGCTGTTGTTTTTATTTTTTTTACTAATAACCTCGTCGCGCTATTTTATCATCTTTCTTCTTTTTGCCCTTTTTTAAAGCGTCCAAAAAAAAGACTGTCTGTGTTTTGTGTTGTTGTTCTTATATGCTTACGATCAAATAAAAAATGGAAAAAACGACAACATTAAAGAGCGTTAAATATTTCATACAAAATTATTGAAAAGTTGTCAACATTTTTGTTGGTAAAATAAAAATCAAACAAAAATAGTAATTGAAACAGTAAAAAAATTTGTAGAAATTAAAAAAAATTTCAAACAATCGTTTGTTTGAAAATAATTCGGCAATAATTTTTTCTGTGTAATATTAAATTAAAATATTTACGAATAATTTAATTTTCAACATTTGTGTTTGTTATTCAAATAACAAACGACCAAAAATTATGTTTTACCGTATTTATTTTGTTACTTAGTTTAATTTGTTTCAGCTAAAATATATTTTTTAAAAGTGAAAGCTATTCAATTTTGCGGAATATGCTGTTAAAAGCCGTTTTACACTATCCCACAAAGTCTTTAGTAATTTGCAAAATGCATCCCTGTCATGATAAGTTGTTATTGTTTTTTGAAAATGTTTAAAGATTAATTAGATCAGGGAAGCATTTTTGAAAAATACGTAAGACTTTGTGGGATAGTGTGTAACGGCCTTTAATAAATAAAAAAATTAAAAATGATCCGTTTTTTAAATGAATTTTAAGTTGTTTAAAATGAATTTTCGTTTTAATTTAACTACATAATTTTTTGAGTGTAGAGATAAGACTATATATGAGACAAGTGACGAGACGGAAGACAAGACAAGAGAGAAAGATGAGACTAAATACGAGACTTGAGACGAGAAGAAAGACAAGACTATAGACGGGATGAAAGGCAAGACTGTAGTTGAGACGAAAGACAATAATATAGACGAGACTTTAGACAAGAATATAGGGTTAAGCTGTTGTTAGTCTCAGAAATGGTTCATTCCAAAACATCTGGAAGAAACAGAAACCTACGCTGATACCAAGAAAGTCAAAGTTAACAATCAACGTAGCAAATGTTGTTATTAACTCGGTCAGGAAGGCAATCAAAGGCATATGCATGAACAGGAAATTCTGTGGCATCATCACACGGGATGTAAAGAATGGTAGAAACATATTATATCACCAATTAGATCTACAAATGCACCATGATACTTAATCAAAAGCATTAAAGATTACTATGTGAACGGAAGACTGTGGCTTGAAACTGACAATTGTACATTATCGTATAATGTTACATAAGGAGTACTCTAGTTAGCAGTTTTAGGACCGCTCCTATGAAAAAAAATAATACCATTGTATATGCGATACCAGAAGAAGTGACCGTGGCAGCTTTTTCCGACGAAGTCTCAATTTTTGCCAGAGCATGACACTTAGACGAGGTTCAATTTTAAACTGATGAAAAAAATCAAGTCTTGAATTTGCACCTGGAACAGAAAAACAGAAAAGGGAACAAAGAAACATTTTTACTTACAGTAGCAAAATAATGTATTAAATATTTTAGACAACACACGCAAAAAGGCAACCGCAAAATCAAAAGCCCTGGCAAAAAAACTACTATAGCATGTCAGAGGAGATCCAAAAAAAAAAATGGACGAATAAAATTTGAAAAATGGACGGCAAGGAAAGCTAAGCTGCAGTATAACTCAATTTCTTACATGGCACGGCCAAAAATTGCGACTTAAGCTTGACAACTCATCAAAATGCCAAATAGTTTTTTTTTTACAGTTTAAGTCTTATATATATTCCCAAGAAGCCATTCAGCTTGTCTGCAGAGGAAGACAAAATAGTGGAACATGTCAATTGGATTTGAACAATTATGAACGGACAACATAATTAGGGTCATTCGGAAATCAGAACGAAATTTGCCTCTTGTAAATGCTTAAATATCATTTATACACAATGCATTGTGAGAGGCCAAAATTACCTGAAAAGATAAGTTTGAAAAGCTGACTATCCTGCGAAGAAGTACCTTTCGTCCGTCCTGCGGATTGACGATAAGAATCTGACAAACTCAGTCAAAGTCCTATGCAAGCTTCTCTCCTCGTCTATCCAAAAAAACGAGACTATAGACGATAATATGGGCGAGACTATAGTCGAAATTACAGACGGAACTTAAGAAGAGACAATAGATGAGGATATAAACTATGCCATAGACGAGAGTCAGAACAACATAAAAGGTTATGGCTTAGTTGTCAATATTATTTCATTCTTAATCCAGTAAAACCTTCGCTTACTTTTTCAAAATTAAATAGCATTCTTCATTCATTATTCAGCAGCTTTTTTCTATAACTACATCTATAATAACTTCTATAACGCCTTTTATCTGGATGCATGTAGGTAAAAAAAATAATGACTTACATTTGAATGCGTTCATTTTGGGACATCCCTTGTAAAATTTATCGGTATTTCAGTAGAATTGTAAGGAATGCTTTTAGTTTTTCCTAATTACTGTACACATTATTTTGTAGGTGAAGTTTTTCCTTCTCACTAAGTAGATAAGTTCTAAACTTTTAAAGTCAAGGAAAAATTCTTTCTTGAAAATGTCTTTCACTTTCTACAAATCCCTTCTACAATATATGTTTGTGTGCATCTCTTAATATTAATTACTAATTTTTAAATTATTATCCCTTTGCATGAATAATATTTAAAAGTGGCATGGTAAATGGATTAAAATAAAGTTGCTAGCAAACAATAATCTAATTTTCATCACTTTTACAAGGACAACTCAAAAAAAAAAAAAAATAACAAAACTCATACACATACACTCGCATGATATGCATCTAACACCCACTCACATTCAAACAGCTCAAAGTGAATATACAAAATTAAATAACAAAAGAAATTAAGTGTTAAAAAAATAAAATGAAGTAAATGAAAAAAAAAAAAAAAAATAGTGAACAGAAAAGCAATGAGCTTAACACAAATTGTAACATAAACTAGAAGTGTTTTACGAAGAATAACATTCATTTTGTTAAATGAAATAAAAATTGTAGGAATAAATAGAACGTTGGAAAAAACTAAGAAATAAAACAGTCGGAAAATGAAGTGTTACAAAAAACACCAAATGAAACAAATAGAGAAAAAAGTCAAGTGATAAAATAAATAAAAATGTAGAGAAGAATATGAATGAAATTCAAATTTAATAATGAAAACATCAGCATTAAAATGGTAGTGAAACGAAAAAATTCCATGTTCATATATATTCACTTTCTGAGTATATTGAATTAAAAGACAGTTGCGATAAAATTATTAGCACAAAAGTTTAAATATTTTTAGATTTCGAAATCGCTTGGATGTGTTTAGTTATAAAGGCTTGTGTTTAGTAAACTGATTTTTATAATTAAAATCTAATTTTTATCACAATTAATGCACACTTATTAACACACCTTCATTCTCTCCACTTAAGGGTCTTCAGTTTTCAAAGCTTAACTACATTTTTGCGTTTTTTTTTTATGTAGCAATTTGGCGAAATTTCTCTTTTTATAGGATAATATTTCGATATTTTTACTTTTTCTGGGAAAAATAACTGTTTTAAGATTGACAAATGGACGTTGATTATACAAGCGTTTCGGATAACGTGGTTTTACATAGTGAATAACCGTTGATGCGATTGGGGTATTCACTGACGGCTCTAAAACACTGTATGCTGTCGGTTCTGGCATATACTCCTAGAAACTGAGCTGTATAAGGCTGCCAGACCACAGCAGTGTCATTCTGGCCGATATAATGGCCATCTACACAGCCGCGAGATACATTCGGTATGGTAAAATATCTGGCAGAGATATTGAAATTGTTACCGTTAGCAAGGCGGCCATAAGATCACTGGTGAATGTGTTCATCACATCAAAGATTGCCCAAGAATGCGGGATGTCCTTACACCATTCAGTGGTTGCGCTTAAGTGGGTCCCGCGATATGGAAACTGCATGGCAGACTCGTTTGACGTATGCAGGCACCGCCTTAAATGGAGACGGTTCAACATATAATATAGGTAAGGTAAGGGTTAGCAACTTATTGTGCACAAGTTTCTTCTTATTGCCAGCCAGAGATGGTGTCATGACACTACCTGTGAGGAAACATTACAGTTATCCAGACATCACTTCAGAAACCTTATTGCGGTTATAACCGGCCATTGGCCTATTGGGAGGCACGCCTTAAGGCTAGGGCTACCTTACAATGACTTATGTAGAAGTTGCGGTGACGAGGAGGAGGATGAGTCAACGGATCATCTTCCCTGTCATTATCCGGCATTCGGAGATTTAAGACTTGAAATGCTTGGTCGAAGAACCCTTCGGGGGCAAAACCTGTCTCTCTTAAATTGATTTGAACAGATTCCACTTCTTTTTGAATCAATCGGGTGGCTAAGTGAACACATTAGAAGGACCCATAGGGCCCTTGGAAGATGCTGTATCATGGTAACACAACGGAAAGTAATTAATAGACCTACGTGAGCTGTGCTTGATAACGGCTGCTAATCGATCATAATCTAACCTAACATTTTAAGAAGTTTGTCGGTTTCACCATCTCTAAAGAAAAACACTTAGGATAAAATATTTTTTTGGATCGGGTTTTTCATCAAGAACTTTGCTTTCTAAAACAAAATAAAATAAACAATTTAGATCAAGATCAATAAAATTTTTATTGTGCTACGAAGAGAATAGTTCGGCAATTATGAATGAAAAATAATATCTGGCAAATGTCCACCACGAGAACGCTGACTGCTGTCGACTCTTTTATCAAAGTTTAAAATCACTTTTTAGCAAAATGGCGGGCATCTTTCGTTACTTACATTACGGGTTTTGAGTTTTAAAGCTGCAATCGATTCGATTGTCTCCGTGTAGACTCTATTCCTGAATTAGTGTTCAAGGGCAGTCGGCTTCAATTCGTGCACCAGTTGATCCTTGTAAGGCTTCAAAGCCAAATCCTTAAGCAAAATTCGACATGTGGTGGTTTTGGATAAACATAATTGGTGAGAACTGCTTCAATTCTGTGGCTCACAGCTGCGATGCTTTCAGTTGACCGACCTGGTCGGACAATTGTTGGTGTTGGCACATTTTCCATCGATCTTTTCGTCTCTAATTTAACGAGCAAATTCTTAAGAGCGGTCTTAGTAGGACAATTGTGTTGTTAGAAAATATCATGAATTTTAGGATATTTTAAATTAAAAGACCCACCATTTTCATAGTGGATTTTAATTATTTTAATGCGATTTCCGAGCGAAATTGAATTAATTTGAACAATTATCAAAGCATCTACTACGAATTCTCGCTCAAAAGCATGTTTTTGTCAAAGTTTGTTGTAGTTAGAAACTACAACAACACCTTACAAGTAAGTAAAAAACTTTTAGCTTGTCTTATTTGGAAACGACAAAAACAACCGAACAAGAAGAAAAGCATACGCTATTCTCATGTTTAAAAAGTTTAATAAGAAGCAAAAATTTCCATTCTATTTGATTATAAAATTTTTTTTAAGTAGAAACGATGTCGGACATAACGCTGGTGATTAATAATTGAGAATTCTTCTGTAAGCGAAGGAGGCAATGCAACAAAAGTAGAACAAACAGGTGTAAGTAAATTAATCATAATAAAATTCTCCTTCTCAAGTACGCGTTCGGGATTAAATCAACTTTATAATACTTGAATTAAGCGCACGTTGAGATTGATTCAATCTTAGCTTTACTTAATTCAGTTCATTATCGGATTATTTCAAGTACGAATTCGGGATTAAATATGGATAAATGAAGTCATTCAAGAAAATCTGTGTTTACCGTTCTATTGAAACCGCTTCGAGTTGACTTAAGTATGGATGGAATGATTTTTCTTTTCAGCGTAGGGAACTTGGAAAAATTCTACTGTGTCTAGAAAATTTATTGAATTATTAATATTTCTAGGAACAATAATTAGAATTGCTTCACTGCTTTGATAAAGTTTGTCAAAATTTTATTAGGCTTAGCAAATTTTGCAAAAATTTTAAGAAACTTTTGCTAATTTGAATTGATCTCAAAAATTGCGCGAAATTTTACTATTTTTAAAAGCGAAATTTAGGAAATTTTAAATGTTATGTATTATAGAAAAAAATTTTACTATGGGAAATTTTCGATGCGCTCAGTATAAAAGTTTTAAAAAATATTTGATATTAAATCGTAAAGTTAAACTTTCTCGTTCGAATTTATCTTTGCTAAATTGTTTACCAAAACTATACGTTTATAAATACACATATTTATAATTTAACACATTCACATATAGAATGCAATGAAACGTTAAGTGACTCTAGTGTTGGTATCACAAGCAGCAATTGCTGTTGTAGTTGTTGTTGTTACTAAAGTGATGATGTACAGTATCAGTATCACTAATAGAATGATAAAAAGTATAGCAGAATAAATTGTTAAAAGTCAAACTGACTCTTTATTTTTTTTTTTTGCAATACAGCTAAAATACAAATAAAAAGCAACAGGCCAAAACAAGAAATTAAAAAAAAAAAAACAGCAAAATAAAGTGTCCTGCTTTTAATAATACACATACAAGATGAAACACTCATGCATACATCAACGAGTACTTATCACACACACAAACAAACAAAAAAAGCAAAAAATATGCAAATGATAAAAAAAATGAAATAAATAAAGGACTTTATTGTGATCACTTACAAGTCTTGAATAGAAGAAAAAGTAGCTGAAAGGAGAAAGAATAAAGGACACAAAGGCATGCCCAATTGAACATAAAGATTACAACACAAACTCTCTTACTTTGTTGTGTTAACAAAAACCAAAATAAAATAAAAGTGAAATGTTTGAAAATGAAGAAAAAAAAAATGAGGAGTCAATTGAAAATCACGTTAAAATATACTGGGTTTTGTAAGTTAACATTTTTATATTTTAGTTTAATTTTGTAAAGAAGTGTTTTTTTTCTTTCATCTTAAATAAGAAATGTAGTTGGATGTAAAATAATAGGGATTATCTGAATATGTTGCATGGTACTGCTTTAATACTTCTTTTTTATATAACTAACTGCCGGGCCCACAATGTCGACAAGAACATTTCCTGCGCATATTTATATTGAAAACAATAATAAAAAACTTAAATTGGTTTTCTTTTCTTGTCGACATTGAGAGCCAGGCAGTAAATAAAAAAATATTTCAACAAAAAATGGCTTCACTTGTGATCTAATTATCGGTTTTTTTTCAGAAAATTTGTATGTCTCGGCAAGGTGCTGCTAATCTGACAATTTATCGTATTTTGGCGGACGTTAATGGCGATCATGCAGGGTATAATGTCACAAACCGATAACTTTAAAACCTTCTTTCCCAGAATTTTAATATAAACCACATGTGACGTCCAAAGAATGCCTAACAAAACCCGCATATAACCGATTAATTCCAATATGATAGCCTTACCAGTGGCACAACATTACTAAAATTCAAATCCAATTTTAAGCCAAAATCAAACAAATTGGAGTAGTGCTTGTGAACATTTGACTTGAACTTATTCATGTTGAAAATGAGAGGGAAGACTGGGAAGGTTATAACAAACCCGAACAGTCCAGCCAAAGAACGAATTTTCCCTGTACGATGCACCGGCCAAACGACCATAAAAAAATGGACTCTGGAGGAAAAACGTTTATTTGTTATATTGTTTTTAATTTCCTAAGCTAATCCCGCGAAGCTCTACGCTTGTCTGCAAGAAAAAAGCCAGAGTCTCTAGCAGGATTCGAACCCGCAACCCCTGCGCTGTTAGACTAGCTCTCTACCAGCTAGCCTACCGGCGCACAAACGTATTTTCATCAGTACACATTCCAATGTTGTAACTAGGGAGGTTGATTATTCGCCTTTTTTCAGTAACGGGTAGTTGCTATTAAAAAAAACCGGTTTTCGGTTAATCATTTTTAAAAAAATAGCCGGTTAAACCGGTTTTAATTCGAATACATAAAAATAGAAAAAATAAATCAGTTTTTGTAATAAAAATTTAATTAAAATAAAAACACTCACGAAGGTAAGGAACCAAAAAAATACACAGATTTGACTTAAGGTATGTGCAGACCTAACAAATATTTGACGATAAAATAAAAAAAGTTGGACCAGATAACTGTTTAACTTAAGCCTTATTTTTTCAATTTCTATTTATTTGCTAAACTTTATGTCTAAGATGACAATTGAATTTATGTAAAGACCGTTAAATAATGTTTGCTCTAGCCAAACGTTTTGCAAAAGCAAGCAATTCTTTAAGAAAACAGTTGGTTTCGTGTAGGACGTCAACTATTTAATAGGTGTGAACATAGCTGCACAAAATTTGAAAAACTTTGGTTTTAAAAAAATATAGGAATTTAATAAATTTATTATTTGAGATATTCTCCCACATTTATTTTAAATGAGTTTTAACTCGTTGGTGTTTGAGCATGTCTATATGAATCAGTAGACTTCAGCCATATTTTTGAAAGTTGCACACAAACCCTCTTTTCCAGGATTATATATTTACATTTTTTTTTGTTTCAGCATTATAGAAACAATAGAAATATGAACATGCTTGTTTTGCTTGTAGTTTGAACATGCTTTTGTGTATGAAATATCTGTCAATTCGTCGATCACAATTTAAGCCCTTCCATGACATTGTTTGATTCCTTCGATTTGGTTTAAAGTTCTTGGTAATTTAAAAATAAAACTTATGAATTTTTAAATATATTTGAATTTGCCGGTATGGTGTAGTTTTAAGCATGACAATATGCTAGTACTACTTTCGAGTTTTTCATTCATTATTGGCAGCATATTTTAGCAAAGTATTATTTGCAGTCTCTTAAAAACTACTTGGAACAGAGTCAAGTTTTACTAAGCGTATATTTATGTAAGCTGAATTTTTTTTTGTAGTATTTTGAATTGTTTTTGGTTTTTGTTACACGAACACAAGATTTGTATTTACATTGCTCATAAAGTTTGTTTGACTTTTGTTACATTTTACTTTGACATTTTTTATAAAAAGTTTAAGTTTGACACATATTAAATTAGAAAAATACTTGAATTACGGATACATTTATAACAAAAGTAAAGAAAACGTTTACAAATTACACACTACTAAAACAACAGGTTTATTTTACTACAATAACCGGTTTATTCGATATTCGAAAAATGGACCCTTTAAAATATTCGACAACACACAATGCGACGTTGATCAAGGGACTCGATAGAATTGGATACCCTACTGCCACCAATTAGAACCTTATCTCTAGAGTTTTTCTTTTCCGGTACTTTTTATATCCTGGGAAATCGGGATTTATTTTTCAATTTCCCGGAATTCCGGGAAATCGCGCTCAATACAAATCGATACAAAATATTATTTAATTTAATTGATTTGAACAAATAGCATTTCCTGAGATCAATTAAATTAGCTTATAAATGCATTCCACTTTCCCAAATTTCTGTGGCAAAAAGGAAAAAGAGCTTATTGCCAGCTTTAGATATTCATGAGCAAAATTTCAATTATTTTGTAATAAAAACTTCCGATCTGTGACATTAGGAATGTTTAGGAATAAACATTTCGAAAAGCCGCCTTTTAAGTTTTTAATTATTCTCCTATAAAACTAAACAAATAGACTTAAACACTTCTTGCCACATATTTAATTCAGCATTTATATAAAACCAAAAAAAAATGATTTAAGTTCACAATAAGCATTTAGAGAATCGTTTGAAAGCCTATTTCTGATTTTTCTCCTGAGGACTGAATAAATACGTTTCCTTTCTACGGATATTTGCCTTTATAGTCAAAGGAACATTATATAATCTCAAGACACTTTCAGTTTTCTTGGCACTTCCTGTAAAACTTGTAATTCCTTTTTTAAAAAAATTATTTTCTTCGAATCGAATAAACGTTTTTTCTATTGATAACTTTAGTGATCATCTCATACAGAAACTTATCCGAAAAATCTTTTATGGAGCTGCTCTTCATAAAAAATCATTAAATTTTTTGAAGCAAGTGTGAACAACTTTTTTTGTTTTTATTAAATAAATCTGGGTCTTTGAACAAATTAAAAATTCTGCAAATTTGTACTCTTCTTCTTTCGAAGTTTCAGAGCATTAGACATTAAACAGTGCCTTATTTATCAGTAATGAATTGACAACTTTTTGGCGTTTGGCAAAACTGTCTTGATTCAAAAACTGTAGTTTTTCGTTTTGTTTAATTGCAAAATATTTTTATGTTGAATTTCATTGACTTGTTTCCCTAAGAGCAGATGATAACGATAAGAAGGAATTGTGGTAGACTAAAGCGATTTGAACAAACAAAATATAAAAATCTAAAGTAAGTTGCCATTATTAAATTAAGAAAAATCCCGCGAATTCCCGTACAAATTTCCCGGGATTTATTTCCCAAAAAAGGTGCGAGATCCCTGGATTTTTGTCCCAAGAATTCCCGAAAACCCCTACTTATCCCTCTCTTCTGTACTCGATCAAGGAGCTCCAAAATGGCCTTTGAAGTACCGGCCCACTCACGATATTTGTGTTCCATTCGCGGTAGGATTCTAGTATGGAGATCGACGCCTTTAATATATGCTTTGTCCATCCAAGGCATCTGATTCCTCAATAATTATACCATCCATAAATGCAAATGAGGCAGCTTGATCCATCTTGCTTTTATGCGTTAGCATGCAACATTGAGTCTTTCGGGCATTGAAATCGACTTTATTGACACGACTTCATTTCGAGATTATGTCAAGGTCTCGGCCAAGCGTATCGTTAATGTTGTGCCTCTTAGCACCAACATCGAACACGCTTGGTCTATAATCATATGAATACGAATGGCAAAGCTTGCTGTCATCTGCCAAAGAGTAGATAGGGTTGGAATTTTGACATAAGAGGTAATTTTGAAAACTAAGGTGTAGTGCTGGAGAAATAACGGAGCTTTACGGCACCCCTGAATGAATCTTGCACTAGTTTGATGAAACCACATCAATAACAACTGGCATATGAATCGATAGAAATTATCACCGAGACCAAATGCAACATGTTTTGGCCAGAGTTCACCATGTCAGACTCTGTCAAGCGTCTTGGATATATTTTAAGCATTTGCCTTACTTTCGCCCAAATGGTTAATTGGACGGCATATTTTTCCGATAACATGGCCAGTAAGTCTCCAGTATATTACCCCTTTCGAAATCCATACTGGCGGTTGCTTAGTAGGTAGTTTGACTCGAAAAATTTTACAAGATGGTGATTTTAAAGCACAAATAGCTCGCAAACTGTACGAGATAGATATCACAATTAAATTAATACCCGATTTACAAACCAAACCATTTTTTTTGTTCAAATTACAAACACAATATCAAACTAAATATACCTTTTAAATATCATTAGTCAGAGGATGTAAATAAACGAGTAGATACCACTTGTTGTTGTGTTTAATGGAATTAGAAGACATTTGACGATGGCGACAACATCAAGTTGACAATAATAATGACAACGTTCAGCATGGTTTGCTTTTATATTTTAAACTTGTATTTTTACTTTTTTGCCTCTGCTCCTAGAAACATAAAATCAACTTCATAGAGCAAAAATATCATCTGCTGGTTACACTCTAAACTAAAAAACCGTTTACGTATATAAACCGTAGTGCATGTGTATGTGGGTAGGTGTAATAGTGTTTGTATCGTAGTAAATGATGCTGACACTATATTCTTTTATCTACTAAACACTACACAATCTACTTGGTGCTCGGTACTATTCATACCTTGTCTTAAATTTTTCTTTCAGTTTAGTTAGAATGTATAAATATTAACATCTTTTAGCATAGGCACAGTAGGTCGAAAGGATTGAAAAAGTTAAAGCTATAACAAAAAGAAAAATATTGTAAAAACCGAAATGCAATTCACAAAGTTGTCTAATGTGATATTCATGTTCAAAAAATGAATATAATATTTAAAAAAAATATTAAAAATGAATACCAATTTCAGCAAATACAACCAATATGACACAATAGAACACTTTGTGATGTGAATTGCCTTGGTATACTATTTGTAAAATTTGATTGGTAAAACTATTTGGGTTTTGTTTAAAATTGTTCTATTTACATTTGTTTGATGCCACCGTTTACTACTTTAACTTTGTTGTTCTAAAATTTTGCACTTTATGCCTTTTGTTTGTGTCTGCCCTCTAAGCAAGAGTTTCGTTTACATCTTAAGTTTTTTTTTTTTTAACAAAATATAAAATGTAATGAACTCTTTTACAGTGCACTCTTTTGCACTTGTCTTTTTTGCTTTTCAATTACGTTCAATTTCATTTATGTTTTCTTTCTTTTTCCCCCATTTTTTGTTTGCATAAAAGGAAGATGTGTTGATAGAGTTGTTGTTTTTGAAAAGGCAGTCAATGTAAATGATAGCGTTTTAACTAAATGTTTTTTAATGAAATAAAAATAAAGAAATTCTTGTTTTTACAGTAGAGTAAGTATAACATCGTATGTGTGTTTATATTTGTGTTAATAGATATTTATTTTGTATTCGAAAATATACACATGCAAGCATTTATATAACTGTGCGGCAATTGCAAATAAAGCAAAAATTACTCAGACTTCTACAAGTTTGTACTATGATAATTAGAAAACACCAACAAAAGCTCGAAGAGCAATAACATATGCACTGATCCCTTTTGGTGTTTAATTGAATTTATGAACAGCAATATCAAAGCAGTCATATGTATATTATAATATCGTTAATATTCTCTATTGAAAGCAGCAAAATTGACACACTCAAAAAAATATGTGCAGCTATCGGTTGGCTTTGTTATCATGGATAGACTTAAGCTAGAAAAGTAATTGAAAATGAAGAAAATATAATTTAGAAATCAGTTGGGGTTGGCAATATTAAGCCACTGGTTTTTGGAAATATTCTATTTGATGCAGCGAAACACGATAAGAGTTATTTGCAGCACTTACCATTCCACAAATAATTACTCCCCATATTTAAATCGAAAAAGAAAAGTTCATGTAAACGAATTGCAGATTACAATTTTATAAATAATAATAAAAAATTTGTTACATAAAGTTTAATTGCACCTGTAAAAAGCTTATTGGTATATTTCTAAGAATCGATCCTCTACGTAAAAAAAGAACTTAGAGGGTCATTAATATTACATCTATGAAGCATTTAATTTTATATGTATTAAGCCATTAGAGATCACGGTACTCAAATGACTGCAGCTACCATTTTACAAGCTTTCAAGCAAAAACAAAGAATTTTAAATCGTTGTACCGTTATTTATATTTACAACAATAATACCACTGTAGCTTAAAACCATTATGAATTGTTTTTTGATCATTTTTAATTTTTATAATTAAAATCGTATCAGAGTAACTCACAGACAAAAGCAAATTTCTTCGATAAAAAAAAAATAAAAGTAGAACAGTATAAAATTAACTGTACTCGTTTGAGTACACTGACAACAGCATAGGTAAAAATTAAGTTTTTTTTTATTACAACTGTGAGTGGAGAGCATTGTACGGTCCAAAAGTGATCAAAAGCCTTAAAACAGCTGTTGAAAGCATATCATGTGATGAAGAAGGAGGTGTTTAGGAACATATAACGATTTCAAGCATACCAAAAGACAAGCCTGTACTATTGAAGTTTTCGTAAATCTTGAAATCATTGACAACGACTTCAGTGACGATAGTCATGGTGAACCATTAGCACCAAAGAAAACTCGCCAAGACTTCGCAAAGCAAATAAATCCTATTTGGAAATGCTTTCCGTCCCAGTGTTCAACTCCACAGCAGAACTCTGAAGGTTGGGAAAGATTTAAGAGTGTACGTGAAGAAATATTTGAAAAATCTTTGATCTTATAGCCTCCAATTCTTGATGTCGAATCGACCTGGCTTTCTTCGAATGGAATGCTTAGCGGGATGGCGGATACAATATTCCTAAAGACGAGTCAATGGTAAAACATTTTGACAACCATCTTGCTCGGTAATTCATTCGAGGATATCCAGTTCGATTCGGCTTCAAATCTGGGTAGCGGCTATTGCTGCCAGTTAGATTTGTACTCCAAAATATCGCATGTGGAATCTTCTGATGCATTTGTTTCACGTGTTGTTAAAAATTTGTTGGAGTAGTTGAACTGTACTGCACGAAATTATCGTGCTTTTTTTTGTTACAATCTTAATGTTGATCGTAGAAATTAAGAGTAACGTCTGGGTCAATGTTTGCAGATTAATCTCAAGATGGGGCTAGACACTATCCTACTAAACTACAAAACCATCTGCGATGGTTCGTAGGCAGTATAAGAAGTGCTTAAAACACTTTGCATTGAAAAAAAATATTCTGAAAATATCAAAAAGTAATTTAAATTTTTAGTGGAGATAAACCACAATGAAGGTTCACATGAAGTTTTCTGAAACTTAGGATCGCCCGGTGGCCGAAATTCGACCACTTGGCATTTACCTGCGTTATACAATCAAAATGTCTAACGGTAACCCTGTCCTAATACGTTTATACATGTGTGTTTGCAAGTGAAGAATTAAAGCAAAAACATTATGGAAGAACAACATAGAGAACAACCGTCGTTTATACATGTTTGTACATGTGAGTTTGCAAGTATAATGCAAGAACAAAAACACAGTTTGGGAGAATAACAACCCTGTAGGAAGTCAAACACATTTCTAAGTAACTTCCAACTGGTTTTTTTATAACCACATCTAGTTGATAAAGTGACTTTTTTACTTGTCGACCAATCATTATTTTAAGATAGGCATGTCATAGGCAGTTGTCAATTTGCCATCTTTGCATGACTTTTTAACTGATGCATTTTTCAGTCCATATATAAACAGTGCCGGACGGATAAAGATTCACCATTTTAATTCGCTCCAGTAAGGCAATAAAAAAGTTTAAAAAAAAATTTTTTAACATGTATCTTAAATAATATTTATTTCCAAACGTAGTAAGCGTAAAATTGTTATCGTTGGACAAAAAACTAAGAAAAAATTAAAGTTTTAGTTTATGTACCTTATTGCGGTTTTAGGTAGTTTGCTTTCTCTTACCGGTCCATTTCAAGATGTTGCAAAGCATCACTGAAAACAAATGCATCGACAAAGCATCACAAAAAAACAAACAATGCACAAATTTTGCAACCGTTGTGCAGTGAAGACGGTAACCATTCAATAGTAAACTCCAGGCATTGCTTTAAGAAAAGTTGTCTATGAATTATATGCCTTTCAGTTGCAACATTTCAACACCGAGTTTATAAGGGCAGCATTTACATTTCATTTCACTTTGCATTTCACTTGATAACTCTTAGTTTGTTTGTGGTTTGTCTACATTAATTAGAATTGTGGTTATTTTTTTGAACTATTTATGGTTTCTAATCTAAATTTTTAATATTTTTAATCAGGCTTAAGTTCATCAAATTTAATTTTCATTAAATTATTTTTATGAAGAAAGGAAATTTACAACATGAAAATTTATTAAAATTGTTATTGATAATCATTCATTCTTGACTGACCTGAGATTCGAACCCAGGCGGCTGGTTACCATGACATGTTTCGATCGCAACCACTCGATCTCCTCAGATGGATTTGCCGTCTTACACTCGCAGCCATCGACGACTGCTGACGTCAATACTCAAATATCAATCCTTAAACCAAATTGTATTTTTAACCTTTGGTAGATCGAAATTTGCTTTTTTGAATGATTATCCATTTTTTAATTGATTTTATATGTATTTCCAAACTTCTGTTTTTTCCGTACTTATGTCAAGAATTCTTCTTGAAGTCCAAAGTACATTTTTTTTTTTTTTTTTTTTTTTTTTGTTTTTTTATTTTGTAAGACGGCAAATCCATCTGAGGAGATCGAGTGGTTGCGATCGAAACATGTCATGGTAACCAGCCGCCTGGGTTCGAATCTCAGGTCAGTCAAGAATGAATGATTATCAATAACAATTTTAATAAATTTTCATGTTGTAAAATTCCTTTCTTCATAAAAATAATTTAATGAAAATTAAATTTGATGAACTTAAGCCTGATTAAAAATATTAAAAATTTGGATTAAAAACCATAAATAGTTCAAAAAAATAACCACAATTCTAATTATTGTTAAAGCTAAGGCACGAGCTCTATGTGTACATTTGTCTTTCAAGTTGTGCTGAAAAAGGTCAACAAGAAGAAGAAAGACAAAATGAAAAAAAAAGAAAAAAAAAAATGCACTTTGGACTTCAAGAAGAATTCTTGACATAAGTACGGAAAAAACAGAAGTTAGGAAAAACATGTTAAATCAATTAAAAAATGGATAATCATTCAAAAAAGCAAATTTCGATCTACCAAAGGTTAAAAATACAATTTGGTTTAAGGATTGATATTTGAGTATTGACGTCAGCAGTCGTCGATGGCTGCGAGTGTAAGACGGCAAATCCATCTGAGGAGATCGATTTGTCTACATTTTTAAAAAAATATCCGAAGAAAGTTGACCAAAATCTTTTGGAATCTTATAAATTTTAGTTTCAGTACTTAGCCAGATTTTTCAATAAGCCATGCACTTGAATGTATTTTATTCTACGTGTTTTGTTTAATTAACTAAATTTGGTAAGAGCAAAGAGGAGTATTTGTCATTCGGTGAGACAGTTGAATGGAGGGATCCAATTGGTCATATGACTGATTGCTATATCTGCATGACCAAAGTGCCCAGCGAAAAAAATTGCCAAAGCGAAAACTTCCAGCATTAAAAGGAACATCAGATAATGAAGAAGAAGGTTTTAATCTGAGTTTTAATTCTTTAGGTGATACGAACATAAAACTATGAGCCAAAGCGCACGTAATGATTTACACCGTGACTTTAACTTGTCCAAGGGAACTCGAAATTATTTGTTTCATGTTTGAAAGAAAGAAGATTTTTGGACACAGAGTCACGCGTGAAGAAGCAGTAAGTGGCTTTTTAGGAAACAACAGAAGCCATAACGATAGTCAGACTTTATCCTATAAGTGTATATCAAATAAATTAATCGGTATTTTTTGAAGCCTAAATGGGTTTCCTGTAATAACAGGAGCACAAATGTCATTAAAAATTAACACTCTTTATACGTGTTTCATTGTGACGAACAGGGTGACAGATTTCACCAGGTCTTGCAGTTATGGGAAAGTATTATCAGCGCCATTGGGATCAGAGCATGATGGGCAAATACTGCTGGATGCACATTCGTAAAACGTCATCGCAACATACAAGGATAAATCGAAGAGGAGAAATATAACATTTTTGACCAACAATGGAATTACGTTAACAAATTAAATTGTCTCTCAACACTTATTCCTAATCCAATCACAGTGAATTTTTGACCGATAAACTCAGTATACATATTTTAATATTTTCTCGAGTGTATTTTATATGCTTTGCTAATTCTAAATTGCAATGAATTTAAAATCAAGCAACCTTTCAGAAGAATTTTCAATATGTTTTTACACTGAGACACACCAACAAAGAGAGTTATTAAACAAATATACCCTGCCGTCAAATGAGTAGCTACCCAGTAAAAACTTTGCTTACTTTTTCAAAATGAATAGCTTCTTGAACTCATTATTTAGTAGCTTTCTTCTATAACTACATCTATAACAACTTCTATAACTACTTTCTTATGGATGTATTAATGTAAAAAAATAATGACTTTCTTTTGAATGCGTTAATTTTGGGACATCCCATATAAAATTCATTGGTTCTTTCAGTAGAATTGTAAGTAGTGGTCTTATGTTTTTCTGATTACTTAACACATTATTTTGTAGGCGAAGTTTTTACTGGGTAACTACAAAAAAACCAACTTCAAGTTAGCTTGTATAGACTAACTTAAAGCCAACTACTACGCAATGCAACATTTACATTAACCAAAGTGTATACAAACACTGTGAGGTAGTGCTGGAATACTATCGATATTTTCTACTATCGATATTTATCCATAGTTCAGATTTCACTATCGATAATACTTGAGTATATTTGCATTTCGAATAATTAATATGATTGCTAAGTTTGTAGCAAGATACAAATAGTGAGTTCAAAGCCAACGTGTAAACAACTGACTTTTCGTTGACTGAAATTTAACTAAATTATAGTTAATTTAAAAAAAAACCAACTTAAAGCTAACTTATAGTAGTAAGTTTATAGCTAGCTACAAAACGTTAACTTTAAGTTAACGGCTAGATAACTTACTTTAAGCTAATTGAAAGTAATGCAGAGTCGGACAATTGACTACTTCCTAGGACATCGCAATGTTAAAATAGTTAGTTAATTTCATATAAAATTAATGCAAGTGTCAACCACCACTGCCTGAGAAATAGTTAGCTTCCAGTTAATTTAAAGTTAACTGAATGTCCGACAGGGTATTTTCCTATAGACAAGAAAACTTACACTCACACTGTGAAAATGTGTGAATGTATTATGAATTAGAAGGAAGTTTATTTACCGTTAAAATGAATGCATTATATACGTAAGTATTTGTATGAAAAATCTAACGTTATCTAATGCTAAAACTCAACTACGCAAACACACTCGTACATGAATCACAGCAGTTGTTTACTACACTATAGATTTCCGTTATGATTTTATAGTAAACACATGCATATTTTATATGAAGTATACGAGGGTAGACTGATAAAAGTTTTTATATTATATAACAATAACAAAAATTATTCAATAAACGTAATTTTTTTATTAATTAAAAATAATAAATAAATTTTAACTAATTTTTCCATATATTTGGCAGTATAAGAATTACGCGGCAAAATTGATGCTAATTTTTTAAGGCTAACATTTAATTAAGCCAACAGGATCTAAAGTGCAGCGTATTTCAGTTAACACGTCAATGCAAATCGATCGAGGCTAATTATTTTCGGACGGAGCAGTGTCTGGCTTATAAGGCGAGTGAGGTTAAACAGACCAACCACTATTTTCTTAATAGTTTATGACAGTTCTTGCAACTTGTAGCCAATCTTTGTCATGACTAAAGATTACGTGTTAATACCTGGTTGCATATGCTTGGCATGTTTCGGATTATGATTGCTTTTAGTTCGATCTGAGTAGTTCATTAAAAATTTTTAATTATAATGGTACGTTTCTGTTTTCACAAAATACAAAGCATTACTTTGCGCAATGGATGTTTAACTTTAACTTAGACAATTAACAACAAATTAATGAACCAACTATTGTTTTCTTTCTTCCTTTTTCCATTTAAACTCAAGCTAAGGAACCTATTCTTAACCGCACTTGAGTTTGGTTTAATTCAATAGAAGACATTTTATTGTTGTTCTTTTGTTAAGAAGGCGGTGAAAATCTCACAGGGCATAATTATCAGGATATGGGGAATTAAAAGATTTTTTAATGTGATCTTTTGTTATATTTTTAAACAAAAACAGTGAAATTGGTAAACAAAAAGAATCAAACAAACTTACCTTTTAAATTGAGACAATTTTTCGATTCTCTGAAAGAGAAAACAAAAGTTTACATGAAAATTTTAGATAATTAAAAAAAATATTTTTGTGGATAAATAAAATGCTTAGTTAAATGTTCTTTTCTGGGACGTAAAATAAATTTAAATTTTTTTTTGCTAAAATTAAATTATCTAGGAAATATGTACTTTTGGTTTTGGAAATATTTGTTAAAAGCTATTTAATTACTAAAGATTTAAAAAATAATGGAAGACATCTTTCGGATAAATTGACTTTTGATAAAAAATAAAAACTTAAGTACAAATAAAATAAATTTTAAAACGTCGGTCTTTTTGAATTTTAGTGTTTAATTTTTATTTTTTTATTAACAATATCTTAAAAAATTTAACTTAAATGCTTTTGTTATTCGTGCCTAATTCCCAATTTTTATTATTGATAAAAGCACTGAAATTTATTGTTGATGGGATAAGTTATTTTTATGCGCATTTCATCAACAATAAATTTCAGTGTTTTTATCAAAAATAAAAATCGGGAATTAAGCACGAATAACAAAATCATTTAAATATAGATTTTATTTAAGAATGCCTCTGGTTTTTAAAACATATCGCTTTTTTAAAACAAAAAGGAAAGAACCATTTTTTAATAGCGACTTTCGCTTGAATTCTTAATGAAAATGTTATTTATTAGAAAAAAAGAGATCTCAAGGAGATTTTTTTTTATTTTTATACATCCTTTATTTACAAGTTTATTTACATGATATGTAATTTTTGGGATTTTATCATCTAGATATTGCAGCAAAAAATTTACTTGAATCAAAAGAAATTAATAACTTAAAATTTGTGTAATTTTTTAAAGGTAAAAACAGGGGAAAACCCTTTATATGAATATATTTTGTATATTCATATAAAGGGTTTTCTCCCCGATCATATTATTTTTATAGGAAGAATTTTCTTTATAAACCAGTACACATGTTCTGTAACCTAAGTGAGAACTTCTCGCATCGAAAAGATGTGAAACAAAATATTCCATCGTTTCTCAAAAAGTGAGAAAAAACTGTGTCTGTTACTCATGTCGAAAACTATCAAAGGAGATTCCGTCGTTACGTTATAAATGTCATAGCATTGCACTAGAAGCCGATGTGACATTGCAGACGTTGAGGACGCCAGTAACTCATATCGTTGACGGCGACCAAAATTTACAAAAAGAAAGCCGTCGGCTATACCAAATGACGCAAAGTGTGACTTTAATGTTTTTTGTTTGCGAACGAGCTTTGAAAACATTCGTATATTTTACAAAAATGTTAAAAGCAAAATAATTAACAATGAAAAACTGTGCCAAGAACAAAATATTATTATTATTCTTTGGATTTCTAATCGTTTTTTATAGTGTTAAAATTGTTTCTCGTCCCATTTTTTTCGTGAGTTCATTTGACAGTTTAAAGCGGTAACTTTTCTCACACAAATGTTTCAGACACACTTTTTCTGTATATTGGCGACTAGTTTTCTTACGTGACAGCTTGTTCTCGCCAAAAAAGTTACAGCCACAGTTAAATGAGAAAAACAGCTGTTTGTTTCAATATATGGCATTTTTGTTTCATTTCATTTCTCGACGCGAGAGTTACAGAATATGGGCGCAGGTCGATTTTTGGCGACAATATTATTTAAGGTGAAAAACAAGATTTATTTGATATCTCCAGAATTTTCGTTTAAAAATTAAATTTTTGGTTAAATAAACAATTTTTTTTCAGTTATTCTCTTGAAGAAAATTAGAATTTTGGAGAAAAACGTCGCATTTAGTGAAAATCTAGAGTTTGGGCAATAAATGTACTTTGAAGGAAAATGGCGAAATTTAAGTATATTTGCATAAAAATTATGAAAAATTTAGGTTTTTTTTTTGAAAAACAAATAATTGCCGACAAATCTTTTTTTTGTTCAAAGAACAAGGCTTAGAAATACTCAACTTTTGGTCAAAAACCGTGTTTTTAAATCAAAAATATGTTTTGTTTTTTTTATTAAAAAACTTTTGCTATTTTATTGGATCTTTCCATTACGGAAATAACAATAAATATTAAAATCTTAAATTAAGTAGTAATTTTTGGGCTTAAAGTTTTTCTTATTCATGTAGTGAATCTTCTTGAGGCGAGTATGTCTATTATAAAAATGCGGATCCTGCTCAGTAAATATTTTTATTGGTTTGCGAAGCACTTAGAGAAATTTTTATAAAGGAAGCGCACATTTGTGAGCTTCGCAATAAGACATTCGGAAATGCAGTATGGTAAGTGAATTGATTCTTTACAAATTTAAAAAAAAAATATAGCATTTAAAGCGCCACGAAATTCCCTTACTACGCAGGAGGTTTGTAATAGACCATCATCAAGATTAACAGCAACAACGAAAAATTAAGCGTGTAAAGCAGATCGTCACATTCCCCAATTTTTATGATTAAAGCGTTTTCTGTGTCAAAAGTGTATTGCTTCAAAGTCGGAACTCGCCATATAAAATTCAATTCTTCCGTAAGCGATTTGGTAAGCAAAACTTTTACGTTTTTTTATGAAAAATAGTCCTAAGTTCGGGGTCAATTTAAATTTTCTTTTTTGGGCCATATTTCACAGCGCCCGCCCAAATTTTGTTTCACCCCTTAAAATAGATAGAGGATAACAGGTTTGCCAGAAGCGCTTGTTTTTTAACAATGATTTTTATGAATATTATAAAAAATTTACAATTAATATATTTTTAATATACATTTTGTTTAATATAAAAACTTTTTTTTAGCGTTACAATATAATACAATATAAATGTATTCTAAATTAAGGTAGGTTCATTAGGGAGAGTTGTCATTATTAACCCATGTAACTTCAAATTGATTTATTTAATTTTTGACGCTTGTTTTAATTGTTTCCTTATTTTCTTTTGTCTAACGTTATATTGGTTTTCAAGTGGAGAACAAAACTTCTAATGACTATACCTTGTACTTATTCTACCATGGTTAAAACTTAATTTCAATCATGTGATTTTCATCTTTCTCATATACAAACTCGTTTTGATCCTTTTCAGATGAACCAATTTTTTACAATATTATCCCATATGTTCAAAGTGTGGCTACAAACGTTGTCTAATTTTGAACCTTCTCTTATGAGTATAACCTAACATAACAGTTCTGGGGGCAAATTATGGCAGTCGTGATCGAATGCTTTTTCGATTCGAAGCAATTTTATTTCTCATTCTTTTTTTATACTGAACATCTCAAAATTATTTTGTTTATTATCATACATTTATTTTAGTTTTCACAACACTGAAAAAATATTAACGATTCGCTCAGTATCGTGTCTTCATTTTAGGTCTCAGTTTAATCGAGGCGAATTGACTAGAAGGTGTGGTCAAGTCAACACATGGTGTTTTTTCGGGGGTCGACTTGTCAAAGTTTGTATACAAACCAGTTTTTTATATAAACAAACCTTTTTTTACAAGCAATACTTTTGACAATTCGAACACAGAAGCAGTGTTGCTATAGAGTTGACCTCACCATCTTCCCAATACACGCCTTGAGTTAACTTTTTATTAAGCCCAATAAACAATTTTAATTTTTTTTAATTCTAAATGCTAAATCAGAAAAATATATGCTAAATCTAGCATTAAAAGTGCTAAACTAGCAAGCTGAGAGCATAAGCAGAATAAGCTTTGGCAAACAATCAAAATGTTTCAGCAAAACTTCCTACAAATGCGAGAAGCCCTTGAAGAAAATAACTAATTGCAAATTACTGAATCACTGTTTAGATTCCCTCCGTATAAGTAAAAAATGGTTACTATGTGAAAGATTATTTACTAATAATGGCAACAAACAAGAGCAACTTAAAAGTAAGTAAAAACTAGTAAAAAAAACCAAATTGAGTATAAAAAGGATTCAATTAAGTGTTAAAGACATATTCAGACAAAAAACGAAGAATGATAGAAATAAAAACGAACATAAGTGTTTGTTTGTTTGTTCGAATGAATACAAAATGAAAAAAGCAAAAATTAAAACAAAATTTAGATTGTCTGTCGTTATTGGCAATAGCTGATACTCTTATCATTAAAAGTGGCAACGAGCATGACTCCAACTACCACAAAAATATACATTTAGTAAATATGTATATACAGAAACTTACATATTTATATACATATGTATGTCTCTATAGTGTAACTGCATTTTCCAATTACTAATAACTACTTGGTGTTTGAAGTAAAAAAAAGTAATAACGGAATAATTTTTTCATTCAAGCACTGAAAACTAATGACGTAGAAAGGCAGTTAAGAACATTTAACTACAATAAAAAAAAGAATATTTTTAAAACTCAAAGAAGGATTTTTAATACTACAGATAAAAGTACATGCATTTGAACATTAAAGGATAACTTTTATTATTATTCTAAGTGCGAGAAGTTGTCATGTAAAATTGGAAAGGCAACAAGTATTTTGCTCAATGCCAAGGCAAAATGCGTATGATTTCATACAAATATTTATTGAGTTTAATATTGAAATAATTGTATCATATATATTCTTTTTTTCAATCTTGTTTATATTGATTTAAGATAAGTGTTTTTAAAAACAATTTTTTTTTTTATAAAACTATTTAAAACGATATTATAAATCTGATTTAAAGTTCTTATGAAGTACAAATTAAGTAGATTCAAGTTATCTTGAAATTTTTAAAGTGTAATCATTTATATTTTTGTTTTACAAATTAAATAGGAAGGAATTTTAAAATCTTAACTTTGACATACAAAGAATTTTGGAAATGAACATTTATAAATTTTACAAATAATTAATTATAGAGTTGTTGAAGGTTTTCTTAAAGTTCAACATTATATTAGAAATCCTCATAGCTCAAACCAAAATAACTATCATATTCAAGCATAAGTAATAGTGCTACATTCAGCTTTGACGATTGAAGTGAAATGCTTGCAAAGCATCCTAAAGAAAATACTTATAGTTCTCTGTGAAATCATACAGAATTAAGAATTCACGCAACTTTAAACGTATTTTCCCATCCTGAAATTATGACCATTGCAGATACTACTGAATTATATAAAATCTAAATTAACGGTAGAGAAGGTACACTACATTTCGGACGGAGCTCGTCAACATTTAAAAAAGAAATGAAGCTTCGCAAATCTTATAGCTTTTATAAGAAAGATTTTAGAATGCCAGCTGAGTGGCATTTATATCCTCAAAAGAAATGCAGCAAAGTACAGACTCCGGCAAGTAGAAACGAATTATTTTTAAGAATCTGCAATAGTTTTTGGTAGCACAGAGGATCATGAGGAAATATTAAATACACTGCAGAGCAGATTCGATGCTGCGGTAACAATCGATGGCACAATGCCATGCTTTTATACCGCTTGTCGATGGAAGGCTCAAGTTGTAAAAGACATATGTTCTACTCAATGGAATTTCTTTCCAAAGCCCAAAAAAATAAGCCGTCACCGAAATCAGGGGAGAAACCAAGTAAGGCCAAGAAAGGATTTGCAAAAAGAAGCAACAAATCAAGGAGAATGAAAGACTGAGTGAGTATTTGAAAATTTGACAAAATTTAACACTTCGTCAGCTACAATAAATTAAATTTACAAATAGTTATGATATAAAAGGATCTTATGTGATTATGATTAAATTTTATTAATTTACACTGCGCAACAAAAAAAAAACAAGCCTCAATACTTGCAACGCGAAATGAAACTAGACTATCGGTAGAGCAAATCTGCCAAAGGGTTTTGAAAAGTTTGCTCGGTTTCCGGGAAAACGACTCAGTAGTAGATTAAAGTAAATTAAATTAAAGTTTTTTAATCTACTACAAAATTCGACTTTCGGTGTTACCGTAAATTGTTATTATATTATTGTTGGAAGTGATTTTCTTTCGTTTCAATATTTGTGCCTTATTCTAGTTCTCTTTCCTGCCTTTATAATATCAACAAGTTGTTTGGATACTTGGTTGATATTTTAGCGCTGAATCCCGAAGCCATCCTATACACTCCATAACCCAGAGACGCAATCGGCGGTCTCTCGGGAAATAGAAGCAAGTGTTTGGATCTTTGGCAGGTATTCTGGAGCTGTTACCCTCAAATCCACCCTTAATACAGTCCACACTCCATGAAAAGTATCGGCGTTTCATCCCGACCACACAGGACGTTTTTAAATAGCAATTACACCTTCTAATTTAGTTTATTCTGGATATTTGATTTTAGACGATCTAGCCATTCGATCTGTACGTCCGTCCGTTCAAAGCACGTTTACTTTTGAAGAACTCTTAAATTGCTGGCAGAATCTACTGATTGTTATTTAATTTTGCACAAGCATGTTTTTTATGAACATAAATCTCACTGCCTTTATTACACCTAAGCCCGTAACGAATAATTATATTGTAGTGAAAAATGGTATTTTTATTAATATGTACTAGAAATCATTATACCGAATTTCGTGATAATTGGCTCATAATTAACCATTGGTCCAATATAAACAAACCCCTCTCTAAAAACAGCTTTAATACGACAAAATCGAAACGAATCATATTTTAATGATATTCCCACCAATTTAGTTTTTTATGACTAAAAATAAATCATAAATCTTTGTGAGGATCCGCTCATAATTTAATATCTAAAGACCACTTCTAACACGTTCTTACTATTAAGTGGAGGGCATAAAAGATTCGCCACAGCAGAATACTGCACTTTTACTGGTTTTTGTTTCAGCTTTGCTTCTACAAAGTAAATAGTAAAAATGGTCGAAAATTTTTTTAATAAGCTGCATGAAAAAACTTTTTCATTTCGTTGAATTCTCACACGCAACTAAGAAAATCCAGCTTAGTTCTCAACAACTTCAAGTCGCCCAAAACACCACATTCTCTTCTCATTTTGTAGCAGCCACTCAAGTGACTTATTAAGTTATAAAATTATTTTCTGCTAACAAAAAAATTCCAAAAATCTCTTTGTTGTATAGAGTAAAATAAAATGTAATTAAATCTAAAATTTAATTAAATTAAACTCTACAACTTTTATTTAGTTTTCTCACAAAAAAAAAAGTTATTACAAAAATATTGAAAACAATAGCCGTTATACACAAAACTAATGGTGTATGTGTGTGTGTTCTTGTGTATTAGTGTGTATGTATGTGCTTGTAACTAAATAATGATATTTTTATATTTAAAGTGCACATAAACATGATTTTAAAAGCATTTTTCCAGTCTCTTAGCCCCTTATAATGGCAACAATATAATATGACTTTAATTTAATTATTTGCTTTTTATAATACAACAACACAAGAGCAAAAAATTAAATAAAAAGAAAACAAGCAAAAATGTTGACTACAAGAGCTCTTGTTAGCCACTTGTATGAATGTTCATTATTAAATTGCTTACAATTCTCACCTCTTTTGTTAACTTGTACTTTGGATATTTTTTTTTTTAATTTCTTTATTTAAAAAAGAAAGAGCAAATGTAATAAACATGTTGTAATGAAAAAAGAAACCAAAAAATGTTGAAAGTAAAAACAAAAGGCTCACAACTTCTAAAGAATCGTTTCTGCACATTATTTTTCGCACAATTGCCTTTTTAATGTTAACGGAGGGGGTTGACTGTGGAGGCGACGATAATGTTTCTTTTGATGGTTAAGCTTGGTGAAGGTGAATGGTGGCTATAAAATCTACGCATTTAAAATTTGATACAGTTACAAATATAAAATGAAAATAGTAAAATTTTGGCATTTACATGGCTGGATTGGAAAGGTAAAAAGTTTTCAGAAACATATTCCAAATATTTGGATACATTTTTATCCGCTGTGAGAGCTATTGGAAGCTTAATGAAATAAAGGAGTAGTTTTTCACAATTAGTATCAAGCAAATTATGCCAACACACACTCATAAAAAACTGTCTCACTTTTGACTTGAGTCAATCCCAATTTAATGAAAGTTTGTGAAATCACTCGGAAGAAATTAAGTTTTTTATATAAACTTACTTTAATTAAGTACTTTCAAGTACGAATAACACTAACCTCCCGTTTCCAAATCCAAGTAATTACTTGCAAGTAGTGTATACGTATTATCAAGGAAATAGCCGATTGGCTGAGAATACAAAAATTTTGTAAATGTTAGTGAAAAAGTGTGATTGTCTTGAGTTTTTCGAAATTGCACTTGCATGTGGAAACGGGGGTTAAGACGTACTAAAAACAATCCTAAATGGGATTACTTTCGAAAATTAATCCCGGAGTTTAAAAAAAAAGTACCAAATTCGAACACAAACTAAAAAAAAAATTAAGCTTTTCGTTTAGTGAAAATTAAATTTGATGAAACGAAATTTACCACAATACTAATTATTGTTAAAAGCTAGGGCGGCAAGAGCTCTATGTTTACATTTGTCCTTCAAGTCGTGCTGGAAAAGGTCAACAAGAAAATGAAAGACAAAAACATGAAAAACAGAAAAATGTAGTTTGGACTTCAAGAAGAATTCTTGACACAAAAGTACGAAAATAAGAAGATGTAAGGAAGAACATGTACATCAATTAAAATAAAGCAAAATTCGATCAATCAAGGGTTAAAAACAGATTGGTTTAAAGATTGATGTTTGACTATTGACTACCAGCAGTCGTCGATGGCTGTAAGTGTTAAACGGCAAAAACCTCTGAAGAGATTGAGTGTTTGGAATTTAAACATGTAAGTGTAACCTGTCCGTGAAAGCCTGGGTCCGAATCCCGTGACAGTCAAGAAAGAACAATTTCATGATCTAAAATGTCTTTCTCCATAAAAATGATTCAAAGAAAATTAAATTTGATGAACCATACAAATATGGCGGGTTAATAAAATTCTTTAATTTTGCCCCTGCAGCACGTAGGATGCTCCTACATTGGTCAATTGTATGACCAACCACACTTTATTATTTATTGCGGAATTTTTTAAGTAATTTTTAATAAGCTCAACCGTTTTTGAGTTACGCGAATATATGCAGTGCAACCGCCTTCATTTTCGAAATAACGGTATATCATGAAATCAAGAGCTAACCTAAAAAAACGGTAAGCACCACTTAATTCAGCGTGCCCCAATTAGGTTTAAATGCCAGGTGCCTTGCTTGTCTGTTTTTGCTCAAAATTACAATATTAAAATTAATTAATTTTAGATTATTTTTTTAAAGGTTGCGAAAGATTAAAATCATATATTAAAAAAGACCTGCTTCAAATTTGCAGGATTTTTAAAAGAAGAAACTTATTTTCCATTTTATAATATTCCGCACCGTAAAATCCTTCCCAACCAAATTTATACTCTAAAATTATGTTTCTATTAAGCACTTAAATTTATGGAAAAAAAAGAAGAATGAAAACAATTAGAATTTTTCTCTTCATTCTTCATTATAAACTAAAATTAAATGTTCGAATCTAGAAACTAAAAATCTTTTTTGTACATTTTTTGAGTTTATAAAAAAATTTGTTTGTTCAATGGTTCAACAGCTTTAAGATTCAGATTTAAAAAAATATGATACCTACGCAAACAAATAGCAGGGTGTTAAAATCAATTTACACAAACCTTTTTTTATAAAAAAGTATGGCTTATTTAATATTTAAAATTTTGCTGTTCAAAAATTTCTTCAATTAATTTTATTAAATTATTTAATTAATTTTTGAATTTATATATTTTTATTTAACAGCTTTTAAATTGAATATTTTTAAAAATTATAATAGATCTTTAATAGGTTCCTGAAAGTATGCTACAGATGGTAGCACCTTCATTAACATGTACGTATGAGTAATGGAAACAACTACAATATTAAGCATTCGTCGCAAAAAAGATGACCTTTTGTCATATTCAAAGTCAACATGTTTTGTCGAAAACAAAAAAAGAAGATTTTGTTATAAAGACTTTTTTTAGCTCGATAGAAGTTGAGAAAGGCTTAACTGTCAATTTTAGTTTTACTGTGCGTATAATTCTTACTTAACGTATAATTCTTAAGTCAGCTTTCATTCCAAAAGCATTTTCTTTTTACTTGAAAAGATAAAAAGAATTATCAGTTGTATATTTGAACCGTTCATGTCGTCAGTGAGAATAAAAACGGTTCGCTCCGCCTAATTTTTTGTAGAACACATTGCATTCACACTATCACACTTGGGTATAAAGTTTTATATTCTGTAACGCACATTAGTTAGTAAACCAAAAAATATGAAGCAAAACTCTATTCGTTTGCTGATTATTATAAAAAGTAGAAAAAAACACTGTCTAAGAGATAAAGAGAAGACTAACTGACCTCCTAATCAAATCAATGGAATTCTATTGACAAACATAGATAAACAACAGCTCATCATATCCTGTACCAACCAATGACATGTGCGCTCCATTCATAGTTAACCTTAACACCACTCCTCCAACTCCGGATGAATTTGAAACCGCTTTTAGAAAACTTAAAACGACAAATCGCCAGGTTTTGACCGGATTCCACCAGAAATTATCAAAGGTTGCCCAGATAAAATGGCTACGATGTTACATCCACCCTTCGATTAGATCTTTCGCAATTGAATAATCGTGGAATATCACTTTTCTCTACACCATCTAAAATACAATAAAATACAATAGAATCGAAGTTGCATAAGGAGCCAGGAAAAACTTTTTGTATTATGGTAATAGGTGGTAGTTAATTCATATATTACCTGGTAAGTAGTTGTCATTACAATTGTCATTATTCTGAAAACTTCAATAATTTCTTACTAGTAATGTCCTCAGCAACTACTTATTTTTTCTATTATTTTCACCACTGAATATTTGCTTGCTAATAATCAGCTTAAAAACTTCTTATAAGTTGTGTTGTTTTCAGTACTGAATATCTACAGTAGTATATACTGGAAACGAGTTCAATAACTACTTATTAGGTCTCTTAACTAGTGATTTTTTGGCTTTAGGTAAGTATTTTTTAAGTACTTACAATTCAACTTACTTATAGTTATATAATAACTATATACTTTTTGACTCCTAGTAAGTGTATTGGAAGTACTGAATTCTGTGGACACCTCGAACAAAAATAAGTAGTTATTCAGCCGAAAAATAAGTAGTATTTATTTTCTCCAACATTACCTCCTACCTTACCAGGTAAGTAAAGTTTTTGCTTGGGAACAAGACAGCTTCCAGTCGAATAGGTCGTATGTTGACCACATAAATACACTTAGAATTATCGCTGAACGAGTAGAGGAATGGCAAAGTAATATATACCTCACATTTGTAGATTATACTACTACATTTGATAGCATAATTCCTTGCTAAGTATGGGATCTCTTAAAAAACACTGCTATTCCACAAACCTTATCAATTTTCTAAGAGCTCAAGTTAAAAAGTTATCTTCAATTCAGAACCATTTCTTCCGAAATCGGGGGTACCTGCTGTCTCTACTACCCCTTCTACTTGTTATAGACAATGTCCTTGAAAATACTATTGCAACTAATCGACGCGGTATCCAATGGACCTAACGCAGTCATCTCGAGGATTTAGCCTACGCTGATGATATATGTTTTCTATCCACTAATTAAAACGCAATTAAAACGTGATGACTAAGTTCTCCACTCAGTAAATAAAGGTCTTAAAGTTAACACGGGGAAAACTAAGGCGATGAAAATAAGAATTGCAAACTACAACCCTTTTGTCATCGGTCACGAACAGGTTGAGTTTGTTGATAAATTCTGCTACCTGTGGAGCATGGTTTCATCAGAAGATGGCGCAAAATAGTACATAGGATTGGTTAAGCAAACAGCGCGTTCTTTCAACTAAGAAATGTTTGGAAATCAACCATACCCCGTTGGACATGACTTTAAGACAACGTCGATGACGCGTACAAGTAAATCCCTGACGACATGTTTGCGACAGCCCATGCAAATCGTCGACGTCTTTTTCGAACAAAGGGCACTTAAGTCGTACCCGACAATGTGAGTGACATTCTCATGCATATTGTCGTTAATGATTTTTGGGTAACAATGTGTTAAAAGCTATCATGGGCTACTATCTAAACGACTTTTTCTCATAAAGTCATTAGAGCCCGAATAGCGACATTACACAATTGATGACAGTATTGTGGACACTATCAACAATTTAGTCGACGCTAGGTAAGTGACAATTAGGGATGTAACGAATACGAATACAGATTCCGATGTATCGGCGATACTTCAGATTTGCCGATGTATCCTCGATAAGGGCAACGGGTGAAAGGGACTACAGTATATTTTTGGCGGAGGCTCTAGGGATCTAGAATTGGTAAGAGGTAACATTGCTGGGGCTTGAACAGCTCTTAGGGCCTTGGTGGACTTTGAATTCCAACTAGTGAAATCCAAGCTAGTAAATTATTGTAGAAGAGCTCTAATGGAAATATTAGGAGAGAACGAAGAGAGTGCTAGGTATCTGTTCACTGCAAAATCATTACTAACGAAATGACCGATGAGTTTGGGAGACTGGGCTAGAAAATAGGGTATACTGGCGGTGTGGAGAAAGTCCGAACTCCAATAGGCTTTTGATTTATAAGGGAATGGGTTCTGAACTTAATATATGGCAATGTAGTCAGCAGGAACATTAATTTGTTACATCCGCAAGTAACGTTGTAAGTTACAAAATAACTATTTTTCAGAAGAGCAAAAAAACGTGTTTAACAGGCAGGGTTCTTTATTTTTTATACCCACACCACAATAGTGGAAAGGGCATTATTCATTTGTGTTGATTAACTCCTTAATATATACCGATTGATTCAAAATTAATTTCTGAGTCAAACTAATGATATCCGTCCGGATTGCTGGTCTAGGGGCAATTTCTGCCTTTTAGGAACTATCAAACCGATTTTAATAATATGTAAAACAATTTACGAAACCCAAAAATTTATTTGAAATCGCTCAATCGGCTGAAAATCGTGAACAATGCTTTCTGTTTTAAAATATCCTCCAAAGAAAAATAAATTCAATTTAATAAAACAAGTTAGAGCACACTTTATTCGGCTGTGCCGTATCTTTGATAACGTTCACCAAGAAACAAAGTAATTTTATTTATTTTTAATTATCAATCACGAACCTCTTTTACAATACAACGGCTGCTACAAAATGCAGCCAAAGGAAATAAAAATAGGCCCAAATAAAAAAAAGAATATTAGAAAGACCTTAAAAAAGTAAATAAGATAAGAACAACTAGGGTAATTATGTACCGATTTTTACGAAATTTTACAGTATCATTTATCGTCCTATAAAACTGTCACGAGCTAAAATTTGTTATGATAGCATTATTTTTTACGGTTTTAGGCGTACTAAACTGTTTTCCGGTATTAGGGTTTATATGGGGCCTAAGGTAAATTATGGATGGATCTTCTCGAAATTTTACAGAGTGAATTGCAGTCGAATAAAACGAATTTTTGCAAAATCTTATCTCATTCCGTGCCTTGTTCCTCCATTTATCTTATTTTTTGTAACAAAATTATCAATTTTGTAAGGTGGTGTTCCACATTTTGATTCATAGCTCTGGTCCCACTGAACCGGTTTTGCTGGATTTCAATCTCAAACTGCTTAGTATTGCTACAAGCAATTTGACACCAAGTTTCTTCATTTCTTTTTGGTTGTTCGAAAGTGAGCGTGTTTTCAACAGACGGACGGACATGGCTAAATCGACATAGAATTACTCAAGGACCCAAAATATATATACTTTATGGGGCCTGAGTTGAATAATAAAAAAGTTTCACACAGAATGACAAACTTAGTATACCCTCTTCACAACTAATTGTGGTGGAGGGTATAAAAATATATGACAATGATGAATACTTTACAAACTAGGTAAGACAAACAATTATTTAAACAAAATCAACTACTCACATCCAATTTTACAAAATCTCTGGCGGGTCGTCATGGAACTTTTTTTTGTAAGCACATTCGACTTTGGGTTTCTTTGCAAATTTTGGCAGATTAGAGTTTAACTTAATTAAAGTAAAGAAAGAGGCATTAAAAAGCGGATAAAATGAAAGTTTTCAAAAATTTTTTTTAGTTAAAGAAATGTAACAAACTTTCAAAAATTTGTAACCTAGCATTTAGACAGGAAAGTAATTTCTTGAAAGTCGCAATACACTCACACTTCTTCACTTATACGCACACAAACTTTGTACTTTCAGCCAATCGGCTGTTTCTTCGTTACTTCTGTTTACTCTTCGTGCAAGCAAGTATTTTTATTTGTTAAGCCCAGTTAAGGGAAAATTAGAAATGCGATTTTTAATTTATTCTGAAATTCTTCATGTATCAAAAATTGCTTGTAAGTATTAGTTGTACATAAAAAAAACGGCAGTTGTAATAGCACTTCAAGAATTGACCCAACATTAACTCGGATATCCATCTGTCTGGCAATAGATGGTTTTCACTTCAAGTTAATTACTCCAGATTTGAAGTGTGTACCTAGTAGGTGCAGAGTTTTGTAATGAATACACAAAATAATCGCATACAAATTTGCTGATAAGATGCATGACTGTTTTATAACGAGTTCCCGGTTTGAAGGACTATTTTTGGCTTGCAATTAGCGCCTTAATTTTAACTCTGCTTATATTTTGTGGGTTAATGGTTGTATAAAATATTAACCCGCCAATCTCTAAAAAACTATTGATTATACTTAATTTCAAGTAAATTGTGCGAAAATAGGGAAGAAAAGTGGGGCATTCTTAAGGACTCTATTAATTTAAATAATTTGAAACTTTGGCTATTAAAAAACAATACTTTAAAATTAGAATTTTTATATTTCTTTATTAAAAAATAATTACACTGTGCTAGTCGCAAGTTTTGAACTAATTGGCACCATAAAGCTTATTCGAATATGCTAAATTTAATGGTGATAGCCTTTTTCAAAGTTAGCGCTTGTTTTCGCGATTCGCGATTCCAAATTTTGAAACTTATCCAGCACAATACTTTTGGGCTAATTGTTCTGTTAATATCAACACTTCTAAAAACAATTTCTTGTTTTTTTTTTCGAGGAAAATTTTTTTTTTTAGAATTTAAAAAAAAAATAAAACATTGTGGGTGCCCCGATAGGATAGTTGGTGCTGAGCTAGTCTATCAGTGCGAGGGTTGCGGGTTCAATTCCCGCCAAAAACTCTGGTCTGTTTCACTACAACGGGCTGAAGATCTAAGTTATTATTGCTCGGTTAATTCCCAGTAAACACTGAAATACTCCATATGTATTTCTAATTGTGATCGGAAACTTTCGATAGTACTTTTGATAGCCTTAAAATATCGAAAATATCGATAGGAAAAAAAATCAATATCGATATTATTATTTTAAACACAGCTATGAAAACATGTAGCAGCAGCAATAATCACAGTTTTCCGCCGTAAGTTTACTTGCTAATAATTCGCGATGGATGTAATGTACAGAAACAAGAAGAATAGCAGGTGGTATCGATAGCTTCTTTATACCCCTAATTAGAGGTCCTTTTGCCATTTGTATATGTTAACATAGGAACTGATATGTCAAATGTTTTTATAATGTTGCAAAAAAAAAATGAACGACCATTAGAGGAAAAGACCTCTAGACCGATTACCTTTTGGGTCGAGAATCAAAACCAATTAAGAAAAAATCTGAAGTTGCAAAAACTATCTATAGTCCCTGCTACTTCGGAGCTATTCAGCTGCCGGTGAATTATAAAATAACAGGAGAAACTACCTTAAACCAAATAAGGTGCACATGCTTGTGTTTTTACAAAAAAAACTAATTTCTTATTAAATAGTTGACGTATTTTTATTTTGAACGTAAACAAATACAGCATGTACGCATGTATGCATTTCTTAAACATTATTTTTTTGCTAACAACCGTTTTTGTTACGTAAGGAATATTAATATAATTGCATAAAAGGTTATATTTACTTACTTTTATTTTGGGTTTTTAATAAAATGTTTTTTATGGTTTATAGTTTTTTTTTTCAAATAAATCTTGGCGTTTTTTTTTTAACATACATTCTAAATATCTGTGGCATTTTAACAAAACATCTTAACTCGAGATAAGATAGCAAAAAAGCTTTTAAAAAAAACTCGCTAAAAAAATCATTTATATCAAATAAAAAAAAACCAAAATTAAAGAAAAATTTCGTTTATAATACAACATTTTAAAAATTAAAATTAAAAAGTTTAAATTATTTTATTTAAAAAAAAAAATGTTTTTTGTTATTTAATAAATATTTTAATTAAAAATTTATTTCTTAACAACTAAAATGTTAATTAAATCAAAATTATATTTTTTTAATTTTCTGTCAACAAAAAAAATAATTGATTCACTTAGCATATTAATTAAATTTTAATACTTTTTTAACAATTTTTTTAATTGATAACAAACTGCTAAACATTTTTTCTGTGTACATAAGTCTTATTTAAAAACAACGAACCGTAGCCTGATAAAATATTAGTTAAAGTTGTTCTACTAAAGTACAAACATTCAGTCGATATCGATATCGGTATTGATGGTAAAATCAGACCTATCAATATTTATATGTATCCCAACACTAATTGCCAAACGTAGTGCCTGGATGAAATATATTATTGCGGCAATTATCGATTTCGTATTGCTGAAGATACTTCCTTCGGGAAGAATCGTGTCTCGATAGCAATATTCCTAAGCAATACGAAAGCGATTCTTCTAGATGATAAGCTAGCAATATTACCAGATAACCACCCAGCCAGCAAAATAATCCGACGTCATTCAGATATCTGAGAGAAACGTCGGCAAAAAAGTCGGAAACGTATACAAATTCTGTCAGAGTTCTGACCCAAAAATGTATGAAGTGGTTGACACGAATTCTAACGTGAAAAAATTCTGGTTTTTTGTCGGCATTTCTGATAGATATCTAAGATTCTTTTTGCTTTCTAACTGATAGCTGAAAGAAATAATTTTATTGCTAAATATGTAAAAGTACATACATAAATACATAATTTTAAATTTTACACGTACTTTCCTTTTTTATGCTTTTTATCTTGAAAAAAAAATTAAATTAAAATTATTTTCAACTGAGTGAAAATTGTCATTATTTTAAAAAAATATTATGTCTCGTTAGACAAATCTGAATGAATTCCGTCGGAATTCTATTGGAAATATCCGACATAAATTCCCCCTGAAGCGAAATCCATCAGAAATCTGAACGAAGTCTCTAAGAATGAAGTCAGACATTTGCACGAAATGTCTGATTCAGACAATGTCAGAGTATTTTGCTGGCTAGGCACTAATGAGAAAATAGAAAGATATCGCCAAAATATCATTGGGATGATAGAAAGAAGAGTTTGCATTTTAAAAAATATTTATTTATGTAAAAATAAGAACAGCTTTTTATTTAAAATAAAATTTTTAATTACATACATAAATATAAATTATAATTTCAAAAAATATATTTTACAATTAAGTAGTTTCCACCATATGTTTCATCCAACTTCTTTAGAATCCATTATGAGTGTTGCGTTATATCTTCATTAAGTTAAAAAGGAAAAAGATTAATATATAACAGATTTATTTTATTTATATATTTACCTCTTGCACAATAATTTAGATTAAATAATTTTTATGTTTAACTATGACGTACAAATATGTTGTAATTTTTTTTCTGTCTAGAAAATAAAAAATTACTCTGATTATTTTCTTTTTGATGACAATTTGGGGATATTGCTAAACTATTACCTTAGAGGATATTTTCCATTTGTTTGCAGGGTTAGGTTAGAATATAATTTGCAATTGTATTTGTAACTCTTATTTAAATATATATAAAACATTGTAGTTTTAATTTGTAGAAGAAATATTTATGCGAAGTTTTTTATTGATATTGAATTTATTGCAAAGTAAAAAAAAACAAAATTTTGCGTAAAAAAAGAATTTGCATAAAAAATTTCAGCTTCCGTAAAATTTTTAATTTCAAATGGGCACTTCCAAGATTGTAAACGGGACATTCGCACACGTTTACATTGACAAAACTGTAAAAAACAACATGATTTCCATTTTTTAAATTAATGATTCTTTTAACTCTCAATTAGCTCTTTAATTTCCGCAAATGAAATTTTTCGCTTACTGTCGTGGTTTCCGAGATAATTGCAAAAAACCAGTGATTGTAAACGGGACAAAAAACGGAAGTGGGTTTAAAGGGGTAACCGTTTAAACAGTGATTTCTGCGAAACCTGATACAATATTTTATTAGGATTAATTTTAAAATGTTGCGTACTAATGTGCCCTAAAAATGGTTTCGATTTCAAAATAAAATATGAATTACATTTTTTTAAATAAATTGTTAAAGAAATTGTAAACAGGACATTGTAAACGGGACAATTTTTCCACCATGATTTAAAATTTTTGTATGTTGCTATTTATAATCCTTTATATAAGAAACTTAATAAAAAATGTTTTTCAGATCATAAATATGCCTTAGATTAGAGTATTGTTGTTCCAAATGCATATTTTCTAATATACACAAGTACACACAGAAAACAAATTGGTTGGGAAACGGTTGCAGTAATAAAATATTGATCAAGTAACACAATTTATTATTGCAACTATTAAAAATGTATAGTTCTAACTGATTTTTAATTCTCTTGATTATTAAAACGTTATTTTAACTGAAATATGATTCCTTCAATTCTTTTATTAGTTGTGATATATTATTTAATTTAGTTCTAAAAATTAGTACAAATGGTTAGAATCACAACCGAATTTAATAGAGGGCAATACTGAATATTGGTCTTTGCAATTAATAATTTGCTTTCGTCAATAAATTTTGTAATATAAATGTTAATTCATTTATTGCAGCTAATTATCGATTGCTAGTATAGTTTCAATTCGAGTACAACAAATGAAAATATACTTATTTGGTATTCACAACCAAAAAAAAGCTATATGTCCCAATTGTTTACTAAATTTTCTGTCAAAACATTAAATATAAAAAAATAATTTTAAATTTATATTAAAATAAATAATTTTGCGTTCAAAAACTCAAAAAAGTGCAAAAACTTAATAAATAGGGGTAAGTTATTTACGTATTTTTATAATTATGGTATACACGTACATATGTATGTATGTATGTATTATATTTCTAATAAATACATTCAATCGAAAGAATCTCATGAAGAGCATTAATCGTCCACGAGCGCAATTTTTAATCGTAAAAGATTCCTCTCACGGGAGAAACTGTTACGCAAGCTGATTCCTCTGCGAGATACTTCTACAACACATCGAAATACGCTTATATCACAGTGCAAAAAAATTCGGGTCATTGCCGCCAGCCTCAACACTTGCAACGCGAAATAAAACTAGAATACCGGTAGAGAAAATCTGCCAAAGGGTTTTGAAAAGTCAGCTTGGGTTCGTGGAATATTCGTGGAGCTTTTTAACCTTCTAAAGTGCCGTTTTAGTATACTTTTGTTGGGAAGTTAAAAACTGGACAAAAATTACACCTCAAATTAGTGTTAGAGGGTTAATATATCCTAAGAAAAGAATCGCTATACGATTTTACTAAAGACATTAACCCTCTAAAGTGCCGTTTAAGTATACATTTGTTGGGAAGTTAAAAAAAGGACAAAAATTACCCCTTTAAATTAGTGTTAGAAAGTTAATATATTCTAATCGATTCTCTGATTACAATTTTACTGAAGACATCTGAAATAGCATTTTAGCTCAGAAGTACATTTATTGTATTTTTTTTCCAAAAACTATAGGGGCCCACATTTCGGGAACCCAAGCTGACTTTTCAAAACCCTATGGCAGATTTGCTCTACCAATATTCTAGTTTCATTTCGCGTTGCAAGTATCGAGGGTGTTTTTTTTTGTTGCACAGTGTATTGATCGTAGACGAATTCGTTTGAGATTTCTGTAAAAATTTTCTAATGAGGCTTTCAGAAAGCACATCAAGAATCTTATGCGACTCTTGTAGGAATTCACTTACAACTTGTGGAATGCTTACACATAAAGCTGAGCCACCGAAACAAGAGCATCAATCTTCTTTTTCATACAATTTATACGAAACAAACCTCTAGATCAGGAATTCAACAACAATCCTGTTGGAAAATCTTATTTGACAGATCCTTACGTCGGCTGGTTTAAATAAAATTGTATGAACTAGTGAATTTTCATGTTTTAAAAACGCTCTTATTTAGGTAGCTCAGTAATTGTTTTATGACTCAAAGGAGAGCCGCAAAAGGTCCATTCCAAGATTAAAAGGCAAGCGTGTCAGAAAATGTATACAAAACTAATAAATAAAAAATTTAGATGTGTTATTATTGCTACTCATCAGAAGATGCTATCTGGGCAATATCTTAGACATACATACATATGTACAATACATATACATGTACATATTGTTTATATTTTCCTCCGTGTGTACATTGGGCAAACAAATATGTTATAAATACATTAAATGAAAATCGCTCAGTTTTTTAGTGATTTTCATATTTATTTACAGCTCAATCACTGTTCGATTTGTTAAATCCACATGTTAATTATTCTGTTTTACTTCAGACACTAGATGGCGTTGAATTGAAGCCAAAGATTGTTTTTGTTGGTACTTTAGGGGATAAGCTGTACACCTTTGGAAATCCGTTGGATGATGTGGAAAGCTGCATGTATGTGCTTCTATAGAATTAAATAATTTGTAAACTATACACAAAAATATTATTAAATAAATATACTAACAAAAAATTGAGATTATTGGAATTATTTAGATTTCCTATCTAATAAATCGGGAAAATGGTTTATGTAACCGGTTAAAAAAAAATATTGATAAAGACAATCAAATCTTTTGTTATGAACACCAATTATGTGTTTATTCAGTTGCAACTATCATAAATTCGGCTATAAGAACAATTTTGTTTCTAATAATCATACTTACAACTAACAATATCTGTTGTTATAACTGATAGTGTACTAAAATTCAAATGTTGCTATCAAAAATATTATGCTTAGCAACGAAATTTTCAGTTATTGTAACCGAATTGTGTGATAGTACATGCAACCGACAAAATTCGATTGGCGCCAAATTCGGTTGTGATCACGAATCTGTTTTCTCTGTGTATGTGCTACAAGTTGTAGTACTTCGTTTACCATTTATCTTTTTTTTTCGAATCAATTAATTTATACGCATATATTAAAAAAATATAAGCAATTCTCTAAATAAATCTTGAAAAGAACAATTTTTGTTCCATTTTTTGTGGATGACGTTTTTTTGGAAATAGCCAAATGCGACTGCTAACTTTGAATTCGATATTCTTGAATAAGTTTAACCAGTAGGGTACCCAGGTTGACTGTATATTCAATAGAGTTAATTAAGAAAAAAAATGTCCTTGAAAAAAAAATCGGAAAAAATTTATCTTGAATTTAGCTTGATTTTAATTGAACACTGATACCTAAACTATAAAAACAGTGTTTGCCGATTTTTAGTATTAAAAGTTTTAATTGCGAATATCAAGAATACGAGCGTTAACATCGAAAATTGACTATCAACATTAAATTTACCGTAATCAAATTAGCTTTAGTGGTAGGGTGCCCAGCTTGTTAAAAAAAAATGTCAAGTTCCTGCACAGAGTAACTACAAAACTAAAAATTTAAATTTAAATTAAGTGTTCAACACTGATTGAACCCAATCTATCGAATTAAATACAGATAGGACTTTTTGCTGTCATTGAAAAATTAAGTTTTACTGCTAATATGTTTATTTTCATTTTCAAAGTTTCTAAAATTGTAATCAGGTATGAGATGAAATTCGATCGATTTAAAAAGTAAATCGATTTTTCAAATCGCCTTACCTGTTGATAAATTTCGATCGATTTTATGTTCAACGATTGTTTCGATTCCACATATCCAAGCCCCATCTATCAGGTCTGCTTACTTGTACAAAAACAAAAAACGATTCTTTTTAGTTGTCAAAAATTTACTACCTCATATACAAAGCAAAAGGAAAAAACGTGTATGTGTGGCATACCATAAACGTGTACATGCACATGTAAGCAAAATGTAAACAACTTTTGACAACTAAAAAGAACATAAACAATGATCATCAGGCTTCTTGCGCAGACCTTTTCAATGGGCCTTGCACATATCACAATTTTGCAACATGTGAATGACATTTGTAAAATATTTAAAGAAAATTTTATTTTTATCAACATTATTTTATAAATTTAATTAAGAAAGAAATTGATTTAAATTAATGTAAATATTATTTTATAACTTCATCCTTTCCTTGAAATTTTCTGGCAGATCTCTTAGATGTACTTGGGATGTTATAGACATATTTGAATTTCTTTTTCCAAGTCAGTTTTCGGTCTTAATGGATCATCAGTTAAACCAAGCTTTTTTTGCCGCTGGAATTTTATTCCGTCGGATTAAAATATATATTTGATCATAAGGACCTCCTCCAGTTAATATTGTTAGTTGCGATTTCCTTCTTAATACAGGTTTTCCAGTCACACGTTAAGATGATGATGTGCAAGCAAATGGCAAAAACGCAGTATATTAATTTATGATGCATGAAGGAGCATGATGTGGAACATTAACGGCAATTATGCAGTCAAAAAGCACCGCAAAGCATATCCATCAGATGCAATTCAGTATTACATTAATGAGCAGGTCTTTATATAAAGTAAGTTTAAGATTCAAACATAAGGACCTGCTCGTAAATGTAATGCTTGAGTACATCTAATAGATAAACCCTGATTGTTTTACGATACTCTTTATTTATATGTACGTACTTGCATATGTTTCTATTATTAAAACATCAGATCAGTTTCCATGTACTAAACTAAAGTATCTTCTTGGAGATGACTCTTATGCGTCCCCCTCCATACATATGCTCAAAATAAAAAATAGCTTTTTACTATTTTTAACAACGTATTACTTAAATTTTTGGTACACATCATCGCTTTTCGGTAGTATAAAATAAGACGATTTAAAATCGTGTTTAAATTGGCTTTATCGAAATTCGTCACATGGTAAAAACACTTTATTGTTAATGAAACAAAATGAAATATAAAATCGATACAATAATTCGAAGCCTGTTACCATATCACAAGTTTTGACGATTTCAAAAAGTTTGGACGACGAAATCGATTTCAATCACATACCTGAATAACTTTAAAAAATTTCATGTTTTGTTGATAAATTCAATTATGTTTTATTTCAAATCTTTTCTTTGTACAAATTTGCTAATTACTTTAAGTTAAAAATTCCATGCAACAGTTTTTTTTCTATTCATTTTCCTTCTAACATATCAGCATATTTACCTGGATGTTTCTCGTTGAGACACTGCATCATCTTGAGTTTGCATTACAACTTGACAAGAAAAAAAGTTTCAACATTTTTTTATGTTTTAGACTTCTTTAACAAGTGACATTTGGATGACATTAAAAATCTACTCGTTTTACGTTAAAGAGAGATAAGACTTGCAAAATATTTGCATAACTTAGACCCGACAGAAAAGTTGTTAAAAGAAAGTTAAAAAAATGTTAAGAGAAAATCCCGAACCACCAAAAAAGTTTGTAAGAAAAACAAATCTACCATATGGGTAGTAGTTTTTGTGTAACTTCATAATATAAAATGTATGACTTTATTATCAAGACGGAATGCTCTTTTTCATACGAATGGAAAATGGTCTAAACAAATAAAAAAAAGTCTTGTTGTCTAGACGTTTGGACTATTCTATAGTTAAACAAATCATCGCTGAGTATGATTAACTTCAAATTACGTATATGCTTAGATGATTTATTTAGAGTCGGTGTTAATTAAAATTTTAACAAAGTTTAAATGTTTTTTTTTTATAATTTTAAGTTTTATATTATTATGTAGGGTGCCTCCATTTTCACTTTATTCATATGCTCCCTTTTTTTTAATGTCGCCTAATGTTTCGCAGTTACATGTTACTAATATTAAATTTTTTTTTTTTTGTAAAAATAAACATAAACTTTGTTTACAACAGTTGCATACATTTTTTTCTACAAAATTTTAGTATGCAACATATTTGTCAAACAAAATTTTGTTTGTAAAAAATATTCTTCAAAATTTTCGTAACAAATGACAGACATGACAAATATTAAAAAAAAATAGTTTTGACTTTTTAGATTAAGAAATTTATGGCAAACTTATTTCTTAAGAATTACTTTCATCATGACTTGTTTGTTTGGGGGAGTAGGCTTGACTTTGAATTTCTGTAGGCGAAGGATATGCATAGGAAAGCATTCTTGCACTTTTGCCTTATAAAATTCGCAGTCAAGCCAGGACTTAAATAAAAATTTATATAGCTTTTGCTTATAAAGGGTGAATCTAACCATAATACACGATGTTTATTGCGAGTCACACCATAACGCCAAGTTTTATGTCCAACTTTATTTGACATTTCTATGTTTCAGTGAAGGTATAGAATTGAGTATCTAGTTAGCATTGTTGAAGCCAGACAAAGATGAATGGTGACTTTAAACAGTGACATGGCGAACTTTCATCTCAGTAGAATCGTTAACAATCAGAATTACATCATTTGTGCAAATGAAAAATGTTGAAAAGCCGATGCACCTTCAAAAATTTACTGTTTGGTTCAGTTTTTTGGGTGGCGGCGTCTTCGGGACGTACTTCTTAGAAAATTGGGTTGGCTAAGCAGTTACCGTGAATGGTGCTCGCTAGGAATGGGGAAAAAATATCGATATATCAAAATATCGATATTTAAAAAAAATATAATCGATATATATCGCCGATATTTTAAATACCGATATATCGATGTATCGATATTGAAATACGGCTATCGAATTCGATATTTTTTAAAGTCAGTCTTCATTAAGAACTCGAAATTTTAGCCGTTTTTCAAACAATATGTTTTTTAAGAATTGGAATCATTGCATGCATCATATGTTTTTTTTAAACAAATATGAAGATCTAAAATAATTGGCATTTATAAGAAGCAGTGCCGGATACAAGAAGCAGATTGTTTGGAGTGCACATAAAACAGAGAGTGCTCCTGATGTCCATATCTGATGATTACTGGTTTGACTAAAACCAGTTGGTTCTGGGGTGCAATTTTAAGGAAAGTTGGTACTTCCATGACTTATTTACTTCCACTTAAATTTTTCATAATTTATTTATTTTTTTCTTATGGTATTTTTGTATTCTTCCCTTTTGTTTTTGTTATAATTGAATTTTTTGTTTTGATTAAATTTTGTGTTTTTATTAATTTTTTTAAAAAAAATGAAACAATAAAAAGTAACAATGTAATTACATATAATTAATTAATTTGTACATACATATGTTTGTACAAAGGTATACTGAATTTTTTAATTTGGTAATAGTTTCAGCAAAATACGTTCGATATATCGATATATCGATATTTTTGAAATAATAAATATCGATACTCTAAAAAAATATCGATTCGATATATATCGATATATTTTTTCAACTTGCCCATCCCTAGTGCTCGCTATCGTGAGCTGTTTTTGCCAGAAATTGAGGATATGGATCTTGACGATATGTGGGTCCAACAATGGCTGTGTTATCTTACTTCGTGGCATTGTAAATTGGCCGTCAACATCATGTGATTTGATATAGCAGGAATTCTTTCATTGAGGATATTTAAATGAAAACTGTCTGTGCGTCGATAAGCCTAGAACAGTTCAAGAGCTAAAGGATAAGATTATTTGGCACATTAACGACTTTGAAGCTCAACTATTTCTTAGAGTCATTGAATATATGAACCATCAGATAGAGATATGCCACCGAAGCCGTGGCGAACATTTGGCCGATATTTTGTTTAACATATTATTGTCATAGATTCTTCTATAATAATAAAAATTATTAAAATAATTTCCTGAAAACTTTTCGTTTTATATTTATCGAAATGTTTTTTTTCAGCTATGACGATGTTGCAGCAACTGAGTGATTTGTGGAATCAATTTATTTTTTAAATATTATTAAATATTTCATGATGTTATTTCTTTATTCAATTTAAAATCTTCGATTTTCAGACACAGTTAATGTACTTTTTTACCCACACCACAATAGTGGAGATGGCATTATGCACAGTTGGGGGTAGTGCTCTAAACATTGAGTTGTCCACATTGCTCTGTTAATTACTTAAAACTACAAAAAATAATTGTGTTGGCACTTTTTGTGACCAGTTTTAGTTATTTTCCACTAGCACAAACAAAATTTAGTAGTTTTGGAAAATCAGTATTAAAAGGTCCTTTTGCAGACAAAAGGCTTCCCAGCCGCATTTCAACTTTTTTTATTTACACAGTATTTTGTGGGATAATAAGGCCTTGTCGTCTCGCATTTAGTCTCAAGGCTTCTTGCTTCTTTTCTTAAAATAATTAGAAAATAAACTTTATTTCAGTTATTTATATTGTTGCTAATAATGCGAAGTGGGTAAATTAATAATTGTAATTTCTTTACATTCCCCCTTATCTTAATTTATTATCTAAAAAAGACATTCTTAAAAAACTTTTCAAAAAAGGCAGAGTGTTGTATAAGAATACAACTTTAGACCTTCTAAAATGCCTTAAAGTTGAAATCACTTGCTAGGTATCACGAATATGTTGTATACATGTTTTGTTTTTGTAAAATTATTTCGTTGGCTCTACCAGCCAAAATGCGCGGGTGTGTGTTTTTTAAACACATTTAGCAAAATAATATTGAAAAAAATGATTAAAAGAACTGCTCATAATTAAATGTTTGTGTCTTTACCAAACAAAAAACAATACACACAATTTGGCTGGTAAAGCCATCAAAAAATGTTTATTAGAACTAAGAAAGTACACAATACAAACACAGGTTTGTTTGTATAGTTGGAAGTGTTGCTAAATGTTTTTATTTGCGCACTCGTCATCAGTGTTCTAAAATAAACACAAAACGATAATCGTGTTTTTGTATTAAACCATAAAAAAATAAAGTTTCCTGTTTGTCATCTTTCGAACACAAAAATAATACTATGCTTACCCAACTCAACAAAAAAACGAGACATTTAATTCCGTTTGGTTTTTTTTAAAACCACAAACTTTATTGAGTTCGGTTCAGCTCATTAGCGTTCGTTCGTTTCAGTTGTGATTAGCTCCCTTTTGGCTGGTAAAAAAAACAAAAACAAAATACACATGCGAAAAAAGCCAGCAAAATAATGTTACACAAACAAAACACATATACAATACACATAAATGCTATTCGTGATGCGGTCGCTGCTAAAATTGTTTGTTTGTTCATTTCTTTATCAATGTGAAAAGAAAAACACTATAGAACATTAAAATATTATGTTTGTCTACAGTATCACTGCACTATGTAATGTTCGGCTCTTCTTGAAAAAAGTTAGAAACGGTTTTAAGGGTTGTGTCTGTCTACACAAACACTAAAAAAATATATATCGTTCCTGGGTGTGTGCGCTGAACGCTAAATAATGTTCTGTTTATTTTCGAAAACTGATTTAAATACACAAAATTTACTTAGTATTACAAGCCAGTAAAATGGAAAGAAGGCAGACTGGGGTCATCGCGGACTGGAAAATTTATTAAATACAATTTACTTTAGGGTAAGTTTATGAAAGTAGAACATAACATGGTGTAACAGAAATATAAAAACGAAATGAAATGAATATCCCTTGACGATTTGAAGCAGGAATTAAAAAAAAAAATTAAATTATCAACAACTCAAAACGCACATTGAAAAATGGCTGAAATAAATAAACAAAACATAAAACCATAACAATCATTAAACTTATGAACATAAAAATTACAAAATTTAATCACTAAATAAATGAATTTATGTCATTGGACAAATTAAAAGGTTCATTCGTAAAACATTTACATGTACTAAAACAAGTAAGAAAGTGCAGTCGGTCAAGCCCGACTATATGATACCCTACACAACAGTGTATTAAAGCACATTAACAAGAGTTCACCCAATTCGGGACCCATGAAAAATCATTAAAAAAAATTTCATTAAAATCGGTTTGAAAGTTTGTGATAGGCTGAAAATGCCCCTATCTCGTCCCGTAGTCCTACGATTCGGCCCATTTTCAATAGCTCCTTGTTCCAATAAGAATCCACAACCAGAAAGTGACTCTGAGTCGATCGGTATCCTTTAAGGTGGGTCCAGAACCCATATTTTAAATTGTTTCACACATCCACTATTGTGGTGTGGGTATAATAATGAAAAAAAAAATTTTAAACGAAATATTTCATTAATGTGATGTCAAACAGTCACAAATTTTTTTTACATAATTTTTGAAAAATAAGTCAAAAAAAGTTCTCTTTTGAAATAATTGGAAATATTTAATGTCGAATAAAATTCACAAAATCCTACCCCCATCGTGAATAAAATTTCCTTGGGAGTTTTTTCCCTTTTTCCATATTTCCTATGTTAATTCAATTGTTGAAATGGGAAAAGGGAAAAACTCCCACGGAATTTTTATTCACGATAGGGGTGAATATTTTTCAACACGATTTGGCAAAATTATATGAATCTATGTATGTCTATCCAAGCAACATAATATTTCCTTCATTCTTTTAAACGATTAAGTCATTGTGCGTCGCTTAAATCATTACATAAAGTCTTTAAATACCTTTAGAATAACAAAAACTATTAAATTCTAATTTTACTTGAATAACACAAAAGCATAAAAATTAAAAAATCTGAAAAAAAAAATTCAAAACGTCATAGACAATTAACAATATTTTACAAACAAATATTTCAGAAAATTTCTTTTGTTTATTCTATTTTGCTGAATATTTAACGACATTCCTATTTGACATACATACATGAATGCAAACGAATTACACACATACATACATATACATATCTACATATTTATGTACTTATGTATATGAATAAACATAAATGTTACTTTAAATATTAAAGCAAAAACATTTTTTATACCATTAGACATACATACTCACATATACATATATGTAGCTTCACTTACACACTTACACAAAAAAAAATATGCATGAATAAAAAAAAACACAAAAGAAAAGTTAGAATCTTAAAATAATTCCAGTATGAGTAGTTAGTTTATAAATGTTTTAAATATTTACACACTACTACACTACTTAGAAAAAAAACACAAAGCCATGTTTTACACACATACTGCAGCGGAGCGAACGCAAAATCACACACATTTGTGTGCACTCACATTGTACATTCAACTGAACTAAGTTCTAAATGTACTCGTTTGTACGATAGTATTCTTAAATGCTTCCTTGTATGCTTGCACGTGTTTTAATATACACCACAGATCGCTCTCATTCCCACTTTGACAGCGAGGATACAGATACGGTACGACAAAATATTTTCATTCATTTATTTACGTTTTCTGTATACCTATTTTTTTAATTTGGCTATATGATATTCGTAAACATATGCGGTGTGAATATTGTAAAATATTTATTTTTTTTTTTACATTAAAGCGACAGCAACGCAACAACCAAGAAGGACTTGCGAGTTAAGTCCTTTATCATTTTACATTCTAGTAAAAATAAAATGTTCATATTTCACTTCTACTTTTAAAAGAAAATCGTTAACGTCATTAACTGTAGTTGTTTTTGTTGCGTATACTGTCACTGATGCGATGAAAAGAATTTATCTCAGTGCAGCACTGTGAATTAAGGTTGTTCAAAAAAAAAATATCGCATGCGTTTTATAAAGAAAATACGACTATTTACACGAAAATTTACAATTTTTGTTAAAAAGCAATCATTTTTATTTAATATTTAACAATAATAAGATATTTTATCAGTCTTTTAATATTAAAATTTATGATTTTTTAAAAAATACGACTTAAGGTACGTTTAGACTGATGAAATATTTGATAGCAAACATCAAATATTTCATTAACGTAGTCTGAACACAAAATAATTTTGAGTGTCAAATAAAATAACAGCTGATTTTGAGCAAATAAAAGTATTTGCCGGCAAACAAATATTTGTCCAATGTGAACATAGTGTGAACACAAAAAATCAAATATTTTAGAAATTTTTGAGCAAACATTTATTTGATATTACAAAAAAAATGTAAGAAAAAACAACGACAAGTAATTTTAGCCATGTTCCCGATAGAAGCAATTTTTCTGTAAGTTTTCGTATTTGTAACAGTTTTGAAGATTTTTAATAATTATTAGACTTTGTTATCATGCCGCTATTAGCCAATTTTTGCGAATTTTCGCTAATTTAGCAATTTTCACCGAATTTTTTTCATTCCTTATACTTTTAGGGACTTTTAATCAATTTTATTTCTTGTTTGAAATATCAAAATTTTTCGCGAATTTTCACTGTTTTTGCAACATTTTTTTTTTGTTCTCTTCCCGACATTTTGTTTTTAACCGAATTATATATTTTAGGGGTTGTTACCAATTTTTCGCAAATTTTAGCCATGTTTCCGTTAACCATTTGTCTTCCAGTTTTGTTTTTCTTTTACATATTCCTGTTCTAACAATATAATAGGTGCTGCTCCACAGAATAAAACAAATAATTAGGCTACCGCGCGAATTTTTACTATTTGTGAAATATATTTTTATTTTTGAACACTTTCATTAAATAATTATTTGAGGCAAATATTTGTTTTAGTCTGAACGCATGGCAAACATGAATTAATTTATTTTATTTAACAATATTTGCCAACTGTTTCAACAAACAAAAATTGTCAAATATTTGAGCATAGTCTGAACATCAAACAAAATATTTTTTTGTTTCACAAAGTTTGAAGCAAATATCAGAACAAATATTTTTGTCCAATATTTCATTAGTCTGAACGTGCCTTTAGAGTGAAATTCTCATGAAAGTGCTGTGTGAGGGATATGGCCACAGTTTCCTATCCCTTCGATCTCAGGGAATCAAACCTAATGGAAGAATCGGTTATTAATCGGTGAATACCCTAATACCTGGGCAGGCATTTTTTGACTTTTTTCAGTTTTTTTTTTATATAATTGTTAAGTATTTATATTAAAACGAAACTTTATATTCCTCAATCAAAGTATTTTTTACAAGAAAATGAGAAAAAACAGTGTAAACACCAGGCACTGCCCTCTTATATATGTACAGCAGTAAATAAAATCAAAATGAAACGTATCAAAATCTCCATACATATCAAAGTAGTCTCAGCCTTGCCCAGGGTTTGCTTAGTGTGACTTTTTTCTTTAGCCACAAAAACTCCATACAAAATACTAGTGGTCCCACCTGGGCCCAGGTGGTAGTTTGTGCCACACAAATTAGGTGTCTAGTTAAGAGTTAAAAAGGTAACATTTGTTCTTCTAAGTACTTATTTTGAATTTTAAAAATTTTGAAATACCTTGGCATTGTTGCAGGCTGTTAGATATAACGTTTTTGTACATGAAGTTCGAGTATTATGTTTAATTTGCAATTTGTTTCAGCATAAATATATTGTTAAAGTAAAAAACTAAAACCAAGGTTTTTTTTGTCGGTTTTCGGTTTCGGGTTTTAGGCATTTAAAACCGCGGTTTCCATTTCGGTTAAAACCGTACAGCAATCCATAATTTATATGCATGTATGTACACAGAATGAAAAACACTCGGGTTATTTTTGGTTAAATATGTACATAAGATTTCTAAAATAAAAACCATATCGGGCATGATGTTGGTGTTTAATCATTCTGTAATGTTTAATACGGGTAAGTAAATCAATCATAATCATTTTTTCTGTATAATTTCTTTGTTTTTATTTTTTCAATCATGAATTCGGGATAAAATCAACTTTATATTACTTGAATCAAGCTCATTTTGAGATTGATTCAATCTTAGTTTTACTTAAATCAATCTCATTTTCGGATTATTTCAAGTACGAAAACGGGATTGAATATGGATAATTTAAGTATTTTGGGATTAAAAATCCGTACTTGCATCAATCTTTCTGTACTTGATTCAAGAAAATCCGTACTCACCGTACTATTAATACCGCTCCGGATTGATTTGAGTACGGCTGGATTTATATTTTGCTCCACGTGTAGATTAGTTAAACAAATATATTATAAATACATAATATGAAAATCGCTTAGTTTTTTAGTTATTTTCATATTAATTTACAGGTTAATTAACATTAACATGTTTTACTTCAGACACTAGAACAAGACGACATTGATGATAGAAATTCCATTGAATTGCATTGAAAGAATTAATAACTTAAAAGCATACGTTGCACTGTGTGATAAGCTGTACACCTTTGAAAATCCGTTGGATGTTGTGGAAAGCTGTATGTATGTGTTTGTATAAAATTAAATAAGTTGAAAACTATACATACAAATATTAATAAATAAATATACTAACAAAAAATGGAGTTTATTGGAATTATTTTGATTTCTTATCTAATAAATCGGGAAAATGGTTTATTCAACCGGTTAAAAAAATATATTTATAAAGACGATCAAAACTTTTGTTATGAACACCAATTATGTGCTGATTCTATTGCATATAACATATATTCGTGTATAAGCATGTTTATGCTTTCTAATAATCATACTACAACTAACAATATCTGTTGTTATAACTGGTAGTGTAACCGATAATTGTAACACACGAAATTCGATTGGCGACAAATTCGGCTGTGATCACGATTCTGTTTTCTCTGCGTACCAATTACATTAATATTTACGTAGTATTTCTATAGCAAGCACACGTTCTTTAAAAAAGAAAAGAAAACGCAGAAAAATATCGAAATATGATTTAGAAGATTTTGCTGCATTAGCAAATCCGCAAGTTAATACAGGTTTTTTCCATAAGAAATAGAGAATGTTTAAATTGTTAACATAGATTTACATAAAAAGTATTTTTATTAATTACAAAAATGCAAAATGCAAATTTGGTTTCGTTTGTAAAACATTTCGAGATGATTTATTCGATCTATTACTCGTTATCGACTGCCATGATCTCAAGTACGGCGATATCAAAAACTAAAATTTCGATTAAAGTATTTTGATCGGGAATCCAACGAATTTCGTTAGACCCCGATTTTAACTCGGTGAAATGATACATTTCCACTTTTATTAAATTTTGTGTTTTTTAATTTCAACTAAAATATTTCTATGAAACTTTTTAATAACATTGATAATAAATCTAAATTTTTTTTAAATAATGCGTATGATCGATTAAGGATGGACCTTCTGGCACACAACATTTACCCTGCAAATATTATTGGACCACCTGATCCATTTTGATTTAATGGACTACTCCATGGACTGGTCCGATGTAATGCAAGCATGGACCATGTCATTGTTAAAAAGTGTTTGTAGTGAGACGACATGTCTTCGTTTTTTAACGACATGTTTTCGTTTTTAATCGAAGTTAAAACTAATCCTCTTGTGTACACAATGGAGTAGTTTAAAAACTACTCCTTTGTAGTCCAAAGATGGGTTATATGGTCCTGCCATATGTTTTATCCATACGTTTGGGTTACTTTTGGAGTAGTCCTAGTCCCTTGTGGGCTAGATTTTACACGCGTGTTTGGATTAGTCCAATTATTTGCAGGGTAATGCACTCTACCGGATAAAAACAACATTTCCGAATAATTATTTTTTTAATTACTTGAAACCTGTTCTCCAAACAACTATTCCACCGCTGAGGATGGCTTAAAAAAATAAATATATCTTCTTAAAGCAATGAGATATATCAATTTATCCATTGTTCACCGTCTTGTTATGAAAGTCCTCAATTGAAACACGTGTTACAACTTGATAAAATTTTCCTTTAATATTAATTCCTTTCAAAATTAATTTATTTTTGTATTAATTCCATTTAATACTTAAACATTCTATAAAAATTTTAACGCAAATTAAGAACGATACAATATGTTAACATTAAAATAAATGTTAAATTTCATGTACCGTTGTAAATGTGTTGAAAAGGTTTTGAGTAAATTGGTATATTGAATACGAACGGCATGTTTAACTTTAACATCTTTAATCAACTCCAAAGAAATTAATTAAAACGTTTTGTTGTCATTTCACACCATAAACGACAATAAAGACTAAAGGATGGCGACAATAAAAACCACACATACACATACAACTGCATATACACACACACTACCTTATGACAACAAAAACAATGACGCTAGCAGTAACAAGTAACTAAAAAAGAACAAAAAAAAACGGTGATGTAAACAATTAACGCCCACGTTGAATCTACAAGCAAATGCTCATACACATACTATCGCAAATTAATGCACATACACATGGTTATCTGCGAAAATCAACAAATATTTATCTACTTACACTCCTACTATTGCCACCGCCGCCCACTTTTAACAGATGTAAACAATTGTCCATTTTAAACACTAACTCACATAAATACACACACACACACACACACACAAACAAACAAACAAACAATCAAGCAAACAATGTTACAACGACAATGCAATAAAAATATAACAACAACTCACAGATGACAAAGTTAAAAAAAAAAAACACCAACTACAAAAACATTCAGAATAAAAAGAAAAAAAAAATATATTAACGTGAGCCACAAAAGTACGAATTGACATTAACAACACAACGCAACACAGAATAAGAAGGACAGACATACGGAGTGACAGACCACTGCTCATACTTTAAAACTGATTTAAAATAGATATTCTTACTTCTCCATAGAAAAACAACACACTTCTCTAAACCAATATAAAGTGATACTAACATCCATTACAGTCTTTTGCTATCTCCTCCTCTTGTTTGGACGTTGCCACCATTAGGACCACATGCAGCAAACAGTGCGAAGCAAAAAACAACAAACGGTTTTGCACTCAATTTCATTGAATCGACTGAACAAATTAGTTTTTTGTGCAAGTGTTGGATGTCAATAACGCGGTAAAAAAAAACTTTCATATACTCGTGTGTCATTCAGCCGTCATTCTGTGGTAGCTAAGGCTGCGCTTCGGTACCTTCCCCGCAAACAATGAAGCTTGACATCATTCACAAATGTCAAATTTAACATATTAAAATTTAAAAAAAAAAACTCCTCTCACAACAAAACTTTTTTATACAAGTTTAGGATGCTTAAATCGTGCCGTCAGTTTACGAGACATTTCAATTTAAAGTTCCCTCTGAATACTCTGTCTTTATAAGATTTGTCTAAAATGAGCCAAAGAAGAAAACAAAATCAAGTTCTTTCTGGCTGTTTGTTAGTGCAATCATTCGGGAATTCAAGAATTCGTCATCGCAAATAATATTTCCCTTTGAAATTTGTTCCATATTCCCTAAAAAATGTACGGAGACATTAAAAATTTCGAGGGAAAAACTGTACACTTTTTGTTTTCTAAATACTATTCGAAGCGGTTTAAGTTTGACATAAAATATTAAATACAAAATTCATAATTAATTAAACCTTAAATTTTTGTTCGCTGGGTTTTGACGGACAAGGAGGCAATCGAAGTGTATGTGTGCATGTGTACCCTGCAAATATTATTGGACCACCTGATCCAATTTCATGAAATGGACTACTCCATGGACTGGTCCGATGTAATGCAAACATGGACTATGCCATTGTTAAAAAGTGTTTGTAGTGAGACGACATGTCTTCGTTTTTTAACGACATGTTTTCGTTTTTAAACGAAGTAAAAACTAATCCTCTTGTGTACACAATGGAGTAGTTTTAAAACTACTCCTTTGTTGTCCAAAGATGGGTTATATGGTCCTGCCATAGGACATCGTAATGTTAAATAGACCATGTTTTTTCCATACGTTTGGGTTACTTTTGGACTAGTCCTAGTCCCTTGTGGACTACTCTTTACACGCGTGTTTGGACTGGTCCTATTATTTGCAGGGTAGATTCTGCAGTGCAACAATAAAGGAAGCTTAGAGAAAAAAGTGTATATTCAATAGCATTAAATATATAAAAAAAACCATTGGTTTGGCAAAATAAAAATAACGTATTAACTTTGTCTTTCCCTGCAAATAATAGGACCAGTCCAAACACGCGTGTAAAGAGTAGTCCACAAAGGACCAGGACTAGTCCAAAAGTAACCCAAACGTATGGAAAAAACCTGGTCTATTTAACATTACGATGTCCTAGGAGAGGATCATATAACCCACCTTTGGACCACTAAGGAGTAGTTTTAAAACTACTCCATGGTATATAACCCACCTTTGGACCACTAAGGAGTAGTTTTAAAACTACTCCATGGTATACTCAAGAGGATTAGTTTTGAAGTCGTTTAAAAACGAAAGCACGTCGTTAAAAGACGAAAACATGTCGTCTCACTACAAACACTTTTTAACAATGACATGGTCCATTCTTGCATTACATCGGACCAGTCCATGGAGTAGTCCATTTTATCAAAATGGGTCAGGTGGTCCAATTTTATTTGCTGGGTTATTACAGTTGCAGCAATAAAAGCCAAAATAAAAAGAAAAGAAATCAGAATAATGTGACCCAAGATTCCAAAAATTAAAAACAAACGTCCACTGCTCAAAATGTGGGAGATTAGTGAAAGATAAACATACGTATTATGAACGTCTAATTTCTACTCCGCTTAAAGCTAAAATGTTCCAAATGCATACATAAACATCGCATAGATGACAATCAAAGTAAATGGGCAGCAGTATCATTCACCTTCTGCAGAATAAGTTTTCAATAGTAACAAAGAGCCGCAGAAGAGTAAATTTTTTTACAAAATCTAAATAAAACAACACTTCCTAGTTTAGTATCTTTAAGAAATCCTTTAGCGATGTTTGTTTTAACTGCAATGGCCACGTTATCCCCAAAATAACATACTTTCAAACTAGTCCAGGAACCTTGTAGGTGGTTTCCAATTACAATCTTAACAGGTATGAACCTTCTACAACCAGGAGTGCCATTAATAAGGTAGATCTGTTCATGGTTATCGATGGTACCTCTAGAGCAGACCCCGGCAAAACTACTGCACCGTGCTTTTTTGTCTCTTTTGATATCACACCTGCGTGCACTCATATCTTAAATTAAACCAATCAGTCTCTCTTGAGCTCTTACCAGGGCTGTGGAGTCGGAGTCAGGGTTGAAGATTTGGAGTTGGGGGTTTTGAACCGGAGACGGAGTCGTAGTACCCACAAAAACTCGCGACTCCGACTTCAAAATTTTTCGTCATAAAAACTTTTCTAATATTTTTCAATATAAAAAAATTTTAAGAGATTCTGCTTCAAAAATTTGAAAGTCAGAAAAAAGGACCACTCTACTTTACATATGAGTAGGTGAGTTTAAAAAATTTAAATATCAATGGATATTGGCAAATATTTTGCACTTCATTAAAATAAATATATATATTGTATCGAAGCATGTCCTTTTATATGTTTTAATGTATGCAGTTGGTAACCAAACTGTTTCGATCCACTCATCAGATATTTCAAAACTGTCTCTTTGCACTTTCTGTAACAAAACTCGCTGGTGCACTGTTTAAATTTTCTGTGTGAAGTGCGCCAATGTATTGTTGATGAAGTAGAGTTGAATTAGGGAATGAAAAAAAATGCAAATTTGTAAACAAATTTGTATTATATGCATTTTATTCGACCTTTATTATTATAATATAACTAAATTTTCAAGCTTGAGGTTTTTTTTAATTTAATATAAAAAACTTTAAACGTTAATTTTAACCAATATTTCGGCACTTCTTTGAGTGGCTACTTCAGACGTTTTTGTTTTGTTTCTTATTTAACAAACAAATCAAACAGTATATTTAAATGACTTGAAATCTGCTGTAGATCTTCAAGCTGAATGCGAACTCTGTTTGTCTACTCCTTTCTTCTTAACTTTTCCTCTTTCTTCTTTCTCTCTATTAAAAGGATTCGCAATGGACCACATGGGTCCCTTTGGGCGCATAACTCTTCCGTACCTAACCAAAGCTAAACGAATGCAAATAGAAAAATAGGAAAATAAACTCGGAAAATTGCATGCTATAGTTCCAGAGATACTTCCACAATGTGGAGGTTAACCGGAAAAATGATTTGCGAATACTTTCCTCTACTAACTTTGGGGAAAATTGGAGAGAAAATAAAGAATTGCAATTTTATGTTTTGGTCTTGGACAATAATAATATTGATTATGGGACGGAAAAAACTATGGCGGGTACACTGAAGAAAAATATTTGAAACCATTTGTTTTTTATTTTACAGGTAGGAGATAAACTACACCAAGCCACATTTTGAAAACTTTACAGCAGACCGCAAAAACATATTAAAATCACAAATGTTTTAATAGGATTTCTGTATGACGTGCGCAATTCCCAATTTTCCATATTTGATAAATACACTGAAATTTATTGTTGAGGGAGAATCTGCCTTTGTTCGAATATTTTATATGACTTTTATATGTTTTTAATGTCGATGATATCCTTAAAAAAATTATGTCATATAAGGTAACAACCTTTACTTATTAATTGGACTTGGTATTCTTTACCTCCCACGATGGTTTTGGTAATGTTCATTCCCTGGAGACAAACAGCACCAAGTCCAATAAATAATAAAAGATTTACAAACATTTTTTTCAGCAAACCGGGCCACTAGGATATGTGAAAACACCTGTGCACGCTCGTCTTGTTCGTTCTAAGGAAAACATTGCTTTTGTTCGCGATACTGTGGTAGCATGCGGCAAAGAAGCTATCGTAAATAGTATTGCTATGGAGCGATGTTGTTGCCACATGTTGAGTATATGGACCTGGATGATATGTTAATCCAACAGAATGATGCTACTTGCCACACCCAACGAAATAACGTCTCTTTTGCGCGAGAAGTTCAATGGCCGTATTATCTAACGTCTTGGCAATGTTAATTGGCCGCCACGATCATGTTACTTAAAACCGTTGGACTTCTTTCTTTGTGGATATTTAAAAGAAAATGTGTACGTCGATAAGCGAAAGAGCTTAGGGATGAGATAAGGGATTAGATAGTTCGGAACATTAACACTATTGAAGCTCAATTATGTCTCAGAGTCATTGAAAAAATGGACCATCGGATAGAGGTATTCCAAAGAAGCCGTCGCAACAATCATTTCATATATCCTTCATTTTTAAAATATTGAAATAATTCTCTGAAAACTGTTTGTTTTATTTACAATTAACATGGTGTGTTTTGGTTGCACCCAACTTTATCTTTTTGAGAAAGAAAATTATCTTTGCCTTCTCCTTCTTCATCCTTTATTTCTTCTTCAACTTCCTCTCTATTTACCATCCTTCACATATTCTCTATTCTTAATAATTCGTCCTTTATACTGGTGGAGAGTGCGTTTTACACCTTCAATCACTTATTCGCTTAAGGCTTTGGAATGTCTTAATTTTACATTCATTAATTTTAATCTATTCATTATTCTTCCATAGTAAAGAATCTTCTAAAACTTTGCTTTTACTTCTAAATCATGCTTAATATTTACATCATCATGTATACTTCAAATCCTCTTCTGATTCACTCTTTCTTTTTCTTTTTTGTCCATCTTAACAAGGGGTAATTCTAATTCTCTGATCATCATCACACATTTGGCTCAATAATGTATCATTTGCCTAAAAGTTATCCCTTTGTGTAAAAAGCATATTTTTGGAGAAAAGTATGCTCCGTACAAAAACGATATTTTCGTGGCAAAAAGCATTATTTTGCAAAAAGTATGCCTTCGGAGTCCTCAATTAATAGTCAGTCTGTAGCTGAGACACCTGGGGTCTCTTAACTCCCGTGGTGTCAGATGGAATTTCTGGTTAGCCGCTATCTCAAGTGATCTATCAATTTTGTTCTTTTACGTATTCCAAAATAAATTTAGGTAATTTTTATTAGGTAATCATCGTACAAGTTGGTCGTTTTCTAGCCAAATCAATTTTCCTTTATTATAACAAACAGTTTGGATTTCATTATTGATCACAAGAGTCAAATGACTGCTATTATATTTTACTTGCTTTAATTTTTTTTCTATCTCTTAACACTAAAAAATACACACTCAGTGTTTGTAGGTTCATATTCCTTATCTCTGTGCACAATATTCAATTCATATAAAGTCCACTATATGTATACATACGTACACACATACATATATATGTATTTTTCTAACGACATACATATATATGTACATATGTATGTATATTGTGGGTTTTTGCTACAATTTTGTTTGCTATTGTGGTTGTTGCTTTGGCAAATATTGGTGTGACACCTGTTGTTGGTGTTGCTTTAATCCGTAAATCATCAACCAAGTCGAAGGCATAACAATTTTAATAAAATGTGAGAGTTATTAATAACAACGTATCTGGCAGGATGTATTCGTATAAATGACTGTAAGTACTTGTAGCAACAAATGTATAAAGTATATTCATAGTAGGGAAGATAAATTGTAGAGTATTGTAAGTGTATGTAGAAGAGTGAATACAAATTAAACATAAATTGTCAGTTATAATAAATTGTTGACCTTATGTTGGTGTAATAAAACAATTGCTTTATTGGATGAAATAAATGTTGTACATTTATTGGATATCATGTTTTATCTGGTTGATATTATTATTAATGCTCGAGTATAGTGTTGAATTTATATTAAATTTATATTTAATAAGTTATGATAAATTGTTGTACGAGTAGGTAGAGTATGTAAAATCTGGTTAAGGTATCACTTTACTTTTGAGACAAATAAAATTTAGTTCGATTCTTCTTTTAAAACCCTCCAATAACACCAACATGAGTGGTGAATGGTGGTAAATAAAGTTTGACATTTCGTGCACAGCACTGAGATATACATACTTATCAAAGATTCCATTTAGTACACGTAGAGAAAAAACATGGTTGCAGAATGGTTAATAAAAACATATTATGGTCCCTGCAATGGCAACAAACAAACTTTTGTTGTTTTTAAAAAAACTTTTTTCACGATTGATAATATTTTGTTACTATTTAACAATAAAGTGTTTACCTCCCTTGAAACTTCAACTATGGTTGATTTTAACAATATAATGTTTAAATAAAATAAAGCTACAACCATACACTTACACATATTATGGTTATCTTAACCACATTATTATCACAGTAACCATATTATGGTTAAATTTCATCAATTCAAAAGGTATAACCATATTATGGTTGCCTCCAAACATGTGATGGTTAATATATAATAACAATAATATGTTCGAAATTATAATTTTTTAAAACATTGTACGATTAATTTTTAATTTAAAATTATATGTTTAAAAAGCAACAACATTCTGGTCATTTGCATTTTACTTGGTTTGCTTAAAATTCTCATTCATTTTATTTTAATTATTGTGTAAAACATAAATTTACGTAGAAAAAACAAGTAGAACAGAAAAAATGGTAATATGAAGGTCATCACAGGCTGGAATATGAACCAAAGGGGATTTTTTATAAAAGTGAAACCTAACGTAACACCTATCAATAATATAAAATTATAATTTGACACTTAACAAGCAAATTGAAAAAATTGATTAACCACAATATGATTAGCATTCACCATATTATTGTTAATCCTAACCATAATATGGTTACTTATCTCAAAATTATGGGAAATTTTGACCATATTATAGTTAATTTTGAACATAACATGTTTAGTTTTGACCATTATTATGGTTAATATTGACTAAAATATGGTTAATTTTGACCATATTATGGTTGATTTAGGGAAAATTTTTGTTGATTTTAAACAAACTATGGTCATATTAAAACATAATATGGTAACCTGCAAGCATAAACATTGTTAAAAACCAACCATAGTATGTTGCTCTTAGAATATGGTTACCTCCACCCATATTTTTTTTCTACGTGTATGTTAACTATGGGTCCTAAAGGAGCTGTAAGACGCCTTAGCTATGTTCATATGTTTGTTAGCTTAAAAATCATTATTTCCGAAATACTTAACAGAAAAAATGGTCTTGAAAAAAATGATTTGTTTACGGTTTATTTTTAATTCACTCACAAAAGTCGCTCCAGTAAGGTAATAAAGATTTCTTTTTATAAAAAAAAAGAAAACAAATCTTTATTACGACACGAATAACTTCAGATATACCTGTATCTTAAAAAATGTTTTGTGCCAATAGTATTAGCTGAGAGTGATGAACAAGGTGAAAGAATTCATCAAGATATTGCTTTAATAGAAAAGCTTTATAATGACCACTAGCATCAGCCCATGATGGCTACGATGACTTTATTTATAAAACCAAAATACAGAACAGAAAAATTTCATTTGGTCTTTAAACTAAACTTGTTGTTGAAAACTTTTGAAGATGGTCATCTATGCCACTATTACGGTTAACATATCAACTCAGTTGAGTTGAAATTAAAACAACTGCTAGTGATACGTTGTAAATTTTGCATGTTTTTGTTGGCCACACAAAATACAAAATACTGCGAAATTTTAAATCTTTAAAGGGACACTAAAATTCTAAAATTTGGGACCCTGCAGCGCATAGGATGCCCTTAGATGGGCCATATATATGACTAACCGCACTTTAGTTTTTATCTCAATCATGTTGAATACAGACTAGAAATATATTGAAGAAAAAGTCCCATAACTGCCCAGGAGTCGCCCCTAGTGGGATTAAATGTATGACCGACCTCAATTGGTTTTTTGTCCTTAACATTTTTTTGAGTCCTACTTGCCCTTTCTCACCACTTCTTAGGGCGGCTCCCATACAAAAATTGCGTTTTATGAAATTCTTAAATTAAAGATGAGAGTTGCCGAACTTTTCGATTCGCTCTGCGTTAAAAGTTCTTTTCTTTTAAAAGTATGAATATTTCATCTTATATGTCAAAGCTACTCTCTAATTACTGCCCATATTAGAAAAAAGTTTACCTTTACTAAGCGGTAATTTTATTGCGGAATTTCGGAATTTTTTTAGTAATTTAATTAAACTAAAGCGTTTTTGAGTTACGAATATATGTTGTGCAACCTCCTTCGAAATAACTGTATGTCTCGAAAACAAGGGCTTGCCTAAAAAAACGTTAGCACCATTAAATTCAGGGCGCTGCGAAATAGGGCCCCAAAAAATAAGAGAAAATTTACCCCAACTTAATATTTTTCATAGTGTAGTATGACCCCATTTATTTTATGAAAAAATAACCCTAAAAATAATATGAAATATGACCCTAAATTTGGGGTAATTCTTCATTATATTAAAAATTTTGTGTGGAGTTCATATGCCCGAAACTAAAAATCCCAAATTTAGAATACCAATTTCAAAATCTGAATAATTATACAGTTTTGATTTTAAAAATCATGTTTGGGATTTCGGCCATGCGCAAGTATTTTTTCCTCAATGGTATAACAAGCACTGGCTTTGCTTACTAATGCTTCACGTTCGGCCGGTCGCAAGGATTTTCTTCTCTATGATATGACGAACACTGGCTTCGCCAACTAAAGTTTCTATACTTAGCCGGCCGAGTGCAAGGATATTCTTCTCTGTGGTATAACGAACACCGACTTCGCTAACTAAAGCATCTCTGCATAACCGGCAAGGATTTTCTCCACTTTGGTACAAGAATTCGGGTGTTTTATAATTTGTGTAAAAATGTTTGGGGTTATTTTTAATTTCTTACAATTTGCTTTTTTTAGTAAATTATATTGGGGTAATTTTTCATTCCACTTAACATGCTAAAACACTCTAACGAATAAATGAAAAAAAAACCCCAAAAAAAACAAAAAATTACCCCGAAATTGCGTGTTGTTGTGTCACATGTAAAACTTTCTCACTTTCCTTTTGAAGCCATAATTCCTGGGGTGATTTTGGGCACTGCCTTAATTCAGCGTTCCCGAATTATCTAGGCAAAATCTTAGTGGAGTTTGTAGTGAAGCTGTACTGGGTATCGAGTCACTGCAACATCACCTGCAGAGAGACGGCTGATGAGTTGGCGAGACTGGGTTCGGAAATGGAGGATCATGGCTGTGTGTAGCTGGCGATAAGTGTTTTTATGTGGCACGAGTATGAGAAAGCAATACAATACTGTTATCAATCACTATTGAAAAAAATCTGAGCAAGTTTTTTCTTCTGACAAATTATTCAATGCTACTCTCCTATTTCTGTTATTTTTTTTTTATTCATGTTTTTACATCAAAACAGAGTTGAGACAGCGGGGATAGAAAAATAACATTTAGGCCGGTTTTTTGAGATGTGAATTAAGTTAAACTTAGTTTAACGTAGTGTGAAACTCAGATTTTCCCGGCGAAATGTGCTTTTTTTTATGTATTTCATTAAAGACCAATGTTTAATGCAAAACTAAGCTGTTCCGTCAACATTTTGTATACAAAATTGGTAATGACTGCACAAATCTGTATTCAGATTAACTAAACCTAGTTTAACTGAGATCTTTAAAACGCAGCCTTAGCTAGCAATTGACCCAATTATAACAGTGTAATATTTGCGTAATTCCAGCGTCTTAGCCTCAAAATAATTGATCAAACTTAGTTTTCTAAAACTCAAAATTTCTCAGGCAAAATTTGTGACGATCACTGTTGAAGTGACGCATTAAAAGCCCAGTATTATCATTCCATAAAAATACTGTCATCAAATTTACCACCAATAGTTTAATATGACTTATGCCCAATTTTCAGGATAGAATTTAAATCTATATTAAGTTAATGTTCATGTAAACTTGAATCGTATTTAAATACAAATTGATTTTTTGAGATTTATTTGAAAAGTCTTTTTTAAATTAGATAAAATTATGGTATCACTACTAAATACAAAAAAATATCAAAAAAAGTTTATTTATTTGCAAGGTTGTCTCAAAAAACAGCATTGCCTGTTGTTGTTGTATTGTTGTCATATTGAGGCCACCTTGCTAAGTGGAAACTTAATGGAAACTTACGTTAAATTTAAATGTACCACATCGGTGAATTTAAATAAATAATACTAATAAAAATAAATATTAATACATGGAATGACCAAATTAATATAGCTTCTGGAAGAACATATGCTCTTTTGCGAACGCTATGGAGAACACAAAAATTTATTCCTATAAGAATTAGTTTAGTTCTTGCAAAAACATATTTAAATCCTACCTTGTTATACGGATGTGAAATTTTTGGAAGTAGTGATTCAGGCAGCTTGAGGAAAATGGAACTTAGTTATAATGCAGTGATAAGATTTGTCTATGGTTTAAGGAGATTTGATCATATCACACCATATGCAAGTGACTTATATGGAGTAACTTTTATCAATTTATTGAAAATAAGAACATTGACTCTGTTGCACAAAACTATTAATAAACGTATACCTATGTATCTCTATAGGAGACTCTCGTTTACCCGTTCACAAAGATCCAATGATTTGATGCATGTCAGATACCGAACATTACAGTCATCGTGGCAATTTGATATCCACTCAATTCGTCTTTGGAACTTATTACCCCCAAGTTTTCAATTTACTAGCAATCCAATGCATTTTAAAAGGGCTATATATAACTTGTTTCATTAACAAATATTTTATATATACAAATAAATATCATTGTTTATTTCTTTTTTATTTTTTTTAATTTCTACTATTTATATATTCTTTCTTATGTAATTATCAAATATGTATGTAATTTAAAATTTTGTTTAAATTTTGTTAAATATAGTTTTGGAAATTTCCGTTAACCTTTTCTAATCTTGTACTGTAATTATAAGACTTATGGCCGTTTTCTCATTACACGATTAACTTTTTTCCCAACGAAAAACTGCACATTTTAGAAATTTGGTTTTCTCAATGTCTCATTTGCTTATATTCTGTCGCAAAGCTAACCAGCACTCATCTGCCGATTATTTATTTTCCTTTTATTTGCCGTACAGATAAATTCAATCAGCTGACTCCCATCTTTTACATGTATTTTGAGAGGTGTTGCCAGCTTAAAACCATGTTTTTTGTCGGTATATTGAGAAACCCAAAATTGTTAACAGACAGTTTATCGGTCTAATAAATTTATGTTGACATTAAGTAACAGGCAGTTTGACGGTACATTGAGAAAATGGCCATTAATGTCTTGTTGTACAGGATAACAATATGATAAATAAATAAATAAGTGTTATTTAAGTGTTTATTGAAGAAGAGAATTTTGTATTTAAAACGATTTTAAACATAAATATGTTTTTATATCAGTCCTGAAAATTGGGCATAAAAGTTTTGGGGCCAAATTACGGCATTCGATATCGATCGAAATTACAATACAATTTAAATGGAATTTCTTATTACGATTGGTTTTAATTTTGTCACAGCTTGCAAATACAACCCGCTCTCAAGAAATTAAGTTTTTTAGTCTTTGTGGGGGGCATCAGAGATTCGGCACAGCGGTATATTTCGTATTGTATTATAAAGACAAACTTCCTTTCAAACGTTTTATCGTTGCTGTAACATTTGAACTGAATTCCGTAAAAACTTTCACTTCACGTTTTAAGTTAAAAAAATCTACAAAAAAAAGTATAGTCTGAGTAAAATTATTCCTTAATCATTTAAGAATTTTCCTACCATAATAAAAGACTTATCTTAATCACTATTTATCATACTTTATTTTTACAGACGGTAGTCAATTAATTTGTTCAATAGTCTATGTTTATAAAGATTTACGTTACTTTCGAACGTGTGTTTTTGCGTGGTTTTTTGTTACAACAATTTCTTTGAATTTTTTCATAGCAACATTGGAAGTATTGCAAAATTGTTACTACGAGTTGTTTTCATTGAAGTTTTGTGTTTTTTCTTCGCAGCATTCATAGCAATTGATACGTTTACGTAGTTATATTTGTTTGTTTGTTGAAAAAGTATCTGCGTAACGCCCATTATATTGACAAATGGTTTTTGCCGCGACACAAACTCCATAGCACCACATAATGAAAACCGATCTGTCATTAAAACTTAAACAACAATTTAACGCCACATTGTGCAATATTTTTCGAACATACATACTTACTATCAAAGTATATACATACTTTGCTTAATACTTATTACAGGGCAGATATGTCAAAGAATAATATGTTTAAAATATTTAAGTCATTTAATAAATGGCCTATTTTCGAGTCTACTCTAAAGAGTATAGTAGTGACTTCTATAATGAGTACGCTGTAGTTTCCACTTTGTTGTCTAAAATCAGTTGAATTTTTGATTATTCTTAAGACTTCCCTCGAATCTCATGCAGAGTGTACTCAATAGCAAGATTAATGGAATATTAAATATGACATGCGCATGATTTACCGTTAGATTATGAAGTTGTTTTCTGTCAAGGCTTGCCAAGTCTCCCTAATCCCTAAGATATGCGAATTTTGTTTGTCAGGTTAGCGAATAGGAATGCAGTTCACTTGACGTCATTTATCCGTCAGGTTTAGAAAATTATAGCTTTGTTTCTGGAATGGAGTAGAAAAAAAAAATTTGGTTGGAGTTAACCATATACTAAGAGCAACATAATATAGTTGAATTTTAACAATGTTTATGTTTCCAGGTTACCATATAAAAATAAAAAAATAATTCCCGAAATCAACCATAATATGGTCAAAATTAACCATAAGAATGGTCAAAACAAACTTTGCCATATTCAAAATTACCCATAATATTGTCAAAATTTCCCAGAATTTCGAAAAAAGTAACCATATCATGGTCATAATAACAATAATATGGTCAATGTTAAACATATTATGTGTTTTTATTTCATCAATTTGTTTATTAAGTGTCAAGTTATAATGTTATTTAATTTTTTATTTTTATAGAGTCTACCCAAGGGACCTGTCTACAGTCTCCATAAAAGACTTTTCTATGGTCTGGTCTACTGACTTTTCTACAGTCAGCTCTAAAGACTACCCTTCACTCGTCTATAAAGTCTTTTCTATAGTCGACTTTTATAGTTTACTATACAGTCTAGTCTAAAGAATATTCTACAAAGTATCTATAGATACCAGATAAAAATATAAAACATTTCTAAGCAACATAGTTGGGTATCATGAAGCTGGGTTCGTTAAAGAAAAATCCACTAAATAACACATATTTAACCTGCGGCAGATAATGGAAATATTCAAAGTCCACGGCATAACCATACACAATTTTTCATTGATTTTAAAACAGCCTTTGGCTCCGTTAGCAGATCTGAAATCATATAAGTTCTCGAGGAATTTAATATTCCCAAAAAACTAGTACGGTTGTGAGCATTACCCTCAATAATAGTGAAAATCGTGTTCATATCTCTGGTGACATTTCTCAACGAATAAGTATGAATATTCGGGTGAACAGGGAGACCCGCCACCAGCTACATTATTCGCAATAATAAAAAAATCAATAAATCATCACAACTTCTTACCAACGCAGATGATTTTGAATGAGTCAGCTGAAAAACCACATCTCTTTAAGATATTATATTTAAAAATTAGGACTTTGAAAGTCGTTAATACACAACCCAAGGCAACTACAAATTTAAGTGTGTAACCACCTTTAAGTACTTGGGCTCCACTATCACGAATACTGCTACTAGTGAACACGTACTAAACGCCAGAATTCAGACTTTTTTAACCACGTACATGCATTTTTTATTTAAGACTTTTAAAATACCATGTAAAAGGTTTAAAATATGGAAATAAGACAAGAGAAGAATAAATTTGCTTGACCGGAAAATTTTAGGCCCAATAAAAATTAATGACGGCACTTTCCGACAAGGTTACAACAACGAATGTATTAGGGAACTGATAAACTTACCCCCGTATTCATAAACGATTATTAAATTCAACAAACGTTTATTAAGGGAAATCTTCTATACATATAAAACAGGATGTGTTGTGCGTATGGACTCCAAAACGGCTGGACAGATTTTGTTAAAATCTTCAAGGAATCTTCAGAATATTCAGGAGGGTGACACTGTGAAATCTGATTTTTTATTTTCGGTCTGCGGGCGGAAGGGCGTGGCAAAATCCAATATGGAGAAAATTTTGAAAAATCCCTTCGGAAAAGTTGGAAAATTGGAAAAAGCGAAAATCGAGTTTTTGTATGAAATTTTGGGTGAAATTATTCCTTAATGGCTTTCCAAATCAAACAATAGAAAGTTCTCAATGTAAATCATGGAAAATTGCAGAAAATGCGAAATGCGGAAAATTGGAAAATTTCTCCGCAAAAGTCGGAAAATGGAAGCTGATACTGAAAGAGGCCAAGGTCGAACTAGGACTATCGAGCAAATAAATTAAGTCTAAAATCTACTTTAGCTCACTTCTTGTAATATTGGAGGCATTCTTCGTGAAGTGGACAAACAAACAAAATTACCTTAATTTTTTAATTTTTTTGCAGGAATATTGCTCTAGTAGACTTATGTGGACGTACATATATTTTTTTTATAATGTTTATTTGACAAGTTATGGGTTGCTTAAGTGTTCCCGCTTTTGAAAATTTTTTTTCGTTTTTAATTATCGTTTTGAACTAGACAAAAAAGATACAAGAAAATTATTTTTTTGTTTTAGAAAAGGTTCAATTTAAATTAAAATTTTTCGTACTTGGAAACATTTTTTTTTTACCAAAATTTGCCTCAGGCGTCCTTTTTAAGCTGTAATAGTTTTAGTAATGGAATAGCCATTAGTTTAAGAGTTTTACAAAGTTCTATGCAGGCGCAAAGCACTTCTATATCAGAAATGATCATTTGAAATTATAATTTTTTCCATTTTTTTAAACCTAAATTAGCCTTTATTATATTTATTATGCTGTAAACGTTTTGAAGTGGGATATTCATTAGTTTAAAAGATACGTAAATTCCTATCTAAAGTTTCTGTACTACGAGATCGGAATTTAATTGGAAATTAAAATTGTTTTTTTTTCTCTTTCATTTCTTAACAAAAAACAGGGGTGTGCTGGAAATCGGAAACGTAAAACGCAAGAGTTTTAAAAGACGGTTTTTAATAAGATTTTTGTAAAAAAAAGATTTTTATGACAAATGCTGTACAAATATTTCGCTACTTAGCGGAATTTTATAATAAAAATTCTAAAAATTTGATTAAAAGTAAAAAAAAGATTAAAATTTTGGAGTTTTTCGTTAACGATTTTAAACACACCCCTGAAAATTAGCCTGCGGTATCATAATTTGACTATAGCAGTTTTGAAATGGCATCTCCAAAAGTTAAAAGGTTATGCAAATTTAAGAATTTCCATAACCAAAATTTGAATTGGAGCCCCAATAAGAGATGGTGGCGGCTAGTGTGTTTGAGAAAATGTTTCGAAATTCTAATGCAGGTCGGTGATATATTTTACCTCCTAGCGGAGACTCCTATGCAGATATTGGATTTTATTTTTTTATATATTTCTAGTCTAGTCCGTAAACTTGTTTTTTTGGTATGTTCGCTTTACAAATTATGCCTCATTAGCTAATTGTAAGTAGCTACATCCGTTTTAGCAAGACATGTGAATGGCTTCCTTTAAATTAATTTTATTTTATATCACACAAACACCATGACATAAACACAGCCAGACTAACTGTATGACAAACATTCAACAAAAAAAAAAAAAGTAGCAGAAGTGTAACGGGGCTAGCGAAAGGCAGTTGTAACTCATACAACTCCTCCTTCCCACAGAACATTTTTTAGCATAAATGAGTCAAGTTTCAGTCTCGATAAATATAGTTGTTACAGATTTTGTGTCATTGTAAGCTGAAAGCCCACAATGTTGACGACTTTTTCGGTTAAGCAACCGGCAGTCATGGTGATGCAGACGATATTGGTGACGATGACGATGATGATGGTGTCGTTGACTATGTGAAACACATTGAACGACAGTCATTTGTGCAACATGTGAAGTCATTAAAAAAATCAATTAACTACTGACAGGAAAATTGAAAATATTTGTGCACTAAGTAAAAATACAGCAAAGAGAAATACAAAATCGACTGGTGATGAAAAATAAAATAAAAGTGGAAGTCGTCAAATGCTCTTGTAAAAGTAAAGTACATACTATTTATTTTTTATGGGCACTTTTTCCATTTTTGCACATAAGATCCGAGTTCTGGTATTAATTTAAGTAGATTCAACAGACTTAATTGATATTTTGTTTAATTAATGACATGTCGTTATGTGTGTTAGTATAAAGGAATGTATTTAAATATTTAAGTTAAAGTGTTGGAGTTATATCCTTTTTTAAGGACGTGAAGAGAGTTTGTTAAACATTCATGTTGTTTATTTACAGGAAGTTAAAGTAAATTGCTTAAATTGTGGCAGAACTTTAAAAGAATTTAAAGTTTTAAAGTTAAAAGAATGTAATTTAAACTGAAAAAAAACCTTGATCTGAAAATATCTGAAAATAGATTTAAATAGATGAATGTAATTTTTGAAAATTAATAAATTTTAACGCATATTTGATTTGCGATCTGCTGGTATTGGTCGAATTGAATTTCTGTCAAACATGTTATTCTTATTTTTTCATCTAAATAACCAAAACTGATTTATATAAACGAAAAATATTCATTTTGACAATACATCTTCTAATTATACCCACACTGCAATAGTGGAGAATGTTTGATGTTTGTTGCACCTTCAAAAATTGGTTCTATAACCACCTAAAGGTTTACCAATGGACTCATAATCAATTTCTTAAGGCCTAACCATAATAAGCATAGCCTTGCTAAACCTACTGTCAAAAATTAAAAAAAACGTCTCTAAAATGTATTTAAAAAAACAAAATAAAAAACCATTTGATTCCGTATGGTTAGAGCACATTGTGGTTCGGCCTTTAGCAAATCCAATCCGTTTGACCGGCTGGCTGGCTGGCGGGTTGTCCGTAAACTTTGACGCAAAGAAGCAATTTTAAAAATGAATTGATGAAATTATCATAGGGACTAGGCCTATTAAAATTGGTGCGAATCGCTAAATAATTGGGCATTACCCCGGATCAGCTTCTTTCCCGAATAGGGTCCTTGTGCCTGCAAGCTATTTTCTTACGTTACCGTTTAGATTAAATTGTTTCCCAACTTTTCTGATTGCAGTACAAATTGTATTGGAGTACTTCGAAAATTGCTTTTAATGGCATAACTTCCTTACAGTTGTTGGCCTGTTTCACTACAATGCATTGACCATTGTGCGTTGGGCATTTTCGCATCAAAAATCTGAACCCTTTTTGTTTGATGAGAGAGAATTCTGAAATTTGGTATGAATTATTCGAAATATATTTGGTTAATGTGTAAATTATGAAGCGTTCTCGAAAGATAATACAATCGTATATAATTTAACTTGAGTTTTATTTTCTTTTTGTAGGTTTGACTTGCACTTGTATTTACAGCTACATGTTTTGCATTTACATCCGATATAAAAAAGCGCTACAATAAAAGAGCTAACTAAAAATATTTTTTAAAATTTATTTGTTATATGAAGAAATTAAATGAATTTTAATAATCATGATATTTTCACTTCTCAGTATGAATATGTTGTGATAACTTCATAAGATTATAAGGAGCATCTTCATCTTCATCTTGGGCATTTGTAAGTTTATGGTTTAAAACATGATTTCTGTTTTCTCTTCCTCTTTCTTCTCTACACCGCTTGCTATCAAATAAAAAATGACGTCTAAAATTGGACGTCATAAAATTCATCATGTAAATTGAGTGTTTAATGCTCACATTGATTCAACTCATTTAGCTCATCCATTTACCGTTTTATCACAACAGATGAAACACACAACTTCATAATCAGCGCTGCCATTTAAATTTGCTGAAAATCGTCCACTTCATACATACAAGTTTATTAACTGTAATTGCCAAATCGTCAATTTGCTTTTTCGGGGACAAATCTGGCAGCCTCGCATTTCTCTTCGTCTATACAGTATATATATACATATATATATATGTGTATGTGTATAAAATCCCTGCAAATATTATTGGACCACCTGGTCCAATTTTATGAAATGGAATACTCCACGGACTGGTCCGATGTGATGCAAGCATGGACCATGTCATGGTTAAAAAGTGTTTGTAGTGAGACGACATGTCTTCGTTTTTTAATGACATGTTTTTGTTTTTAAACGAAGTTAAAACTAATCCTCTTGTATACACATTGGAGTAATTTAAAACTACTCCTTTGTAGTCCAAAGATGGGTTATATGGTCCTGCCCTAGGACATCGTAATGTTAAATAGAGGATGATTTCCATAGCCTTGTGGGCTACTCTTTACACGCGTTTTTGGACTAGTCCTATTATTTGCAGGGATACACATTGAGTTAAGTTGATTCTAAATCAACCACTACAAATGTTAATAAGTATGAGTGAATCAAATTAGACTTCTAAGTGAATATGTTACGAGTCCATTAGGTGGCACTAGAGTGATCTCTCGCCTAGCTCAAAACCGGATTCTCTCAGGCGTGTCCATCCCTCACTCTAGCCCAAGGATCGTAAACAATTTATAGAGAACAAAAAAAACAAACAACTTACACTTACACCACAACATGTCCGGAATGAGAGGTAGGTGTTGACCTCAAACCGCCCAACCCACCTTGGTCAGCGGCACCTCCGTGCTAGATTTCCAGGTGACCCCTATGCTATACTTAAATTTATATGCCTGAATTCATATCTATGATTCAGATACTCGTACGACATTTGTGATTGCATACAACACAAACGGCTACGAATACACTATACCACAAACGATGAATACAATCATATAAACTTAATTTAACTATTGCACTACCCTAATATTCTATTTCACGGTGTTAAGATTGTACACACCTGTCAGCTTCTTCTTGGTTGCACGCGTAAAACGCTGAAGCCTTTCGATTGGGCGCCAAATTGTTTACGATCCTTGGGCTAGAGTGAGGGATGGACACGCCTGAGAGAATCCGGTTTTGAGCTAGGCGAGAGATCACTCTAGTGCCACCTAATGGACTCGTAACAAATATGAGCTTGAATAACATTGCAATAAGTATGAGTGCGTACAAGTACAAGAAATTATGATTAGCATTACTCACTTTTTCACTACTCATTGCTGATCTCTGATTGCCATCATTACTGTTTGCACTTCCTTGTCTTGGTTTATCAATAGTTAATCCCAATTCTTCCCGAAAACGTTTTTGTATAGAATTTCTCCACCTGCTTTAATCTTTTATGATTTTCACTTTTAGCTGACCATGTCTAAAATTTGCGATTGTAGCTGATGTGCAAAATCAGTTCCATGCATCTAATTAACGCGTGCAGGGTCGATAATCCATACTCGAAAACTTTTTCATTTACTGGTCTTGCAGATACTTTTTCTAAATCGTTCAGTTGACTTGTTGTCGACTTGCATATGGTACATGAAGCACATGAGGGGGTTTTTGCAAAACTTGTGCTACTTTTCTATCTATCATCGTTTAGAAAAGGTCATGTTTAATTTTAGCAGTTTGTCCTTTCTTGGTTATTATGGTTTGTGCGAAAAACTTTATTTGATTTCGAATGTAACCTACATATTTAAGATCCTTGCCAAAGTTTAGACATGCTCATTACAATCATTTTATGCTTCGAATGAACAGAATAAGAATCTGCATAAAAATTCCATTTCAAAAAGGTATAACACTATTATATTATAAAGTAAAATGTATTAAATATATTCCTTCGAATATGTTGTATTTTCATTTTCATAAATCACTGTAGTCAAAAGAAGTGAATTCGATCGTAATTTTCGATTATTTCTATTAACCAAATATCGAAAAAAAGGTTAAATTTGTATATTTTACAATCTCCGCTTTACATTTTTGACACATAAAGCGCTTTATTCAGCCCATATAAAAATTGTTGGATGTAACGATCAACTTTACACACTGAATGTTTTGTTACAGTTATTTTTTTGTATTCTACCTTACAAACCTGCTTTGTAGTAAGGGAATGCCGTGGCACTTGAAATTTGATATTGTTTTTCTTTTTGTAAAAGTTGTATAGAATTCTTTCACTTACTTTACTGAAGCTCTGTATATCTTATTGTGTAGCGCATAACTGTGCGATTTTATTTTTAAATGTACCATAAGTGCTTCGCAAAATGATAAAAATTTTTATTGGCATGTTGAAATATACAATAGATTTAATCAGAAACTAATTCCGAGCTGAAGATAATGCAATAAAATTTACTAAATATACTTCAATAGTCATAGGAACCAAATAATAATGAGAAATGGTCCATAATTCCAAAAAGGCTACATACAAACTTTTTTCGGTGTAGAGTCTTTGTGTTCATAAATAATTTTATTGTGTTTGCATAAGAATAAAATTTGGTTCAAACTTATTTTATTTCAATGCATATTTAGCCATAGCCCCAATGCAAACAGCACTCCCGAAAATATCTTTTAATGCCATAACTTCCTTTTAAGTTTTGGTTTTTCCATAAAATTTGGCGACGGCAACTTCTAGTATGTCATATTAAAATTTGTGCTGGTAAGTCCCATAGGTCTCTTATAAACTCTTTCTCTCTTAAATCACTGAAGGAGGAAAAAACTAGCATAGATATAAAGACCTTTGTAATGAATCAACCAGCCTGGTTTGATGGCAAGACAAGTCGATCGACAATGCAAGCGCCCTACTTGGAAATATTATGCGAGCACAAACGTAAATGTCAGTCACTTGTGTTGTGGTTGTCAACCAACACTAAATATTTTTTTAAATTAATATTTCTTCAAATTGTAAATTGTTGACCTTTAGTTTTGTTGTTTGCTAATTTTGTTCGGCATTAGGTCATGAGTTAAGGTACGTTCAGACTGATGAAATATTTGATAGCAAACATCAAATATTTCATTAACGTAATCTGAACACAAAATATTTTTGAGTGTCAAATAAAATACCAGCTGTTTTTGAGCAAATAAAAGTATTTGCCGGCAAACAAATATTTGTCCAATGTGAACATAGTGTGAACACAAAAAATCAAATATTTTAGTAATTTTTGAGCAAACATTTATTTGATATTACAAAAAAATTGTAAGAGCAAACAACGACAAATAATTTTAGCCATGTACCCGTAAGAAGCAATTTTTCCGGTAAGTTTTCGGATTTTTTACAGTTTTAAAGATTTTTAATAATTATTAGACTTTGCTATCATGCCGCTATTAGCCAATTTTTGCTAATTTAGCAATTTTCACCGAATTTTTGCCATTCCTTATACTTTTAGGGACTTTTAATCAATTTTATGGCTTGTTTGAAATATCAAAATTTTTCGCGAATTTTCGCTATTTTTGCAACATTTTTTTATTTGGGTTTTCCCCGACATTTTGTATTTTTTAACCGATTAAGCGATTTCAAATAAATTTTAGGGTTTGCTATTAGCCAATTTTTGCGAATTTTTGCTAATTTAGCAATTTTCACCGAATTTTTGCCATTCCTTATACTTTTGGGGACTTTTAGTCAATTTTATGGCTGTTTTTGCAACATTTTTTTGTTGTTCTTTTCCCGACATTTTGTTTTTAACCGAACCATATATTTTAGGTGTTGTTTCCAATTTTTCGCAAATTTTAGCCATGTTTCCGTTAACCATTTGTCTTCCAGTTTTGTTTTTCTTTTACATACTCCTGTTCTAACAATATAATAGATGCTGCTCCACAGAATAAAACAAATAATTAGGCTACTGCGCGAATTTTTACTATTTGTGAAATATATTTTTATTTTTGAACACTTTCATTAAATAATTATTTGATGCAAATATTTGTTTTAGTCTGAACGCATGGCAAACATGAATTAATTTATTTTATTTGACAATATTTGCCAACTGTTTCAACAAACAAAAATTGTCAAATATTTGAGCATAGTCTGAACATCAAACAAAATATTTTTTTGGTTTACACAGTTTGAAGCAAATATCAGAACAAATATTTTTGTCAAATATTTCATTAGTCTGAACGTACCTTTAAACAAATTTTTAAATAAAAAATATAAACATTTTTTGTTTTAAAAATTCTATTTTATTTTATTTCCCAAAATTTCGGTCAAATTTGTTGACCTTCTTCAGGGGTAATTTAGAAATAAATAAACGACAACAAAAAAATCACTTTCTTGAGCTGTTGTTCAGCTGTAAGCTTTTGCCAACTTTCAAATTTATAATTATAAAATAATAAGTTTTATAAAATATTTCTCACAAAATTCTATTATTAATTTTATTGTTTACACAGAAAAAATTATTAGTAGTTTTTTATCAATTAAAAAAATTATTTAAATTTAATTAATGTTATAATTTAATCAATTATTTTTTTTTTTGTTAAAAGAAAATTAAAAGTATAATTTTGATTTTATTAACATTTTAGTTGTTTTGAAATAGATTTTGAATAAATAAATTAAATTAATTACAAAAAATTTTTACGTTTAAAATAAAATAATTTAAACTTGTGAAATTGTTGTTGGAAATTGTCAAAATCAATCAACACATTGTTTGAAACGGCAAAATTTTTTGATAATTTTTTAATTAAAATTAAAAAATATCATTTATTGAAAAAAAATATTCAATATATTAAATTTTTATAATTTTTAGTAATCAATATAATCATTTTGGTAAAAGGTGCAAAATCAACAAATGGGTTGCTCGATTCTATGAATTTGGTATAAAATTGGTGATAAACTACTTTGCTTGTAGCATAGACCAGTATTTTTATGTATTACTTTACATGTTTTGTCAAGATTTACTTTCAAACTAGCATTTGATTTGTGAACAGTTATTTGACAATCAATAAATGAACTACGTTAAAAACGTTAGACGTGTCGACCGACAATTCGATAGTAAGTGGTGCGCTTATGAGAACGATAATGAAAGAATTGTTGTTGCTCGCTTAGGTCGTCGATCGACATCGTTGAACAGGCTGTAAATATCGAAATAATACTTTGTCTTGCTGGGTCTATTATTGCCCATGGGTCCCATAGAGGTACAGTCTAGAACATGTTTTTGTTAATACTGTACGACTATACTTTTTTACTTGTTTTTTTTTATTATTTTTGAGGAATAAATTGTAAATTTGACAATTTTTTATGTTGGTTTAACAAAAATGTTGTGAAAGTTCTGTCAAATTTTAACTTAGTTTGTTTCAAATATGAAGATTTAAGTGTAGGTTTAAGGATTTTGTTAGATTCTAAAACTTTCTATATATTTGAAAGTAACTTTTTAATCCATCTTAGCCCCACTAATTAAAATGAGTAACAAACAACTCTATTAATCATACAACAAACTCACATTCACAAGTAAATTTATCAAGTCTTTCAGGAATTAAGCATGCAAAAATTTTTTGAAAAAAACCTGTCAAAAATTTATGAATTGTTATTGAAATCATAAAAGCACCCTTTTTTTGGACCATCTATATTTTTTCTGGCTTTTATCGCAAACAACATCCTGTTCGTAGTGGCTGTCTGTCTGTGTTTTTGTAATGAAAACACATTAAGCTCTAATACAAGTCAATACTTAACGTACAGCATCCAACTGGACCTTCATGCTATTTTCCTTTAAGCGAAAGGGTTGAATTCTTCCTTCACTACTTTTTTATTATTGTTATTTTGGATTTATGCAAATGAATAATGTGCATAAATCAAATTTTTGACTGATTTGCAAATACCGGCATTTTTTCTATTCATAAAATTGTTTTCCTCTTTCATTTTAAACGCACACATCACAAGGAAAATGTGTTAAAAACAAACAGTAATCATAAACAAGGATAAGAGGATATAGATGAATTTGTGTGCGTGTTATTTTTCATTACACTCATACATATTCGTTCACTTACACACCACACCGGACATTATTTAATTACCAATATGAGTTAGTCATACGGCAGACAAATACAAACAAGGATAACAGCAACAACAAAAGAGTCAGATACACACAACTTTAAAAACACTGTCGACAGTGATTTGTTGCTTTGATAAGGGTCATTTGTTTAAGAGTCGGAGATTTTTTATGGTAGTGCCTTTTTAGTCAAATTTAATTGATAAGAGATTTAAAGCTAAGATTGTGAGTTTAGTTTATGACCAAGAAAATTAAATCTTTAGATTAAGATTTAAAAAATTTATTTTATCCTTTGAAAAGGAAACTAACTTCGATGCAATTAAAAACACCTTAAACTAATTGAAGTATAAAATCAGTTTATTAAATTATATCTAAGAATCGCCTTAAAAACTTAAATACTTCAAATATGGTACATCCGTGTAAGCAATATTCTAATTGTGTCGTTGAATGATAAAAGAATACTAAGTTTAATTTTTGCAATAAAATGTATCTGATGTTATTAAAAGTTTTAATTCCGTTTCTTCTATACAACAAAAAATACTTACATTTAATTCTCGCAGATATGTTGTCTAAATTAATTGTGATGCAGTGTAATAAAGCCATATGGCCTTATTTCTATACATGAAGTGAAATAAAGCTATTATGGTGTTATTGCTCATTAAAAAATGTTTTTTATTTTATGTAATTCCTAAAAAAAGCCAAAATTAAAATAATGGATATTATCCAAATGCCGAGTATAAAAATCTTGAAATTTCAAATTGCCGAATCTCAAGATCCCGAATTCATAATCCCCAATTTTTAAATCCTTAATTTAAAAGTCCCGATATAAAATCTTGTATTTAGAAATATTGTAAGCGAAACCAGTGTCAGTTGAACCATTATGGATTAAACAGTTGCGTGGTTTAACAAACACCGGCTTCGCTAGCTTAAGCGTTTCTGCAAGTGTTCTCCGAACAAACGCCGGCTTTGCTAACTAAAGCATCTTTCCACCTGCTGCAACTCATTATAATGACATTTTGTAACTTTAACAATTGCAACGTTATGGAGTTATTTCCACTTTGTTTGCTAAACAATTAGGAATGAGGTCTTCAATGCGTTAATAAAAGTTTATAAATCGGCCTTATTATATGTTGTCGTGGTCGAAGTCGTAGTCTGGTTCTCGACTACGACAACGGCACTCATCATTACACCGAAGATCTTCGTTGATTTGACAAATTTGTTTGTTTACCTGACTTATTCCATCTCTCTCTCTCTCTCTCTCTCTCTTGGCAATTTTAATGAAATAATTTTTTTTAATAATTTGATTTGACTTTTATTAATATTATTTTGAATTTGTCGATTTTTTTATGATTTGGAAAAAATTAGACGATTTTATACCACAATTTATTTTACACTTCTTAAACGAAAAAACCGGATATTTTTATTTTGTTTAATTTTTTCCTCTAATAAAAATCTTAATAACAAGTGGCTGTATTTCATAATCATGGCTTGGATTTCTAAAACCCCTTCTATCTGTGATCATAATTATTTCCCATTTTGAATCGAGAGTTATACCCTTGTCCCTTGTTGAGAAGCCAGTAGTTTTTTTTAGAATAGCAACAGTACCTAGATAGATCAGTTAGCTGGCCTCTTAAAGATCTCCATTCTAGAGATTTTGAATTAAAGCCACAACCACCACTTCATTTCTGAAAAAATCTCGCACCGAAAAAATATCTTTTTGAAAAAATACATCTTTTGCAAAAGTGAGCCCTTTTTTTAAAAATCATCTTTCTTCGAGAAAAGTATGCTCGTTGCAAAAGCAATTGTTTAGTAGCAAAAAGCTTTCCTTAAAAACAGTATCCCTTCGGGGGCGTCAACTAAAAATTGATTTGTGCCATGCTACCGGTGGCTACTACTGTGGTACCATGCAAAATTTCTTGTTAGCAAGGATCTTAAAGAGAGCTGTAAATTTTGAATTCTACCGAATTTCATTTATTACACTTATGCTACAACAAAAATTAACCTCAAAAATGAGATATTTCCTAAGATAAATCGGGGCTGGTGATCACGAATATGGCATTCATTTATTTTTTTTAAAAGCTTTTACGAGACATATGCGAAAATCGTGTTTTCTGCATTTGTTTTAGATATTTCGAAAAATCTCGAGAACCGTTCAAATGAACTGTACAAAATTAAACATTTTGCATAGATATCTCTTTTTTTTCAAAACATATCCAAACTATGTCTATCGGATATAGGTTTACTGAGTTGCAGGACGTAGTAAGCGTATAATTGTTATCGTCGGACAAAGAATTAAGAAATAACGGCATTTTTAGTGAAAACATCCGAATTTGAATTTTCATAAAAATTTTTTTTTAAAATGCTACTACAGGGTCAGCCAAATAACTTTTTTATTTGAAAATTCTATAAAAAAAAAACTACTGAATATTTTCTCAAATTTCTTTTTTTATTTGAAAGTACAATCCTTCCGGTTAATAATGGAAAATAATTTCATTCAAATGGCTGCCTCGGCTGGCTATACAGTAGCCTACACGATCGGTCCAATTTTTAAGCACATTATCGATTGTGTGCAGCTGTATTTCACCAATGGCTTCACGAATATTGTCCTTTAGAGCGTCACTTGTCTTTGGCTTGTCGGCGTAACACTTATCTTTGACAAGACCCCACAAATAATAGTCCAACGGTGTCAAATCGCAGCTCCGAGGTGGCCAAACGACATCAGCTCTGCGGCTGATAATGTGATCTTCAAAAACAGGGCGCAAAACATCGAGTGTAGCTTCGGCTGTGTGGCACGTGGCGCCGTCATGTTGAAACCAAATGTTGCCAATATCCTTCTCTTCAATTTTTGTGAACAAAAATTCGTTCAGCATGGCCGGATAACGATCGCTATTGACTGTAACGGCCACTCCTTGTTCATTTTCGAAGAAAAAGGGACCAATTATGCCTCTGGACCAAAATCCGCACCAAACAGTGACTCGTTTTGGGAGCAATGGCTTTTCAATGTAAGCGTGCGGCCCCAAATCGGCATCTTCTGTAAGTTGATCAAAATTTAACTTACTTACACAATCATCAATATATTTCTCAGGAGAGCTTATGTTTATTTGTACATCGTCCGCATAGATATGAATGTTGCAATATAATAATTGGTTTGCTAAGTCGTTTATATGCATAGTGAAAAGTAATGGTCCAAGTATGGAACCTTGTGGAACACCTTTTGTTACATTAAGTGAATGAGATCTTATATTATTGGCAAATACTGACTGCCTTCTACCTGTGAGGTATGAAGTTATTAGACGTACAGAAGCAGTAGAGAAATTGAACATTTTATTAGGTTTTTTGCATAGTATACCATGATCGACCATATCGAAGGCTTTTGAATATCCAATAGGACAAGCAGCGAAACATGAGCACTATCAATACTTTTACGTATTTCCTCAGAAACATCAATAAGTGCACTAACAACTATGTCCAGGTCGAAAACCAGATTGCCTTTCCGTTAGTAAGTTATTATTATTAATATGTTTGTAAAACTGCTTATTTCCCAGCGTTGTTGCAGCGTATACACAACCATATTCGTTCAGCGGAAGGATAAAACTAATTATCTGTCAAATCAGACATCAGCTAAGTGTTACCATTCACGAAATAAGCACTAGTTGAAATAAAAACGTTAGATAGCGGACCCGTTATTACACTGCGGAACAGTAAGTAAATTTTTTACTAATTTGAGATCGCTGATTTCCAATCGAATCTCCATTTTTCTCTACCAGCTCTAGTTATGTCCAAAATTATGGCAGTTTCACTACATATATTGGAATAACTTAAAAACGGTTGGCTTTATTCAGTAAAAACAAAAATCCGAAACTTGGCAGCAATATTATATTTAAGCCGTGTTTCTATTGTTTTTAAATTTGCACTTCGAATGAAATGTAGTTTGTTTCATTGAAATCGGTGCACAACTTTTGATTTTAATCACAATTTACTGAGAAAACTGAATATCGATTTTCATGGAAAAAGGAAAAAACGTTAGTTTTGTATGGATATCGATATTCAGTTTTCTCTGTAAATTGTGGTTTAAAAAACAGCAGTCGAAACCAAAAACTATCGAACAAAAAACGAAAATGTGTGTAGAACTTTTCGCTTTTTGAGGTAGTTTAACACCGACTGTGTCCATTTAATGGATCAGAAGTAAAAGCACCAGTTATGTTTTGGCCAATGACAAATGAAGAAGTGTAAGAAATGGCAGTTTTTTAAACGCATGGTTAACAACCATTCCGAACTTTACTTGTTATGTTTATTGTGCTGTCGTAATTAATCAGAAGAGACCTGCGCTGAGCGGCTGAGCCGAGCCGAATTAGTTTTTGTAGCCGTCGCCGTTGATGGTATAGTTTTATACGGGTAAAATCTGAATTTAACCTGCGGCTAGTAATTTTTGCAACAAAACACTTGCGGCGTCAAAATAAAATTCATTTGTCATTTGCGTCTAAAAAATGGAAAATAGTCAGGTAAGATATAATTTAATGTTCTAATTCATGAATTAGAATTAAAAAATATTTTTATTTTTGGTAAATATTTATTTTTTTTAATATTTGATTTAAATTCAAAATAGCACAGTTAATTATGACTTTATGACACCTTGTGAATCCCCCAGTTATATGATTACTTCTAAACTTATTATGATTACCAGGATCATAATATGATAAAGGGTAAGATATTTATGATATAATATTACGAATATATTATTTGGTCATAATATGATTCAATAGCTGCGTTCGAGAACACAAAAGTTTTTACTATTTTTTACTGTACTTTACTGCATTTTACGAAATTGCGTTCGAGTACACAAAATACAGTAAATGAGAACACAAATTGAGAGCGAAAAATGACAGTTCTTGTCTGAGTATTTACAAATTTTTACTGCAGAAATTTTTGCAAAAAGGTAAAGAAACAAAAATTACAAACAAAATACTTACAAATTGTAAAATTAAAGAAAAGTTGAAGCAAAATTAAACAAAAACCAACAGTGAATAAATATTAATTAATTGTACTTGTTTGTAAAGCATTTATTTATCTAAATACCAACATTTGAAATTTTTTTTTGTTATGTTACTTTTTTAGAGTTGTAGAAGTATGAAGTACTCGGGTACTTAAGTAATCAATAGCAAAAATTTATTCATGTTCTTATGAACTAATTTACCCGCCACATATTAGTAACATCAAATAAAATAAAAAATAAACAAATATGAAAGATTACATGAAATAATTTGTTTGTATTTTCCGAAAATGTTCGTGTTATAAAAAGTATTTAATCGATTACCGATAAGAAAACGAGTTAAGTAGTCAAAAGTGTAAAAATTGTTCAACACTTCAATTATTTGCCATCAGCTGTTGCCTTTATTTTACGAATTTTTACAAATTTTGCGTTCGCGTACTTTTTTGGACAACAGCTTTTTGTGAGAGAAAATTTTACAATTTTCTCATTTACTGCATTTTATTGTAAAAGTACTCAAACGCACCTAATACTAATCGTAATATCGACCCCTTTGCGCGAAATTATCGTATGTTACAAAAACCAAATTTTACAGCACAGCCATTTTTCTACTTTTATCTGCTTTCGCTTTCAATATCAAAATGAAAATATACATTACATTTTTGGATCAACGAAGTGGAATCCGCCTACAATTTTTTGTCAGGTAACGTCTCTTTGAATGTAGAACAAGATTGCACCGAAAACTCAATTTCCAAAAAATTGGCATATACGATAATTTCGCGCAAAGGGGTCGATATGTTAACTACAATCATGCATCTTATCATAATATGTTGCTCTTAGAATATGCTTGGCACAACTTTTTTCTTTGCATGTACAAAAACATATCATATGGATGAGGTTATTTTAATATTCGACACAATGAACATTTACATGAATCTTAATCTCAAAAATATAATTTTGTTCCGGGGAGCCCATGATTGTCCACGGCTCCCAAATAGGATTCACTCTCTAAAATTTGTCTCAAAATTCTGTATCATATGGTCGGGCCTGTCCGCCTATACATTCTTACTTTTTTTTAGTGTTGAGTTGTGCAAATGGGAAGAGTATACAAACGACTTTCGTTTTTAAAATAGGGATCATGTCGAAAAAATTACGTTCAGAAATGTTGAAAGGCTTGAAATAGAAGTATGATTATATAATCAGAATTTAAGCTCGTTTGTTCCGAAAATCTAAACCAAATCTCTTAATTCCTGTTGCTTCTTTGATAAAATAAAATCGAGAATTACTAAACTTTAGGCTTATGCCAAAATCCATAATTATGTCGTATACAGATAAAAAAAAGTTATTGGCTTCCTAAAAACCAACATAATTCAAATTGAAAACCTGAATAATTTTTTTTATTTTTTTGATCTAGTCATGCCCAAAATAATTCTTTTGTAATGATGTTAAAAACATCATGCAGTAAAAACTTTATTTCAAATTACATTATTTTTATTCACCTGTTTGCGTCGTTATGACTTTTTCCACCTGTTCAGACACATAAAATTCATTTCTTTCATAAATTTACAGACCAAGCAACTTTAACTTTTAGTTATTTTAAAAGAATTTCAAAAGCCCAGAACTTTTATTATGTTTTGTGTTTTGCTAATTTTCAATTGAAATTGAAGTCCTTGATTGTATTTTTATTTTCAAACTTCCTGCAGATAGACAAATTTCTATCCAAATTTCTATCCAAATTTGTCTATAGGACAGGTCTTTTTATATTCAATTTTAAATTTGGTTGTACATTATTAAATTTGATTCATTTGTGCCTTTTTTTTGTGGAAATCATACATATGAGTAAAATTTCTGTAACCCTGGTTCTTGCTATGCATGACTGCTACAATAGCCAAATTTTTGTTTTTAATAATTTTATTTCTGTCTATTATAAAAACCAACACTAAAAAAAAAAAAAAAGTTACATTCGTCTGACCTTTTTTCTCCAAGGATAGACAAAATTTTATTATTTTTCATAATTCGTTGTATATTTTTGTTTGTTTGTTACTTTTCAAGGGTGAATATTATTTGCAATTGTAATTATTATTTAGCCATTCTAACCCAACCCACAAGATTTTTTTTCTTTACATATATTAATATTTATGTTTGTAGCATTTGCCAACAATTTGCCGGATTTCCTTTCAGCAGGTGGCTAGATTGGTTGATGGTTCTTTGCCCAGGAACCAGGAAAAAAGAGGAATAATAATAACTACGTATGTTTACTTAATAACCTTTTGGAATGAGCGGTTAAGCCACTAAAGATGCTAATTTTATTTAGTTGCACATTTGTGATTACAGCCCTTGCCCTCATTTTTCTTTGTAAGATGGTTATAATGGTAGTTTTGGTAATATTTTATAACCGTTATGTAGTGTCCAAAACATACTCGAAGTAATAATGTATGCAATGACAGGGTACTGTAAAAGGAGGTGTTTAAACCATTTTGCTTTTTAAAACCATTATAAAAAAATTAGCAAACGTTTTAAAACAAGATCCAAAAAGGAACTTCAAAACTAAACTTTATAAGAAATTTCGAAGATATTCTAAAAACCTTTTTTGTAACATTCATAATTGAAACCCCCTTTCTACTCACATATTTATGTAACCGGACTTTTTTTTTTTTTTTTGCACAGACCTAGAGGGAAAAAATTAGAAGTTGAATGAAAAATAACATAATTACATTGTATAAATTTATGCGCTGTTTACTTTTATTAGCTTTTGTACAATTTACTTACTCACTGTTGCTTTTAAATGGCAAAGGGTGGTGACCACCAGCCACCATCAACACCATTAACTTTGAGATTCTGTTTGCAACTCCATTCTCTTTTTTCCTTTCAAAAGGTCCACCCTATTTCAAGTGATTGATGTAAATAAGATGTTTTTTTTTGTTGTTGTTTATGCTTTCTTTGTTTATTTTTACATATTCTACGTACTCTAAAAGTACATACGAAATAGTAAAAAAAAGTGTACACATCGCATCAAAACCATAGAAGAAAAAAAAAAACGTTTGTCTTTGATGAGGTTTATTGAACTGACTTTGGAGTAAAAAGGTGGTCAAAATACATTAGCAAAGGTTTACAATAGAGGAAAGTAACAAAGTGTTTTTAAAATTTTTTAGTATTTATTCTTTTCCTCTTCTATGATTTTTTTTGAACCATGAAGGACTTTATAGAAGAGAAAAAAAAAATTTTTAAATTTACTGACTAAACCAGGGAACGTAGTTAAAGCTCCCCTATAGATTTAATTAAAGTAAACCTTATCATAGTCCATTTTATTATCTTCGATTGCCCCAATTTACGCAAATTAGTAAAACTTTTTAAAATAAATTTAGATACTTTTGCTGTTAAGTTTTGCAGTTATATAGACACCAGGGGCCTGATTCTGGCAGTCGTGATCGAGTAATTGCTCGATTCGAAAGCAATTTATTATCTAATTATTTCAGTCAATACTGAATGAATCGGAATTAGGTTTTCAGTGTTATAAAGCATTAATTTGAGTTTCACAATACTGAAAACATAATTTCGATTCGTTAAGTATCGACTGAAATAAAATTGCTTTCGAATCGAGAAAGAACTCGATCACGACTGCCAGAATTAGGCCCCTGTATTGTGGTTTTATTAAAGGTTTAATGGCCACTTCTAAAATCCAGCCCACTTTTTGACAAATGATAAAGTTTTTATTAAAATCTGGCAACATTGTTAAAATACAAAATAAAAAGTAGTCAATAATAATAACTACACAGGCCTGTTCTGGAAATCACATTTTATGAAAGTGATTTTAAATCCCAAGAAAAGTGTTCTGGGTATATTATCAAGGCGAATTTATACCAGGTGATCTTATCGTGCTACAAAAGCAACAGCTGATTACTAACCTTGTGTCAAAATGATATACCATTCATGTGGTTCTGGGGAATATTTACTACATTTTATAAGTTTCGCTTAAAATTATGAAATTAGAAATTTTTTAAATTATTAAATTTCAAAACAAACAATTTAAAAGTAAAAAGAAAATGAAATATTTGTTTAAATTGTTCACTGCAATGTTGTATTATTTTTGACACAACGTTAAAATGTTGTAAACGTTTTCAAAATAAGACCACCTTGTATGAATTCGCCTTGGTATATTATTTTGTGATTTCAAAACGTTCAGCTACAACTTTTGTCATTTTTGCGACTATTGTAAGATGGCCATCATAATAAATAGCTTAAACAAAATATTCAATGTGCTGGTTTTTAATTTTGTATGCAATAAAAGCTATTTTATTTACAACAAATCATTAAAAATTGAGAAAATTCGACGACACTACAAAAATTATATATGCTTTTGTGACTTCTCCCAGTAAAAAAATGTGTTTCGAGCGAAGCAGGTTTGTAAGGGAGAAATGTAAGAGTTTCGCTTACCATCTCGCTTACGGAAGGCGTGACTTTTATATGGTGAGTTCCCACTTTGATGAAATACATTTTTGACACAAAAAGCGCTTTATTGAACGAATATAAAAACTGGTGAGTGTAGCTATTAGATTTATCCACTGAATGTTTTTTACAGTTATTTATTAGTACTCTCCCTTACAAACCTGCCTCGTAGTAAGGGAATGTCGTGGCACTTGATTTTTTTTTTTTATAAAACTTGTTAAGAGTTCGTCCACTTACTTTACTGCATCTCTGTATGTCTTATTGCGTAGCGCATAATTACGCGCTTATTTTTAAAATGTAGCATTAGTGCTTAACGAAGTGATACAATTTTTGTTGGGATGTTAAAATTTACAAAACTAATTTGAGATCGCTAAATTGATAAAAAAAAAACAAATTGTCAAAAAATAACATAAAAAGCGTTAAAAAATTAGTTATCATTTTGAAAAACTAACTTATTGAGTTTGCTTGTGCTTTCGACAATTGAAAATCACACCGAAAAACACAAAAAAGGCGTGATTTGCAAACACCACAAAATCACATGTGAGATTTTAAAAGCACATGTTATTTGAAATCACGTGATTTTCAGAACAGGCCTGATAATCGTAATTTTTTACAAATTAACTTTCAATAATCTCTTTCGTCAGTTTACATTAGCTCTGTTTCTTTACTCTACTTTGGGATCCCAATTTGTACGAAAAGCGTTCCCGTACTTTTAATATGTGTAAATGAGAGCAGATTTAAGAGAATAAAATTCTTCTTCTTCTTGCACGAAACAGCCCAGACTTTTTCTTCGTGCAAATTGTGTAAATTGTCAAACAGCTTTAAAACATAAACAAAACCAAAAAAAAGGAAAAAAGTTCATGATCCAAATTCAGGAAAAAGTGTTGTGGAATAAAACAATGTACTTAAATAAAAAGTTTTGTACTGAAGTATTAGGGAAACATAATGTTAGTTATTGTAAAAGTGTTTGTTTTGTTTTATTTTTAGTAAAATTAGTTTAATTCTAGAGCCAATACAAATTTTTCAAAAGTGACGCATATTTTGTATGATGAATTTTTATTTTGTGCTTAAAATTTTGTTTTTTCTGTTCCCGTACTTTTGTGTAATGTTGTCTTTTTATGAGAGAAATTTATGCTTGCTCTCATTTGCACGAACTTTACCCAAAAAGTAAAGAAACAGAGCTATTATTTATAAATTATAAGTTTTTTCATTTTGTATTTTCAACCAAAATTTTTTTTGATTTTGATATATTTTATTATTTGATAAAAATAATTTTTTCATCGAGTTCTTTTATAAATTCTTTGGTTTTATAACTAGCTTAACCCATTGCACTTAGCAACCCCCATTAAAATAAAATAATTAAAATTTTCTTAACCCTAGAACGTCATACTTGTCGAATTGACCACGCATGATTCATTTTCGTATTTCTTTTCTGCATTTGTCGTCGAAAGGGCGAATAATGAAGTTTATGTAACTTTAACTGTACATTTCCGTGTATGTTTTTTCCAGTTAGTATTTTGGATTTTGTATTTTATTATATAACAGTAAGTGAATTACAGATATGCGTAATTCGTCCTCCGTTAAAATCACGAAAGACAAAACTCGTACGCTTAGAAAGCAATACAGAAAAATATAACGTGTTGATATTAAAGCTGACATGGTTACTTCTCCAACCAGCCATTCCGGCCCAATTTTTGACAGATGTTTTAAGAAATGAATGGGAAAAATTTTAAAGTTAAAAAAGAAGAGAAAGAGTGCTCCAAGAAAATAAACTTGCGAATTTTGACCGTCCCCCTCCCCCTATAATTATGTTATGTAGCGATTGTTGTATAAAATATTAGCTTAATAGTATAACGTTAACTGGCACCGTAACGAGGCTGAAGTTTAAAGGTGCTAAATTTTTTAGGTTTTGTAAAAATTTTGCTTTATAATAATATAATATAATAATTTCTTTTGCCATTAAATGTAAAAGAATCGAAATTTGCACGTTATTATCGTTCTAGTGAGATACAAAATACAAAATTTGATTAAAAAACCTTAATGTTACGAAAACTTCCCCCGACCATTAACGTGTCTCAGGCCACTTAAACAAGAAATAGGACAAAATTAACATATTTTAAGAAATATTTTAATAACAGATAATTTAAATAAAATATGCCCTATTTACTTGTTAATGAGTTTTTCCTTCGCAGGAAAACGTTAACCCATTCTCAGGTTTGACCAAACAAAATTATTTTTTAACGGCAATTTCAAAACTCCATTTTCAAAATTTTAAAACCTTTGTTAAACAAATTTCTGAATTTTTCGATCATCACATTAGGATTTATTGAGGATATAAAAGGGAATTAAATTATGAAAAAATTATGTGTATACCTGCAATAGTTTTTCCATATCTGCGATATGCATTTTGCGATTTTCAGAAAATAAATTTTTTGGCTTAATTTTTGCGAAACAGCTTAATTTTCTTACTATAATGAACTATAAGTAAAATCTATTTAGAATTTTAGTCTAGCAGATGTATTCTGTAATTCGCTAATAGTGCATTTACACCTACGCCATAAACAGGTTATAAGTGGTTTATGATGATAAACTAGCTTAAGAAACTTATTTATCCATACAAATTATAAACATGTTTGTAACTAGCTTATCTCAAAAGCCGGTTTTTTTTAATGCAACTCTGTTTTTTCAAAATTTGTTCTGGCAACACTAGTAATATTTAACATTTTCTGAAAAATAAATAAATTAAGTGAAAAAATTAACTTTTATCTGTAAAAAAAAAATCCAAAACAATAATCCGAAAAATAAAACAAACAAAGAAAATTTAAAAAAAAAAATTCAAAGACAAATTGTTTATGAAAGTAGCTTACGATAATAAACTAGTTTTAAAATTACGAGTGTTAATGCACTATAAAGCTAAAGGCTCAGTTAGTCTTTACTTTCTGTTTCTGTTGCTGTCTCTTACAATTACTTAACAAGTTTTAAATATAACAGATTGGACCGTAACAGAACAGAAAAACTAATCAATTTTTTTAATAGCAAAAACAAATCAGCTGATTCGTAACAGAACAGAAAGTAAAGACTATGTGAGCCTTAAATCTCTTTGACTTAAGTCATATGATGACAAAACAGCGTAAAAATGCAGATTAATCCTAAAATGCACTTAGGGTCTTAATCCTAAAATGCACTTGGGGTCTTAAAGACCCAAAACTTTTCAAACTTTGAAATTTTGTATTTTTAATATACGAAACAAATTGTTTAGATTGTCTTTATTATTACTCTAATTACATTTAACAAGATTTTAATTGACAGATTTTTCAAGGTGTAAACAGTTTTACAAAAGGAATATCTACAATATAAGAACAATTCTAGGGCCGGGATGTGCGTTGGCAATTTTTTTCTTCCATACAATCTTGGAGCTCTCTAATGTACATATGTATATATATACATTACTATAGACTAAACTATATATGCATGATAACTCTAAACTACATGTAACCTAATTCACATTTTAGGCTCATGTTTCTGCTAAATTTTGTTTTTATATTTTCATTAAAAAACTTTACAATTTAAATATATCTTTTTTTTTTATTGCTACCCTTATTTATTTTTAAAAGCTTTTGTAAACACTCAGAAAATAGTGAACAATTGAATGTTTGACACAAAATGTATTCATAACTTTTTTTTGTACACTATTAAAGACGTTATTTTTGAAGAAACTCTTCATCCACATACATGCAAATGTTTTCTTTGAAATGCAAAAACTTGAGTTAATAAATCGTATAACTACATTTTCTTTTAGTGGCTGTGACTACAAGTGTCCTAATGGTTTTTATATTCCGCACATCGTAATAAGTTGTAGTCCAAACGAGACATCTTTCCCTTAAAATACCTTAATACACATATAGTTAAGCATGCAATTGTGCTAGTGTAAATGGCACTTGTGTTAATGTGTAAGTAATCTTATTAACTTTAATAGCAGAATTAATTTGTAAACTTTACAATGATTACAGCGAAACAAGGAGCAAGCAATCCTTTTGTGCGAAAAAAACACCATCATTAGCAATTTTAAAATACAAAAAAAGGGGGTGCATTTAATATTAAATAACTAAGGACTTTAAGGCAATCTTAATACCCTAAACAGAATAAAAAATTTAGTTGAATTAACTTGTTTTACTTTAAAAGTAGTGAAGCGCCTAAGTGTGACGCGTCTGTTGTAGGTATTGGGGCATTATTTCATTACGGTCATTGCGGACAGCAGTCTGAAATGGGTTATGGGTTATAAGGAATTAATTGGCAGTTTAGCAAGGTGGAGCCTTTATCAGCAAGCTTATGATTTTACGATAGAGCACAGGTAGGGGAGGCAGAATGTAGTACCCGCTACTACTGCGATATGGACGAAATCTCGCTAAATGTACCCCTGATCGTGGATTTACTACGTGCAGTAAATTTCTAAAATCGAAAGCAATTCGGATCAATTAAACGAATTAAAAGTCGTCGATGGTTTTGTCTATAAGCGTATCAGGTCTTATGACGGTGTAGTGCTTAATGAGGATTTCGTTTGGAAATTGTGGGTACCCGCAAGCGTCTTTTGGAGGCGTAGGTAAAACATTGCATAGCCTCCCAAACATGCAAAGAAGCAAACCCCGCGAATATATCGCTAATACCACCAATGGGTAAGGAAACGCGTAGTGAAAAACCTTTTCAAAGAATATTTATAGATTTTCTCGGTCCTTAACTGCGGTCGGAACATAGGAACTTTTATATTTTTACTGTATTGCACCATCTAAACAAATTTGTTTTTCTAAAGGCATTGCCTAAAGCCAGCACCAAAAATATTATAAAATTTTTAATATCCGAGGTTTTCCATAAATTTGGCACTCCTGAAACCATTGTCTCAGACAATACATGCACCACCGGCAAACGCGTCTGAGCACGTGAACCAGTCTGTTTTGGCAGACGTAAGGTCGTACTTGCAAAAAGACCACACTGAATGGGACAACCATTTGTCCGAAATTTAATTTTCTTTAAAGTCTTCAGTACATGCAGAGAAAAAACATTTTTAAATATGGTCACCTCCAACAAAACTTTTTTTAAAGAAAATGTTAAACATATTACGGTTAATATAACCACATTATTGCCACCTACAAGTATATTATGGCTGAATCAATTCTCCATAAAAAAGCCACAGCCATATTATGGTTGCCTCTAAACATGTTATGGTTACATATGACAATACTTTGCTTTAAAATTAATAAAAGTATTTTCCTCTTTTCCAAGAGCAACATGCTATGGTTGAAAACCAACCATGCTATTATTAGTGTTAAACATGTTTAAGTTATTTTTGACCATAACATGTTCGGAGGCAACCATAATATAGTTGTGTCGTCTTGATGGAGGACTTATTTAACCATAATATGGTAGTCGTTGACTATAATATTGTGAAATGAATCATTATATGTTTAAAATTTTCTTTAAAAATAGTTTTGTTGGAGGTGACCATATTTAAACATGTTTTTTCTATTATTTTGCCTTGTTCGGCATGAATATGGTTGGTCATGGAAGCGTGTATGATTGAGCTCGTAAACTCAAGAGTTTACATGAGTCCGAATTGGACTTTGTTCCTTAGCCCGCAAGAATGGAAAAATTCTACAAAACCTACGAGAAAACCTACACAAAGTCTACGTTAGAAATGAAAAGTCGTATAATACGCGGTGTTGTCGAGTTAAATTTTTGCCCGGTCAGGAGGTCTACCGTCGCAAATTTCAGCTAAGCGATTTTTAAAATGGTTTTAAAGCCAAATTCTCCTAGAAGTTTCTCAAATAGTAAAACCTGTAGGTGGCAGTCTGTATGAAATCGAGGATATTTAAAACAATTGCTTTAATATCGTTGGTGTTTCTAGTCCTAGCGTGGCCGCCTTAATATCTACCTGGCTAGAACATCTAGTCTTCAATGTCGTCGTTGCGCATCCTGCATATAAGTCGCCGTAACTTTTAAAACCTATTTTTCTAAAAATTATTTGTTTATTCGATTGCACAGAATTAAACTTTGTTTATAAGGGGAGCAACAATTTCGTTTCTGATTGTGTTTAACGAACAGATGAGCACCTCACCACTACAACCTTGATGCCATGGCCATGAATATACTTTTGTCTATAATTCATAATTATTTTCTAATGCTACAAATAATTAAACAAATAATTTGGAATGGTTTAAAAATAAACTTTTAGTTAAAACTATTTAAGTATTACCAACCGTTCAATAAATCCTTGTTCACCGACATTTGCGTTTAGCGCACTTAATAAATGCGTGGTAGAAATGCTTGAAAATGTTTGAAAAAATTATTTTAGTCTTGTTTGTATTTGTTTTGGCGTTTCGTTTGTTCCCAACACACACGGAGGTTTGATTTCAAATTGAAAATGATTTGATATTAAGCGTTTTCTTAGGCGACAAACGTTTAATAATGATTTGAAAATAATTTAATACCCCTGACAGACAAAGGATTTTTATACTGTACCAGCATTGTATACTACATGTGTGTCAACATAAACTACAATTAAACCACGAAAAATTTGTTACATACGTTGCCGGTTTATGTACTACCAAAATGTACGTAGTATAAATGTGGTATCTTATTAAACACAGATTTTTAGCTTTGTTCAGTAGAATTGTAGTACTCATACCATGGTATATAAACTAAATGTCTGTCAGGGGTATAAAATAGCATTCTAAACAAAAAGGGAAAATTAGTTTCAAATTGAAAAATGCCTTTATTTTCAACTTGCTTTCAAACGTAATTCTCAAAAACAATATGGAACATAAATAAAAATAATTTTTTTTTTTAATTTAAACTCATTATTTATTTAAATAAATTTTGAGATAAACATTCGGCAACTTAGCTAAAAGATAAAATAATATTCTTTCCGTCCTCTAACTCTTGCGCAAAGACGAAACAATTAGCATCCTTTTATTTTGAGGATTGAAGCACCGCTATTATTTGTATTTGTATTTATTATTTGCTTTTCTAATACAACAAGATACAATACCTTCTTCAGATACGTTATAAGGCCTGGTTTGCAGAGACAATTATTAAACTTAACATTTAACGTTATAAATAAATAAACATATAACATTTAAATTATTTTACATTTAAGCAATAAAAATCATTAGACATATAAATTAAAACAAACTTATATCTAGGCCATAAATATTCTAGTTATTAGCAAAGTGAGTTATTAATAATTTTTTGAATTGTATTGCATTGCGGGTGAGTTGTATATCATTGGGAAGATGGTTCCAGAGGTATATTGTGGATATATAAAATTGGTTATAGGAAGCACTCTTGCGAAATCTAAAGGTGCGGATGCTATTATTTCTTAAGGATGAGGTGAATGTCAATTTGTTGTAGAGATATGTAGGCTCTTTTGTTACTATAATTTTATGTAAAAAGACCTCGCACCGATTATTTTTGATTTTGACTTCCATTTGCGGAAGCTCATTTAAAAATCATATGCAGATCGTGGTTAAGTTTATTCACTACAGGACGAATGGATGTTCTGTTACAGCTTAAATAATGTTGACATCGTCCGCATACATTTGTATAAACAAGTATTTTATTTGCAAAGGAAGATCATTAGCGTACAACGAGTACAGAAGTAGACCAAGGATAGATCCCTGGAGAACACCTCTTAATGTACTCAAAGGCCTAGAAAAGGTTCCATTGTTAGCAACTATCTGCGATCTATCACCGAGATATGAAGCAACTAATTTTGTTGCAGTTTCTGAAAAGTTAAACATTCTTGCTAGTTTCATTATTAGCATCTTGAGTTCAACGGTGTCAAATTATACAACAAAATTTTTTTAAATTCACTAAACGAATCCCGCGAAGCTCTACGCTTGTCTGCAGGAAACCAGAGTCTCTGGTGGTAATAGAACCCGCAACCCCAGCGCTGATAGACTAGCTCACCACCAGCTAGCTAGCCTACCGGGGCACACCCCATTTCTTCACTTTCCTGTTTATTTTATTAATTCGTATTCTTAATCATTGTAATTACTCACAAATAATTTTTATTTTTCACAAGAAATAAATCGTTCTCTTGAAAAACACATTTAACCACGAAGAAAACATTTAACTTTAATCGACATTTTTTATGTTAACATTTATTTTTCGCTTTAGTATTGCCAAGTTTAGATTTGATTTGAATTTAACTTTTGATTCAAATTTGACATTAAATTGATAAAACGTTTTATGTCAAATGTCTAATTTTAAATCATTTTCAATTTAGAATCAAACAATTGAAAAATGTTTGAGAATTGTGTTTGATGTCAAATGATAAATTCATTTTATATCAAATGTTTAACTTCGTGTTTGTTGGGTTGTTTGTTTGTGTGCATGAATGTGTCTGTAAACAATTTTAAGAGTCGTCTGCAACTTTTTGAATTTGTTGTCATGAATATTCATGGACATGAAGGGACATTATATTCTAGTTTGGTTTTGTAAGACAATTATAAACCAGAATACTCATGCTATGAATACTTATGAGTATGCGGGTTTACTAGATCAACATAATTCCCTCACTCTCCCTCTCTCTTTATTTTGATTTTATTCGTTGATTCTGATTTTAAAGTTAAATGGAAAATATGGTTTATAAATTAAACATGTATTACATTTATTTAGTTGGTCTAAAAATCAGTAATTTGTTAGGCACTACAAATAATAGATCATAAGTAAAATGGTTGTCATGGCATCCGAAATGGAACAGGGCTGGTGTGTCAGTAAGAAGGTTGCGAGTTCGTTTTCTTAAAACACTATTCTATTTCACTACGACGGACTGAAGGTCCACAGTACTATTGATCGGTTTACTGAGTGAGAATAAAATTTGTAATTTTATTTGTAAAATGTAACAAAAAGATCTTAGATATTTTTAAGATTTAGTTATAAAAATAAAATCTAGCAAAATTTAACATTGCATATCTGACATCTGACCAACCAAGCCCCATCATATCTGGGGTCTTCAGAAAACCCATTTCAACAGACGGACATATGGACAACGGGATTTAAACATCTTTTCTTATAAGAAAAATTATACATGATCAGCTGATATACAAAACCACGTAACTAACAAGAAATTCGAAATAGAATTTTTATTGATTATGATGCATATCAACATAATCCATGTCCTTTCCAATTTTTATTCTCAGATACTGAAAATTAGCCATATTTTAAGCGAAAATCGAAAGAAATTCTACAAATGTGGCTTGAAAAAAAATCTATAACACTTTTTTATTTCCGTTGAGTCTTAATAATTTATATTAGGTTTTGAATTTTTATAATGTATTCCATACCATTGCCACCCATATCAGATCGGTTCTGACCATAGATTTTCGAAGAAGACAATTTGAGGTGAAAATTTGCCTCATCACTGAAGATGAAGTCCACGATATGCATTTTGATTTGACCGCCCATTTTCATAATAAGCCTGAATAACTTTAATGCGTTCTCGATTATGTAACTTTCCATGGTTCAAATAAAGTTAGTCTTAAATTGAGAAATGTCAAATTAAATGCAGAAAAAAACTTGACGTCCCTTAATTTAATTTAACCACCTTTTAGAATAGTAAGGAAGTACAAGAGGAGGACGGCTCAAAACTGCCATATCCCATAGACTTGGACGAACCTTAAGCACTACCAAGAGCTCCGATATGCCCTCAGTATTAGGCTTGCAAAAGTTTGCATCGTAGCATTTGCAAAATGGTATAGTAAATACTATAGCATACTTTTGGGGAAATAATAAAATGTTATAGTACAATGTACTATATGTACTAAGTACATATATTTTTACTCTACACCAGTGTTGAAAAATTCAGTACTTTAGTACTTTTTTCCCCCCGCGTTGTTTTTAGTACTTTTTAATCCATGCATTAATCCAAGCTTTTTAACTTTTAACTGTGAAGGGATCATTTCGACATCAGAGTTTGGTAATCATGTGTTTGTTAAAAAATGTATGTTGTTGTGTAAAAAAAATAATTAACGACGGTAATATTGAAATGCAAAGCGAGGACGCCAGGATTTATATTTTGCTATTCAGAATGGGATATTTTTTCTTTCAAGTTGCAAGAAAATGTATAAAAAAGGGATGCATTTGATAAAATGTTAGTGGAAAATTAAAATTGCAAAGTGATTTTATAAGAGATAATGCGAATCATTCAGAACTAAATTTGGTTTTAAAAATAAAACCTTAAAAATAATTATAAGCAGCCTCACTCCCGAAAATATTATTTCCGGGAAAACTAATAGTACAATACCATTGTTATTTACCTTTAGTTACCGACCCAATTTTGCGGTACATAATTCCGCTCCTTAAAAAATATTAAATAAACCTATGAAAGGAAAATGTCAAACGATTTCAAATATGCTTCTCTTTTTGAAATCAGATTTTTAGTTCAAAGTTGTCTGATTTCCAGTGTTAAGAAACAGACAATTTTTAAATAATTTGGTCCGCTATTAAATACGATATCTCGAAAACTAGGTAACGTATCGTTATTCTATTGATAGATCTATTTATTGAGAAAAGCATATACAAAAATTGTACTGTTTGCTTTGTGTTTGTCCAGGTATATCGCTATTTACCAACCATCCATTTTCTCCATGTTTTTCAACTTTGATGGAAATTAAAAAAAAACTACAAATTTCTCAATAAAATATTTTTTGTTTCTTTTATTTTCATAAATGGTGGATTTTTTTTTGAACATAAAGTACCATTAGGCGGGAAAAGTACTCTTTAAGTGAAAGTTGAGTACCATATAAAAATTTTAATTTTTCAACACTGCTCTACACTAACAAAATATACAGCAATGTACTTGCTACTCTTTTGCAAATATGCATAGCCTAAAACCAATAGTTTATATTTACTAGACTTTTGCAACACTTGATTGCAAACCGACAGCTAACATTCAGTGAACCAAGCCGATCAAAAGTATACTACTGAATTTACTATACAATTTTGCAAATGTTATGATGCAAGACAATTTGCACCAAACACTGAGTTCCCCTTATGTTTTGTAAAAAAAAAAACTAAACACAGATATACATATTAAAATAAATTTTATTTAATATTCAAAGGCAAATATGGCCACCTCTAAAAATTGTTTGACTTTATTTTTCATATTATTCCTTAACACTTTTATTTAGTTACTCTTAAAGTCAATCAATTATTTTTTATTTTTAATTTTTTCCAAACAAATTTCTCTAAAGCAACTTTTTCCATCCGAAGACCATTTATTTCGAAAACTTCATCAAACAAGTTTAGAAATAAAAAAAATTATAAACCAAATTTAGTTATTATATCTAAATTGTTTTAGGCTGGTTTAAATATTTTTTTTTATGAGTGTTGGTTCTTTTATGGTTTTACCTGTAACCACTTAAATTAAAATTAATCAAAATTATTTCCTTATTTTCCTTGAATATTCAAAACTTTAAATTACGGGAAATTACATGGCAACATGGCAGTAAGACATAAAACTATAAACAAATTTTATAAAGCCGAACAAACGCTAATAGCTTTACCGTTTGCTGTTGCTATTCCCACTACTACAAACTCAACTGTAAATTTTACTATATCTGATTATAAAGAGTTAGAAACGTCATCATCGTCATCATCGTTTTCAATAAAATATACTTTTCCTTTGAAGAAAAAAAAAAAAAAATAAATAAAGAAGTAGAAATTGCGGGAAAACTTTTTTATGAATGTTATTGCAGTGATTTGTTTTTGTAAGTTTTCTTTAAACGACTATTTGCAAAATGATTTTTGTAGCAAAAAAAGAAATAAATTCTACTTCAAATGGAATCTATTCAGGACACAATGTTACGATACCAGACAAAAATTTAAATCCTTTATGATATAAATAAAATTTTGTATATTTATGAGGCCGGGAATACATAATAAATCTACTACCGTAATCTAAAAGACAAATCAAATCTGTGACATTTTGAAAAAAAAATTTTGTTAATCATACGAATTATTTTTATGAAGAAAGGAATTTTACAACATGAATTTTACGATCAGGTCATTCTTGACTGACCTGATCGCAACCACTCGATCTCCTCAGATGGGGTTACCGTCTTACACTCGCAGCCATCGACGACTGCTGACGTCAATAGTCAAACATCAATTCTTAAACCAAATTGTATTTTAACCTTTGGTAGATCGAAATTTGCTTTTTTTCGAATCTCAGGTCAGTCAAGAATGAATGATTATCAATAACAATTTTAATTAATTTTCATGTTGTAAAATTCCTTTCTTCATAAAAATAATTTAATGAAAATTAAATTTTATGAACTTAACCCTCATTAAAAATATTGCCACAGAAATTATTTAGAGTGGGAAAAAATGTCCCTTCTGCTACGGATATTGACAATAAATGTTCCACTAAAGGAAAACAATCAACGAAAAACTACTGAAAAGTACCACTCGCCAAACAGAGACAGATGAGAAAAAGAGTTTTAAATGAATGCAGTAGCATCTGATAAGGAGCTAATACTCCTACCGATAATTATTTTAAAGGCTGATCGCTTTCATAGGTGATATACTTAAATAAGTCCTTTAGTGGGAAATTCAGGTATTAAACCACAAACATCACGTGATCCCTGAAAGTATCCTTTCAAGGCAAAAGCGAATCTTCCACAAAGACAATCTTTCTGAAAGCCGGTCCAGACCAGTGCCACCAGAGGCTACGGACTCCGTGGTACAACAAAGAATCCCTGGTTAGCCGTGATCACAAGGAATCTTAAAGGTCTCCTGAGATCTGTCATTTTGGATTTTTGGCTAATTCCAGGTATTAACAGCATCTAATTTCAGCGGAGGATGTGACACCTCGGAGGAAGGGATGGATTTCGACAAAGTTATAGTTCATGTTTCTCATTTGACTCATAACAAAGTAGCTGCAACTAAAACCTCTTAACCTTGTTAGAAGCTTAAAATTAAAAAATTTTATAAAGACCAAGGCTGACCAGAATTTTTTTTTTGTTGGTTGTACCAGGGGAACTAGTAGTCAATAGTGGACTGGTCTTTTCGGAAATAATATGGAAAAAGATCTTGAAAATTTCGGGCTAGAGAATATCTTTGGCCGAAAAACCACAATACATTTTTGCTGCAGCCAACTGTTCTTTTTGGATGTTTCTGTTTAACAAGCGATGCGCTGCAGCTTAGAAGAGATCTTGAGCTCCTTAGTTAGCGTAAGACCATGGTTCACATAATAGTGTTCAAAAATTGTCATATGATTTTCCGTGTACACACACGGAGCGTCATTGAGCTAAAGCTGTAATGAAAGTTATTCCCTTTTATCTCAAACACATCATGTAAAATCGAGCCATTGTGCCAGGATGAGGTATTGACGGTAACTAAGGATATACCCACTAACACATACAAATATACACACTCAAACACATTTACACAATTTTATACACCCAGCAATATGAATGAATGACTGAGTGAATGAATGTATAAGTTGAAATTATTTAAACTCGTTTTCATACATTTTCATTATTCATTGAGTTGTGTTTCCTAGCGCGGTTCTCCAAAGCAGGTTGTGGTCTCTGCTTTACAAAAATAAAAAAAAAATAAACTATGAAAATTTTACATCAAAATTTGATTTAGTTTTTCCATTTTATTTCCTTTTTTTTTTGTTGTTTTAAGATGCTTTCCCAGCTCACTTGAATATGAAAATTTTGTATTATTTGTGCAAAAGCCAAAATAAATTTAAAGGGGCGGTTTCTTTAACTCAGTTTCAGTTGGAATAAAATTATTTTTTTAATGTATGCTTAACTCAACTTTTGTGCAAATGTTCCAGCAAATTTAGCGCAAATATTTTTTTTTTTATTATTCCTTTAATTTTGTTGTTCTTGTTTTACTAGAACTTTTTCGTTTTTGCTTTGCAATATGATGTGGAAGATTCTTAGTTGATGGGTGTAAGACAGTAAGACTGCTTCAGCGCCTACTTATTTTTGCAGTGATTTTTCCCCTTCTTCAGAATGCAGAGAGCGAAAGGTAAACATCATATAGATCCGTTCATTTCGTAAGATAAATTACATTCACATTATACTAAGTTTTTAGCAAAAACTTTTTTGTAAAAGGAAAACAAAATTGTTTTGTTACAAAAATTATGATAAGTTGTTATTATTTTACTGTGGAGGACAAAATTAAGCCAAAGTTGTGGAAAATAGAAGAACATTTTGAATTACAAACAAACTTTCCTAAAAATTAAATAAAACTTAAATAGAGCCAGTAATTTTCAGAGCGTTCAAAATGCAGGATGAAAAATTGTCAACGCGATGAAAAGGGACTAATAATTTAAACACCGGAACCCGAACTATACAAACTATATTGAAGGCAGAATATATGCCAGCTGCTGCACTATAAATGAGTAAGAAGCACATAAAGAGTCATTTCCCAGAGGTTACAATAATGAGAAAAGAGGCCTAATGGCAGGCCTTATTAAGCGGTCACAAGCCCTCCTCGCCGCATTCCATATTAATTTATTTTTTACACAGGTTGTCATTCGGACCAAGCCCTTTCACAGTCACTTTAATAGCAACTTCGATTCCTTTCCAAGGAACGGAGTAAGGGTCGCTAAAAATAAAAAAATAAATAAAACTGAACAACTTCCTTTCTCCTTTCTTAAAGGAAGGAGTAGCGAATGTAAACTGAATATTTTGGAAGGTCTTTCAAAAAGAATTTCATACCTTTAAGAAAGGAGCATAGTGGCGTGCCACTTGCGGTCCTTTAAATATTTACAGCATGGTTAAAAGGCTTCAAGAGTTTTTTTTTAATTTTATAAGAGTTACAAATACAATTACAATTTATATTCTAACTTTACTAACCGAGCAATAGTAACTTATACCTTTAGCCCGTTATGTTGTTCGTATTTAGTTCTTACTTAACTTAATAAAACTTGTTGCATAGTTTTACAATTTTGCTTAAATTTTTTGAAAACACCAATGGCCTGTTCGAATGAAGACTTCGTTTGCTTAATTAACATGCAAAAAAAAACAATATTTTATAATTTCTTTTTGTTTTAAATGTTATCGAAGGAAATGAAGTTTTCGTTCGAAATCGACGAACAGGCATAAATTAATAAAATATTAGAACACCCTGAGCAGAAGCCAAATTCTGTCTTATGACGATTTCGATATAAGAGACGAAAATTGCGATAGGGAATGAAGATCAGTTCCCATGTTCTGCAACTCTCTCTAGTCGAGAAACTTTTCGAATGGAATGTGAGAAGTAAAACAAAAATGCCATAAACTGAAACAAACAAATGTTTCCGTCACTTAACTGCGTCTGCGAATTTACAGAAAAAGTGTGTCTGTTAAATTTCTGCAAAGTTCCCGCATTGAACCATCAAATTAAACTCATGAATAAAAACGGAGCGAGAACAATTTTTAAAACTAAAAAACATAATCAAAATGCAAAATTCAAATAATAATAATAGTCGGGCATGTTCTAGAAATCGAAATTAAGTGGATTTTAAATCGAGCGAATTTCAAAAACAACCCTGTACTGAAAGTTTATAAAAATATTCCATTTTATCAAATTCATTTTTTGGGTACGTATTAGCTTTACAAGAACAAGTCTTAAAACCACGAAAAACAACGGTCACTTTGTAAATAATTGAACTTAAAATCATGTTCGATTTCAATTTCACTTAATTTGTTTTTTTTCGCAAAAGTTATTGCAGAAACTAAAGTAGTTCTCGGTTTCTCGGTTGCGCCGATAAAGAGTTCAGCCATCTAAACATTTTTTTTTTTAATTGGAAGATACAAATTTAGGATATTAAAATGAAATGTTATAATATCCTATGTCAGATGGTTTGTCAGAAGCAAATAGAGCACGCTTTAATTGAAATTTTTTCAGATGACATTACGTCTGACTTTTACAGAAGCAACGTTAAAAAGGTAACACACGACACGTATGTATTTTCTAGTGGGAAATTTGACATGCCAGATGACAAATACATGTCGTGTACGGTCGCCTTTACACTACGTGACAGTTTTTTGACCAAATGAATTTGACACCTAAAATGTTGTGTTTTTATAAAAGATGATGTGACTGAAATGCAAATAACTTCAAAAAAATCAAGCTTCATTTAAAAATTTATGATTTTGTTTAATGTTGCTTTTTTCAAGTTATTTTTTTTTTTTTTTTTACCAAAAATTAAAATGTTTGTAAGTTTTATCACTTACGACATTAGCCTATTTCAATACAAACTGGCTTCATATTCGAATTCAGCGGACAATTTTACATACAGAATTCATTTTACATTCATTTCATTGGTCAAAACTTTGTGGAAATTTTGTCACGTAGTGTTATTTTGCTTTTAAAATTTTTAAAAAAAATAAACACATATTTTTAAATCTCGTTTGCAAACTATAAATTATTTGGTGTAGACGAAGGTTTTGTTTTTCAATTTTAGTAAATGTTGGTCGCCGTCAACGATATGTGTGGCTGGCGTTCTCAACGTGGGAAATTTAGCATCGGCTTCGAGTGGAACACTATTAACGTTATGATGTTATCTCTTTTGATAGTTTTCGAGTTGAGTTACTGACACACTGTTTGCTCACTTTTCGAGAAACGATGGAATATTTTGTTTTACATCTTATCGATGCGAGAAGTTCTTACTGAAGTTACAGAACATGGGCACAATTAAAATAACCCAAAAAACAAATTAGAATTTTTTAGAGAACAGCATTTGACAAGCAAACAAAGTAAATGCTACAGGGTAGCGCACAAGTAACATAATTATTTAGTTCATAAATATGTTTGCAAATGTGTTAACGGAAGATGTCTTTCAAATGGTGGCCATTGTATTGAGTTCTTTCCAGAGTATTTTTTGAAATCTTAAGTGGTTCAAAAAAATTCGTTTGCAAAAATTTCGTGCAGAAATGCCAAGGTTGGACGAGCTGTCGTTAGTATGTTGGAAAGTCTGGCGTCAAAAATTTGTCAACTATTGCCACATATTGAATGTCACTCACATTAACGAAACAAGTTTTTCATTAAAAAAAATGTGGTTCAGTTATCTATTCTTAATTTATGCCACACCAATTTTTGCATTTCAATGCGTGCATTCGATATTCAGTAGTAGCACAGGCATCCTTTTGTGTCCAAACTGACAAGTAAATTGTTTAAAGCACCCCGTATACGTTTCAATCCAATTGGCAACTGAGTCGGTTGTTGTCCAAATCAAAGTGTGTATGGCTCTTTCAATTGATTAGTTTGGCAACTTTAGCGTTTGGTGAAGAAAAATCAAAAGATTTTGATTTTTTCAAGTTGGCTATTCTTTCAATTCGATTGTGCTGTTTTCGAGTCTCCTGATCAGCTGTCAAAATTTATATTTGCAGCTTTCTTTGCAAAAGTTTCATTTCTTGTTCTTTTAACCATGCTTTTGACCAAATTATTCGTCCCTTTTATTTTTTATCATCCTTAATGCATTCTGTTTATAAACATTAATGCAATTATCGTTCTTTTTTTGGCCATAGCAAAAGAAGTTTTTAATTTAAAAAAATAATATATATTTGACAATTGAATGAACATTTTTCAATTCAGTTTGTGAAGTGTGTGTCCAAGAATCAATTCAATTGAAAGACTCAATTGTCAATTCAATTGAAACGTGTACGGGGTACATCAGATGCATTTGGAGCATCAAATAAATTTTGATATTTTTGTGTCCTGTTCTATGCTGAATTTATTTTATTAAAAATTTTCAAACTTTATTTATGGAGCCAAAGGTTAATTATGGATTGATATGTGCGATTTCTTGTCACATGAAACTACGGACCAAATTTTATTACATTAGCGTAATTCGTTACGGTTTCATGCATACTAAAGTATTTTTCGAGAGCCGACTTTATGTGGGGCTTGTGGTTTGATTTGTAGTCGTATAGTTAGAACTAATTTGTGCGAAAGCTTATATCAATATGTTTATTCCGCCCCTATTGATAGAATTAATTTTTTAGGGTGGTGGTTCCTCATTTGGATTCATTGCTGTCATCCTACTGATACGATTTTGCGGAATTTCAATTGCGTAGAAGCAATTTGATACCAAGCTTTTGAGTTTTTCGAAAGTAAGCGTGTTTTCAACAGGCGGACAGACAGATGGACATGGCTAAATCGACTTAGAATTACTCAAGAATCCAGAATATATATACTTTATGGGGTCTAGGAAGTTAACTCCACAAAAAAGGTGGTTAATTTACTACCAACCTGGATATCCATGTTCTTAAGGAGCGCCTAATAGAGGCCTAGGTGTATATCACTTTGATATGAGGTTGCATCCTTGAAGCTTCATCCTCCTTTCGAACTTACCTAACCTAACCTTATGGAGTCTGAGATGATTAATAAAAAAGTTTCACACGGAATGACAAACTTAGTATACCCTCATTCACCACCAAAATACAAACTAAAACAAATGTTGGGAATATTAAACCAATTAAAGTGGGGAATGTTAGAAACGATAAACTCACTGTCTATTGTTGGATTTTGTTAAAGCTCTGATATCCTTGAAATAAGGACTTTTTTAGTGATTGTAATTCTCATTCACTCTGCAGTTTTATTTGCTAATATCTTTGGCTTTTCTAAAAATTCTCGGAAAAATGATTCCTGATGATCTGGCCTAAGCAACCAGTAAAATGCGCATAGGAACAAGCTTCGCTTCCGATAATAAATTTCAGTATATTTGTCAAGAATGGGAATTGGAAACAAACAAAGCACAACAAACAAAATCTTTCTAATACAAGCCCCCTTATTTATAAAAAATAAAACAGGTTCATAAAGTGTTTACTTATCACGTTTTGATAGAAAATCCCTTTCATAAGCCTGTGTTATTTTTTATAAATAAGACCAAAAATATATTTACTAGATGTGTGTATGTATGTATGTAACATCTGGACTCCAAAACGGGGTGGCCGATTTTGATAAAATTTTCAGGGAATCTTCAGAAGTCTGATTTTTGATTTTCGGTCTGCGAGCGGAGGGGCGTGGCAAAAATCAGTTTTTATATTGCGCCACCAATGACATATTTTATTTTATTTTTTTTGAAAGCCGTTGTCATGTTTTTCAAAACGAGACATCAAAAAACGTTGACAGATTAAAAGGTGAAGACGTACTTATTTCACGAATTCCGATGATTTCCAACGATTTACCATTCCGATTCTAGCGGCTCCAATTCCCATTGCGTCTTGCCTTTGCTATTACCATCAACAAAGCACAAGGCCAATCATTGACTATTTCTGGCTTAAGTTGTAAGTGGCTTGCTCCCGAGTTGGCACGCCAAAAAATGTATACGTTTTTACACCAAATAAAAAAAAACCAAAAAAATTGTCTATCCGCTGGCCTTAAGATGAAGTAATAAATAAATATTATTTCCAATTTGCCTTAAAAACATGCATTTCTTTTTTTAATGAGACCATATCTACACCATATGTAAGTTATTCTGTAAAAAAACTTTATGATAGGTATTCCATGGATTTTTATTTTAAGGCCGTAAATGTCGTTAAAAGCTCAATTTAAATCGTCTGGTAATACAACACTTATGTTTGCTTAGGTCCAGCAACGCGGACCGGGTCAGCTAGTATAGGTATATTATATATTTCCTAGGACCAAAAGGCTGCTTTGTATTACCGTCTATTAAAGCATAATTAGTTTGCTACACGAGAATACTACGGTCATCAATTAACGCTTAAATCACCCTCGTGCGAAAAACAACACAAAATTAGCAATTTTTACACGATAAACAAAAAAATTGTTGAGGTACACTAAAGAAACTTCTTGACTTTGTAAGCAATATCAATAAAGTGTTGAAATAATATTTTCTAATTAAAAATATATTTTGGTAATGAAATAATTCAGAACTTACGTAAGCCACCTTCGTGTGTGGTTTTCCACACATATGTAGTTTTTTTGTAATTTGCACTAGAGACCAAATTTTCCGTCGGTAAGTGTGAATATTTTTTATATTGTTGTGAACAGCATGTAATGTTTGTTTTATAAAGTGAGTGCTTATATAAGCTTTGTATGGTTTGTTGTTGGTCACCAACGGGATATAAACATCATTAATATTACGTAAATCATGACATTGATTACGAACGAAAGAAATATGGCTCCACAGCAAAGTAGACAAACATTGCATATGTGTGAAAACCCATACACGAGGGTAACGAACGTTAGTTTTTAAAGGGTGATTTGAGGGTTAATCCGTTCGAAAGGTTAATTTTTTCTACAATAAGAAACGAGTTGTCTAGTTGGTGTTACCGTGTCTGATATTTAATTGTTAAAATCTATTAAAAACAGACAAATGATTTGACTTTGACGTCAAAGAATGAATTAATGTCATAGGACATGTTTTTTACAGGCGGTTTATAGCTTCATGCAAAATTAAAATGCAAAAAGAGCGAAAGATGTGTATACATATATAAAAAACAAAGAGCAAAAGAGCATAAAACCAATAAATGCAAACGTAAATACACCAATACAATGCCACACATGCAAAGCTTTCAATGTAGTGGTGCCCATACCTGGATAACAAAGATGTTGTTATGAATTTTCTCACCACACTTGTAAAATAGATACCCGTTCGAAAGCTAGTTTCCACTAACGGGACTTTATGAGAATCAATCGTTCACTCGCTCTCAACAGAACAGTGTAAATTAACTAAAAGGGTTAGCACAACAGACTCAAATAGTGACACTTTTTTTATCCACTGTATCGTTCATATCTTTAACATTTTAATGTTATGAATCTGAAGCCTTCTATTTAGCTACAAATGCCAGGTTTATTTTAAGACTGAGAAAAGAAAAACGCAAACTCTTGGGAAATTATTTTATTAAATATAACCGCATAACATTACTTTGATTGCAGGCACAAATTGTTAAATAAGTGAAGTAGTGTAGTTTGGTGGTATGTACCTTGAAAAACTCCAGCAACAACGAAAAGTCCAAGAACCGAATATTATTTAAACAGTGTAACAAGCATTTATTACATAAAAGAAATTTAAAAAAACTCTTAATTAAACAAAACGAAATTTAAAAAACAAAAGGAAAATGAAAAAAAAACATTTTCAGTGTTGTTGTGAGAATATTTTTGTACGATTTCGTAGCTATCACATTGTATTTTTGGCCATCTTATAAATACAAATACAAATAGATAAATAAAGAAACAAAAACTCTTTTCATACGTTTTTACAGTTTTTGAAGAGTTCACTCTTTACACATACATATAAACTACAAAATACGCCTTCTAAAAGTACAGAAAGGACCACAGTGCACACAAAAAAAATGATAAGAGCACTAAATACAAACACAAGTACTTTCGTACACTATACAGGTACTTATGTTTTTATCATTTTATGAATTGACACAGCAACAATTTATTATGAATTTTATATTTTAGAACTAGTTGTAAGTACAATTTAGTTGTTGCTACAATTGCCAGATTTTTTCATCCTTTTTTTATTTTTTGTTGGCTTCTTTTCCTCTCGTAATTTCTTCATATTTTATTTATCTTTTTCCAAGTACAATTTGCAATAGTATTTTGTAGTGGAAAATATGTTTTTTTCATTTTTTGCCACAAAGATTTTATTTTGTTAAGGTAAAATCATAATATAAATTGTATTTTAACAATATTGGATTTATAAACTGGCAGAGACATACAAACTTATATGCATACTTTTTTATTGCAAATGTTTGTATGTGTGTATGTAATTTTAACTTGGAAATGGTACGAAAAGAACCATTTTCAATATTTTTTTCTTGTTACATAAACTACACAGAATTTGCTATTTTCATTTTTAGGTATGAGACGCTGAGTCCCTGGTCTTATATTGACTCATAAGTAATTTTATATTAATGTAGATGAAACAACAGCGCTGAAACAAAAAAAAAGGGAGTAGGAGTGAAAACTGTTTAAAACAAATATAATAATTTCGTTGTTTCTAAATTGAACAGTGACATGGCTAAAACAAAAATGTTAAGAGAAATTCTTAAAGACTCGGAATTGTTACAAAACGAAAATTTCATTTAATTCAATTGACAAAAATTTACTCTAAGAAGCAGTCAAGTTCAATGGCATACTGCACTAAATAAATATGTTAGTTATGACAAATTTGACTTATTTCTTTGTACTTCTTCCATCTAATTGCTGTTTTATTAAATTGCCGAAATACGAGTCGTACTCAAAAATTCAAGTAAGAATAACACTTAAACGTACTTAAAAAATTATTTTCGTTTTTAGTGCCACTCTAAGAGTAAAATTACAAAGTGGGCGTTTTCATCTCACCTTACTTATCAAAGTTTGTTGTAGACACTACAGTTCCAGTCTTAGACAGCTCTAGCGATATCATCGTGTAGGGGCGTAAGATGTGCCTTTACCAGGTCTATTTCCTTCTTTGGACTTATATTTCGACAAGACTAGTATTTTTTCGTAGTATCAGTTCATCATTTGAAATTCGGTTTGGCCAGAAAATTCTCATTAATTGGCGTAGAAGATATAGGTGTATGTTAATTTCTGCCTACTGTTCAATGATTATGCGCAAGGAATTAATGTGATCGGCACAAGATCGCCCCGGTCGGAAACCAGCTTGATCCTTGCATAATTGGAATTAAATGCAGGGTATATGCGTAGGAGTATCAAACTTGCCATTACTTTGCTGATTGCAGTTAATAATGTTATTCCCGATCAGTATTGGGTGAGGGTTCCCTTCTTTGGAATTGTTATCAATATTTTTTTCTTCTATTCCGTGGGAAAGCTCGGACAATGGGCTCTGATGCATATCGGAGCAGTTCCGCAGGGATGTATTCGTGAATGGCTGCTTTGCCATTTTTGAGCGACTCCAGGACAGCTTAAATCTCTTCACAAGAAGGTAGGCCGTAGATATATCCCTTCATGGGTTGCGGCGGACTGCGGTGGTTGCAGCGATTGACTGTGTCTCGTCGGTCCAATGGTCGTTTGGAATTCATTAATTTGGATTCGTACTCATCTTTGATGGTTGCTGTAGGTATTATTTTATTACACAGTGGGAAAAATCCGGTATAAAAAAACCAAAATTGACAACTACGTTTGTGTTCAATTTGAGAACAGATGGTGTCAATATTTTTTAACCACCTCGTTGTGATTTTCTCACCTTTTGGTCTCATTCTGTCAACAAAATGTTAATATGCTATAACCATAATGGTGTCATTTCGACAACATGCTGTTATCATTTTTGACAACACACCGTTGGTATATTGACCACATTCGGTTGTCATTTCGATAACACATTGTTCTGAGTATTGTAATAAACATCCCATTCAGAACACAAGCAATAAAAATATTTGATGCATTTTAATTAATTTATTTCAAATTTTTAAAATAAAAATTAAACAAATTCACCTGTTTAATTATAATAAAATATACAATAAAAATTTTAAAAATACAGGAACTTCATTGTTAAATAGTAGATTTTTTTCAATTGTTTACATCATTTATATTTTTTTTCAAGAAGGAACATAATGCTTTCGTCACTGTTTATAATGTTTTTTTTTCACTTCTAGTTTTTAGTTTTATAATTTTATTTCGCACTCATTTTATTTCACTTAAATAAATTTGCACTTTATACTTGCGGCGAAAACAAAAATTTTTGTATATACGCTATTTATTAATAACGACAGTGCGATACCTTTTTGACAACAAGGTGTTGTCAATTTGACAACAATGGTACGCTTTTTATCTTTCGGCCCAATTTGACAACATTTTGTTGAAAATTTGACAATAAATGTTGTCAAAATATTAACAACACTTTGTTATCAATTTATTACCATTGGTTGACAATTTTTTAACGTCTTTTTACGCTTTGTGTACCACTCATTTCTTTTATGGTTTCGTATACGCCACTCAAATTTCCAATGTTTGCAACAGTTTCAGCTTGTTAGCTTATTAAGGTAATTGCACTTATCCTTGCGAACTAAGTGCTTAACCGGTGTCGCAGAAGCGCAGTAATTAGTTTTGCCTGTATCAAAACTTTTTGCCCATCAAAACCCACTGTTCTCCGCTGCGTTGGCAACTGTTTGATTACAACTTCAAATTCAACCTGGCGTTAAGGTAAATACAAATCGTTTTATTTGTTTTAATATGAAATTTTTTTATAGTTTTTTTTTTTTGTTTCTGCTTTTCCTCTGTTTAGCCATCCTTTATTTATTTTGTAATATGAATTGAACAAAATTAATTTTTATAGAAAATCCTTAGAGCTTAAAATGTATGAAGATTTTCTTTTTTATATTCATTTAGCATTAAATATTTCTGCTGAAAATTAATATTTTCAATTCGTACTTGGTTTGTTCTTTGAAGAATATTTTGCTCAATTTCATTTAAGATAATTCCTATCATTTATTTTTGAAATACAAAAGGAATAAAAAAAGAGACTACCAGAAATTATGATAAAATAATTTATTTTTGTTAATATTGTAGTTTATCCGATAAAGCTTTCACTCAATCAAATCCACATTAGTTACACTATTCAATGTATGCGTCCATCCGTCTATTTTTTATTTTTTTTTATCACTCTTACTATGAGTGTGATTTTCTGAATGTCTAATGCAATTGAAATGTTTGTTATATGGTCTATTTTCAAATTCATGGAAAGAACGAGTATGAGTAGAATGTTTGAAACTATTATTTATTTAATATCCTACAACTTGATGTATAAGTATGTGTGTCTGTTTGAATCTATCCCTTCATTCATTATTCGTCTTTTTGATTAGTTTATTATTTCGAACATTTCAAGTTTTTTGTTTTTTATCTAAAAGAATCTTTTTCACAAATTGTTTTTGTTGTTATGAATGAACTTGTCAGTTGTAATAAGCTTCAAAAATATTTTTATCCTTTTCAGTTATTTTTCTTATACATTTATAAAATACATGACATTTTACGATGAGGATGGATAAGAACGTATGTTTTGTATAAATTTGATGGAAATAAGATTTGAGTAGTTGGCTGATTTAGTGCATAATTCCAAAAATGTTACCAATTTTATGTCTTGTGCAGAATTAACTGTCATAACTTATTCGTTTATTTAAAAGCTATGGAGTAGTGTCCTTTTTCCATTATTTTTGGAAGCAACGAAGGGTCGCATTTTAAGTTCTGTGGGGATTTTAGCAAGTTGTTGATACAAAAATAAATTAAAACTCGTTACTAATATTAAATACATTTTGTAAAGAAAAATATTACACAATTTTAACAACTTTTCGTTAGAAAAATCAATTCCACTTTTAAGAAAAACTTTTCAAAGGTTTACATAAATTATTTTTTGAAAGATTTTTTTGAACTCAGCCATCTATTTTTTAATCAAAAAATTTTCTCGGACTTAGACGATTTTTTTATAAAAAATGTTCCTGTTTTCAGAAAAATTTTTTAAAGTAGAAAGTTTTCATTTGGTGTTTATTTTCTAAAAGTTACTTTTGTTATTTTCCTTAAATTTTTATATTTTTCTTTAATTATTTTAAATAGCAATTGAAATGAAATTTTTAATCCCGTTTATGATAATTTTTTTAACGTTTACCCATCTGGTCTTCTTATGAATCCGTCTTAATTTGCGCGAATTCAGAAAATAAATGTTTCCGGGTTTACAAAAATTTCTTAAGGTCAAGTTTTTTGACCAACTTAATTTGGCATTTCTCTGTTTCAGTGTTTTACCAATTTAACCATGGAGAGGTTAGCAATTGAGCAGCGCGTTAACATTGTTGAAGCCTTTTACGAAAATAAATGTTTAAATCAAAATTCATTTCGTGTTTTATGTAATTTTTTGGTCAGCATTGTGGGCTAACTTCAGAAAACCAGTCGTCTTTGTCCGTCACGATCATGTAATTTGACACTTAGGCCCGATTTCACAACTTAATGATAGCTAAAGTTAGGATTTTTATCGGCCGTATAAAAAGTAACTTTAATCTACTTAATTTACTTTATCACTCACTTTAGGTTAAAATAATGTTTAAATAATAGATCCTTCTTTAATAATAAAAAAATATTAAGATAATTCTCTGAAAACTTTTTTATTTATTTACAATTTACATCGAGCGTGTTTGTTTGGACTACCCTTTAGCAGAATTTTCTAGGGTTCTGACAAATTTCTTATAAAAAAAATATTACAAATTTCTTGTGGAAAAATTTGCACAGATTTTTAAAAATTTCTTGTAGAAAATTTTTCAAAGATTATCAAAAATTTCTCAGATTCTCACAATTTTTTTATAAAAAACTTTTACAGGTTCTTACAAGTTTCCAATTGGAAAATTTGTTTAGATGTCAACTAATTTCCTAAAAAATGTTTAAAATTGGTCAAATGCATACAAAATCTGCTATCAGATCCTATACACGATACCAACATGCATGTGTAATCCGGTGATTGTGCCAGCAGACTGATTGTGAATTTGTTTGAACGGTGATTACAACAGCTGCTGGTTCAATATAAAAAACTGTTTAATATCTGTTTGATTATACCAGCATGATTGAATGGTGTGTTGTAAAATTCGAACATTACAAAAATGAAAATAGTTTAGAAGGCCCTCAGTAGAGTGTTCAGCCGATTAATTGTTGTTTTATTAATCGAACAAGTTTAGACGATTATTTTTTCGAATAATTTAAAATTGCTAATTTCGATTGAAGGATTAATCAAAGAATTTATACCGATTAATTGAATGATAATTTTTTTTAAGTCGAATAAACACACCAAATGTATGTGTTCGTTACAATAAAAAAACAGTCACGTTTTTGGCCAATTTCACCAATTCTATTTAAATATCAATTCATATTTAAAATTTTATTTTTATTTAACATTAAAAACGTTTTTCAACACAATTTAATAATTCATTTCACAAAAGTAAAAACGACAAAAATATGTTAACTCAAAGATTTATATTAATTTATCGGTTATCAAGGCGAATTTACACCAGGTGACCTTATCATGCTACGTAAGCAATAGCTGATAACTAACCTTGTGTCAAAATGGTATACCGCTCTAGTGGTTCTGGGGAATCTTTACTTAATTCTTTAATGTTCGCTCAAAATTATGAAATTTAAAATTTGTTCAAGTTATTATGTATCAAAACACACAATTTAAAATTAAAAACAAAATGAAATATTTGTTTGAATATTTGACACAACGTTAAAATATTCTTATTTACAAAATAAGACCACCTTGTATGAATTCGCCTTGATCGGGTATGTTCTAAAAATCAAAATGAAGTGGTATTGAAATCGAACGATAATTTAAATTCAATTGTTTACAATGGCCGTAGTTTTTCGTGGTCTTAAGTGCTGTTTTTGCAAAAATAATAGATACTTAAAGAATGAAGTTGATAAAATGGAACATTTTATAATCTTTCTTTACAGGGTAATTCTTTAAACTTGCTCAATTTTAAATCCAATTCATTTCGATTTCTAAAACACACGCCTGTATTTTTTAGCAAACTAGTTCATGCGTTTCTCTCTTTAGAATGAGTTTGGCTTAAAAATATTACACGACAACTTCACTAATATGATAAGAAACTGCTCCATCAAGAAAGTCAAAGGTCGTTACGAGTGGTCTGAAGAATAAATATTTTAAACACGATACTTCGATCGATTCTTTAAAGGAAATTGTTAGCAGAAGCATAACCAGAGGATGGAATGTCGATGAAAAGTGTCTAAAAATCCAAAGTTATATTGGCAATTTGGAGCTACATTGACAAGTTTTATTTAAAACAGATTGTTTATTTACTCAAGTACTAATTTTTTCTAAAATTATCGGAAAAGATATCGTAATTTATAAAATTTCTCTTTATTCGATTAATCGATTAATTTTAAAATTTTATTTGTTTAATCGAATAAGTTAAAAATGCCAAAAATAAAACCCGATTAATTGAACAACCTAGCCCTTAGAAAAATTTCGAATAGAAAAACATTCTGATAAAATTTCTTATACTCTTTTATTCTTATACTCTTATATTCTTTTTTTCTTATACATAAATAGATCTGTAAAGTATTTGCTACAATAAAACTAACCAAATTTAGAGAAAATTCCAATAAAAAATTTTGCTTAGACTTTAATAAATATGAGATAACTTTTCTGTTGGGAAATTTTCTCCCAGACTTTTGAGAAAAATTCGCCAAGACTGTGGCGAATCTTTAAAACCCTTCACCAAGAGTTAGAAAATTTCAGAAATCTTTAGAAAACCCTGTGTTAAATTATGGGCATATTAATACAAAGTTTTATAACCTTATTTTTGGTAATTTAAAACTTAATTGGACAAAATTTCGATCACATATCATAATGGGTTTCGCTTTGAAACGTACTTCAATGCTTTGACAGAGTGAAATTTATATGGGGCCTTCGTTCGTTACGGCTTTAGGCGTAAATACTAAAGTGGGCTGTGTTTGGTGCATTTTGTAAACTATGAACCAACTATCACGATATTAATAGTAAGAGTTGTAATCATACAGATCGAATTGACAATTGGTATATTGCGCCACCAATTTACATATCGCACTTAATCAACCAGAGGGTATTAACCTTCGCTTTCATGAAGAATTTTTTTACGTCAACACATAGTATCTACCCGGGTAGATATAAAAATATTTTCTTAATTTTATATGGGGAAAAATACAAACAATGTCAAACAAGGCAAAAATAAATATAACTAATAAATTATACTTGAGGTACTGCATTTGCATTTTTCTACAAACTTTTTTTTTGAGTGCAGTTTGCCTTGTTTTAAATTTATATTTAAAATTTTTAGAAAACCACGAATCTACAATGCAAACATATGGTACTAGGTCTAGTCCAAAAGTAACCCACAGGTATGGAAAAAACATGGTTCATTTAACATTACGAAGTCCTAGGGCTGGACCATATAACCCAGCTTTGGGTTACAAAGGAGTAGTCTTAAAACTACTGCATTGTATACACAAGAGAATTAGTTTTAACTTCGTTTAAAAACGAAATCATGTTGTTAAAAACGAAGACATATCGTCTCACTACAAACACTTTTTAACAATGACATTGTCCATGCTTGCATTACATCGGACCAGTCCATGGAGTAGTCCATTTCATGAAATTGGATCAGGTGGTCCAATAATATTTGCAGGGAGGTGGTCCAATATAATTTGCAGGGTAGTAACCTTTGAAAATATTGTGACCACATACATATATAATACTTGTGCCCTTGTGGGCTACATTTTACACACGTGTTTGGACTAGTTCTATTTTTGCAGGGTGGTGATTTCAGTTCGTCTTGAATATTTGTTGTGAAAGTTTTTGTTTGCGAAAAATTAAATATGAACAACGGCAGCGATGTTTTATAACATGTTCCTGGCAGCATATATAAATACGTCACCAACAGTGCGGTAAAGAAATCTCGACGCAGACAATTTATACACAGCTAGGGTGAAGAGCAACCGTTAAATGCATAAATATGAAGAATTTGACGCTGATGATGTCACAGAACGAGATGCAAGTGGGCGCATCAAACAAAAAAGTGGGTGCTACATTTGTTCTAAAAGGAAGAGAGCTACACGGCTAGCATGTGTCAAATGCAAGAAGCCCGTATGCGAGGAACATAGCTTCACCCAGACAAAGTGTGAAGATTGTCATATGGGCCAATCTTCGTCTTCTCACAATTTGTGTAAATAAATATTACATAGATACATACATACATATGTCTATACTTTTTCTCACTTTTTTGTAAATTTTTAATTTCACTAAACGAAAATCCATTTATTTACATGATGTATTTCGATATACCTACCTGGGTAGATACTATTAACTTACGTAGAAAAAAATACAAAATTGAAAAAAATGTAAGAAGTTCTGCAGTAAAATCATTTTTGTTTGCATTTTCTGCTTTAAGTCGAAAATTTGATAACTGACTAGGCGGCATTTTCAGATTTGATGAAAACTCGCTCATCTATTTGCAAATGAAAATCGCTTTCTCTACCCGGGTAGGGATTATGAAAGCGAAGGTTAACCCAAAAATTTTAATCTTTTCAGTAGAAGCAAAACATTTCATTACCAAAAAGTGAAGAAATAAAACTTTCGAGTTAATACCCTCTTGTTGATCAAGTGCGATATGCAAGTTTTTTGAAAATAAATTGTAAATTGCTTAGGAGACTTAACGCTTAGTTATAATATACATAAGCTGGCATAAGAAATTGTGCGAATACATGTAAATCAAGTTTTATGAAACTGTCATTTGCTTAAGCGAAGTGCGAAACTGATCGCCCATTCTGTACCGAATCAGATATTATTAGTTTTTGTTTTTTGAATGCGTTTGAGGGGCATTTCGTTAACTATGACAGTTTATTTGGGCCTTAAGAAAAATTTGACGATCTGTTCTTTTCTCTAGATTCGTTCGGAAGTAAGCGTGAATTCAACAGAGGGACAAACAATGTTTCACACAGAATTACAACCTTTTGAGTTGATTATGAAAAACAGCCGAACTTTACCTTAGTGCCAGTTGCCGAAAATATTTTACAAATGGCAACTGATGTCCATTTCAGTTAAGGAATAACAAATATTCAGATACAAATTTTTGTGGATGCTTGAGTTTTTAAGGTAAACAAGTGACAGAAGCTGAAATAAATACGTTTTTTTTAATTTATGTTGGACATTTTATTACATACATATTTCTTAATTTGGTTAAAAAAAATAGATAAAAAAAAATACCACCAGAACAAATTGACTTACTAGTGCAACAAATGTACACTTCGAAATGTTTTAGCTGTTAAGATATTGCTGTCGACAGATGAAATTGTGTTCAGTCTTTATAGTCGCTAATAAATAAGGGGCATAATCTTTAAGAATTCAAAAATATGCCCTTAGCAAGAAAATTTGTTTCTAAGAGATTTCAGCCGATTAGAATTGCCTCTCAAGTGCTACCAGACATGCCAAATACGATATATGCACGAAACTCCTCATATTTCTTTTTCTTTCTCTTTTTTACTAAATTCAATTATTTTACAAATTATAGATACAATATTTTCGATTATCGATCTGTCAAAATGGGAACCGACAAAAGTTTCCTAAACTTCTTTAAATATCAATTTCAGTTGCGTTGTCATAGGAAAATACAGCTGAAGTTTCTTTTTCAGAACAGTAAAAAAATTTACATTAACATTAACAAGTTTTCTTCTTGTTCCTTAATAACAACCATTTGAAATTACCAGCATAATTATTAGTTGAACGTTTTTAAAACGAAATTAATTAAAATTTCCTAAACATGAAATTCACTTTTTATGGCTTAACGCTGCGTTCTCGTATTTTGTGAAGAAACTTTGATGAAATTACAACCTTTTGATGTGTTTTGTTAATTCTTAAATGAAATTTTGTTATTAAATTCCTTCCACAAAATCTGTAAAAAAAAAAAAGTTTTGTAGCGTCTGCCTAAACTCAGCCAAGTTTTAGTTTTTACAATATTGTCAAGTGGTTAACATTAATTACAGTTAGTTAAATCCTTACAGCTGGTATTTTGTACCAGTGTGTCCTGATGACAGCATCAATTATTAAAAGAAAATTAAAAGAAAAATTCAACCCCCTTTCGGTGGATGCATTCAAGTGGTGTTAATTTAAATTAGCTGCTGGCTAAAGTAGACGTTAATTTGTTTGTTATTTATTCGCAGCAATTTTCTTAACACGGCATCAAGTTTTCAAAGTAAATAAATATTAATTGTAAAGCAAATATTAATTATTCTTTTTTTTTTAAATTACAAAACAGACGTTTTCCTTAAACTTTTTAAAACTTTTCTTAAGAAAAGAAAAAAATTATATTTTATTTATGCTCATACATCATAAGAAAAATTAAAAACAAATCCATAAGCTGTAAAACAATGTATTACACTTGAGTAACCTTTAAACAAGATCTTTCGATTATAATTTCAAATGGAAAATTCTTAAAACTATAAGAAAATCATCTGCAAATACATTAAGATTTCTAAGAACTCTTACCTTTTTTCTTTGTATTCTTTTCTTCAAGTTTGTAGTTGTTTCTCTTGGAATATTAAAAGAAAAAAAAATGATGGAAACAAAACTGTAAAAGTAGAAGTTAAATAAATTCCATTTCATATTGTTGGCTGAACAAACAAATGTAATTACAACTTGTATTTCTGGAACAAAAAAAAGAAGAAAACAATAATAAAATAGAAATATATAAATAAGGAAAAATAAATTATAAAACAATAGGATATAACTTAAATACATAGAATACACTTTTTAAACATTTCAATTTAGAAAGGGATGCAATCTATAGAAAAAGATACAGGTAGACAAAAATCAGTTTATAAATATATGTTTTATTCCAACAAACACCACCAGACCTAGGTGAAGAGGGGTATATTGGTACTAGACTTACTCTAATTTAGTATGCCGATATACTCAGAATCACTTGCTGAATCAACGTAACTATATCTGTCCGTCCGTCAGGCCGTCTAAAGACTTTACCTTGAAAAGAAGTTTGTATGGGGTTCAGCCGAAATTATGAAACCATTTGGCTCATTTTCAACTTTTACTACAATTTGTTTAAATTATAAAAACACTTGTTTATTTTGTTTTTTTTTTTAAAGAGGACTATGTCCTTGATATCTTTATTTAAATTATATTGCCGGAAGACTAATGCCCAATTTTCAGGATTGTAATTAAATCTTTATTAAGTTAATTTTCATAAAAACTTAAATCGTATTTAAATACAGATTGAGTTTTATTTGAAAAGTCTTATTTATTTAAGATTAAAGTATGGTAGCACTACTACTACCAAAAAAAAATATAAATAAGTGTATTTATTTACAAGGTGGTCTGAAAAAACAGATGACTGTTAATGCTTTGCCTGTTGTTGTTGTATTGTTGTGATATTGAGGCCACCTTGCTAAAATATTACAATGGAAACTTAAGTTGAAATTAAGTGTACCACATCGGTGACTTAAGTTCCACTTAAGTTTTTAGTGAAGAAGAGAATTTTGTATTTAAAACGATTTTACAAATAAATGTGTTTTAATATCAATCCTGAAAATTGGGCATAAGTCTTCTTAATCGGTCTTGTTGGTTAATTAATTATTTTATTACTACTCATTATTTTTACTTACTAACTAGTTATATTTATCGAACAGCTAATCATCATACTGAATGCAGACATGTCGTCAACATTTTAAATAAAAGAAATAAAAACTACGTTAATTATGGAATTGCGACAGAGGAGATTGAACTTTAAAACATGGCATTAACTTTAAATTCGGAAATGTGTCAGCAATTGAATTGCGATAGGGGAGATTGAACTTAAAAAAAAATGAAATTAAATTAAAATGTGACAGGGGATATTGAGCTTTATAGTTATTTACTCCTCCCCTCTTAAATTGATTGTCCTCAATCATTTAGAAATACGGAATATTGTTTAGTCTTGGTGGTTTAGTGGAAGATTCTAATGCTATTGGTTTAGGGGATTCAATATAATGTTGCACACTTATTGTCGCCTGAGGCTCGTTATTAGTGTGTGGAATTTGAGATTCCCAAACAATAATTTTTTTGTTTTTAAAGAAAATTTTAAAGCATGCTATGGAAAGGATAATTAGACTGAGGACACCAGAAATTGACTATCCTCCGATATTCAAATGTCACTGTCGCTTTCAAAAGGAGGGGGCTGCATTAATGCGGGGATGATTTGTAAGGGTGAGGCTTCTATATTACTAAAAGTCTTTTGTTAATTTAATAGTGATGATATGAAATTTAATATGAAGCGTTCCAGATATAATTCTAGAAATATCTGAGGTGAATTTAGTCCGGCCAGTTCATATGGTATGGGTTAACACCATTATTTTTGAAAGGAAAAAGTAGTTATTCGTCAAAATCTCGGTCATTTATTTACCGATTTAGTAATCTTCTAAGTTTATTTAAAGTTAAAAAATAAAGTTAACAGCAGGGTATTTATTCGGTTTAACCGTTAATCGGTTAAACGATTAATTACTACCCGATTAACTGATCGGTTAATTTAATATTGGCTTTTAACGATTAAACGGGTTCATTTCAGTCGATTAGGCGATGTAATTCGATTTTTATTTTTTTTTTGTAGTTAGTTGCGCAAGTTACCTCACCGCTGACGTCTACAAGCCAATAGTTGCGGAAGAGACTTGCGCAAGTAACTTGACGAGTGTGAAAAGGGTTTAAACATATTTTTTTGGGGGCTTAAATGAATTGTATAAACGTTTATTTCATACAATTTCCTTCAAGCATGATGAAAATCCTTTTAAATAATAATGCTATAAACAAATTCGAGACAGCAGGCTACCGACTTTAATATGTCAAAAATAGAATACATGTGTGTATATGGAAATGATTATTTACACGACGGCACGGCTACATGGTTGTATGTTGTTGTCTGTGCTTTTTTTGTCGTTGTAGTCAAATTAAACTTATTTCTATTTTTGTCCACTACAAAACAGAAAAAGTGTTGCTTATATTAAAAAAAAGGAATAAGTGCTTAAAAAATTTTGTTTTTTTGTTTGCTTAAAAGAAAAGCAACGGCTTGAAACAAGAATATGAACTCGGCTTAACACCAAATTAATATTCATATAATTTTTTAGTTTTCCTTAAAGAAGTTTCATATGAAGATGTTTTTAGCGCCAACGCTCCTAGTTTAGGAGTTATTGGTTGTAAAAGTTGCATAATGATTTGTCCATATCTCTTTAGGTATAAAATCTTTAAGATATGGGAATCATTGGAAAATGCTTCAAAATGTGTTTTTTATATCTTTTTGGCTTTATCTTCAAATTATGTCGATATAACAATAATTATTTAACTCTGATATAATTGCTTAATAAAGTTTTACTGTATTGCGGGTTTTTTCCTTGCCTTGTTAATAATGTATGTATTACAATAATTAGATATGTAACAAGTACTTATTATACATACATATATATGTTTAAAAAAACTTATAAATAAATTGAGTAATTTTCCAACATTTCACATATACTTTTTTAAAGCTTAATAAATCTAAAATTTTATATAATATTGTATATAAAAGCTTGAAGTGTTCTTCCCTAAACATAAAGGCGCGTATTCAGAAATCATAACTAAAGTCGCAACTAATAAAACAGAAAGTAAAAAATAGTTCATAGATTGTAATAGATCTTATTCATAATTCATAACTAGCTTGGCAACAGCTTTCAGCTGATTGAAGAAATGCAACCATGCCCATTGGCATGTAGAGAAAACAAAATGTCGATAATATTTTGAACGATAAATACTGTAGTTAATTTAAAAGCTTATTAAGCTATTAAAAGAACAATTATTGTTCTTAACAAATGCATACAAATTCTAAAAAAGTAATTTTTTGGTTATAGTTTTGATATAAATCAATTAAAATGGGTGCATGTAAAAATATAATTTTTCAATAAAATTTGGTGACTAAAAACACATCTCTAGTTTAGTTAATTTTTTTATTGATGTTTTTGGACGCAGTATAAATGGATGCAAGTGGCAAATGTAATAAAGCAAGTTTATTATTTACAAAATTGTAAGAGTATTGAGAGTTTTCTGTATTTTAGAGTGACAAAAATTGGCCGCCAAAATTGTTTTGCTATCCAATTAAATTATAAGATAACATTAATCAGCTGTTCTGTGTATGTATTAGTTAGTTAACATTTAGTTACAGCTCTACCCATAATTAAGTGTAAAATTTTTCTGCTGAAAGTAACCAACATAAATAGGTACTTAAAATAGTTAACACTTAGTGATAATTTATGAATATGCGCCATAATGTTTGGATAAATATATTGACAAATTTTAAGTTTTGTAGAAAAATCTTTCAAGAATTATTTTTTCTTAAAATTGGCTCTTAAATAGGAATTTTTAATAAATCATGTGAAAGTTATTTCGAAGTAGTTTCTAATTATAACAATGCTTCTTAGATCCAGTTTTCATCTAAAAAGTTATTGATAAAGGTAACGTTCGTAAATAAAGTTGTTGGGTATCACTTGCGCAGTTTAATGTTCGTAAAAGCATCCCTTGTTATAAACTTGGCATCACTCTCATATGTCAAAAGTTTTTATGCAGTGATACCTCAGTTCTGCAGGTAACTGGCAATAATTGCTTCTGTTAATTTACTGAAGCAATAACTTTAGACAAAAAAAGAAATCATTTAATTCTTCTTTTGGGATGCTTTTTCTTGTCATTTATAAGAAAATTGTTACTTTTTGGTTCAACGTTTTCAATTAAATTTGTCACCGTTATAGTATAAAACATTTTTATTATTATTAAATGTTTGCTTATTAAACTTTTGAAATTTCAAAAATTCAAACAAATGCAACTGGTAATCACGCATCAGCAACAACATTTTGCATCACTGCAGCAGTGATACATAGTTTTTATGCATTGACGTACGTAACCAAAATGTTCTGAAACTTTTGCGACCTATACCACGTGCGTTGACGAAAAAAAATTTTTCATTTTAAAAGCAGTTTATATGTATTTTTTGTTTAATCTGCCGTTAAAATTATATTGTCTATTAGTTACAAAAACAACAAAATTAAAATATTTTAAATGTTTTTTAATAAATTCATTTGTTTTTACGTTATAAAATGTATTATACGAATATTTTCTGCATCAAATTTCACTAGGGGTGTTCTAAGACCAAAAGTTCGTGCGATGTATGCAAAATTTAAAAGTAACATATTTATATTTTTTTTCATAAAAGTAGTAATTAATTAAAAACAGGGTAAAGTATTTCTGAGTAGTATTTTTGTAATTGTAACATAAGTAAAACCTTTTTATGAAGAATGTCAAAACAAAATGTTACAAGAGTCAAGGAACATTATGAACGATAAACGATAAAACTTAAAACAATCAAAACACAGTACAACACATGATTTCGGGACTCAATTCTGATTACTGCTTATGAAAGAAGACCCAAAAAGAAGAACTTCTGCATCATTAGTTTGGTCATGGTACCTCAATAAATAATTTAAAAATTAATTTGAAGTTAGTAGGTATCGCTACATAAGCACGGCACTGTTGCTTATAAATAAATATATGAAGAAAAAAAAATTTGTTTGCCAAAAAAATTTTAAAAAGTAAAAAAAAAGTGTAAAGTCCTTTTACTTTCACGTAAAGTCGCATAACCTATGAACAAAATGACACATAAACCATGAAAATCGATGAACGCGTTTCCCTTTTATTCACAATTAATTAAAGGAATGAATTTCAAAAATTTGCTCGAGATATCCACAAAATTCTTTGGAAAAAACATTGATGACTTTTTTTATGATTCTCAGATTAAAAAAAAAATTAATAAACAAAAGGTTATTTGATTTTTATGATTGCGGTAGCAAAGTAATAAGCGTTAGTAAATGTGAGTGGACAATTAAAAGGAAAAAAGGAAAGTGACCTTTTTTAAATATTTGGGTTTTTCCGTTAGTTACCTGCATTATTTTTTTAACCGAAATTGCACCCACATTTATGAGTGCTCATGTTTTGGAACGTTTCGAAAACATATTTCATAAGTACCTGCCAGTAAAATATTGAAATATTTGTAGTATTTATAGGTGCTCTTTGATCGATTTTTTTCAGTGAATTTTTCTCCGGTTTTTAAAAGTGAATAACAACAAATATGGTAGATAACAAGTGCCTACAATTTTGATAATTTTTGTTACGTTTGTGGTCATATCGTCCCAAAAAGTATCCAACTGTATCGAAAAAAATTGATTACTGAGGAATTCAAAACAGCGTATTGTCATTATTTTGATGAAGCAGATTTAAGTGGTGTAAATTTTTTATAAAACCCTTATAATGTGGATACATGGAAAAGGTGGACAGCTTTCTTTTATGAAGCCAGTAATTTGGGTGGAAGACCTAACTGGACATGATGAATCCAGGTGCTACGCATGCATAAATTGTCGTCCTGAATTAAACAGAAAACAAAAGAATACATTGTTGCTTTTACTGCCACACTTCCAGTTGAACGCGCTGCTGGTACCGATACACCTAAACCTCGGAGGCTGGATACTGTGTCCCTGCAAGCCGAAACCGTTTTCACCAAACCGACCAATTTGAATGATGCTGATTGGACACCAGATATTGAAAATTGAAATATTGAACATTGTGGTAAAATTATGGAATAAACCTTTGATAAAGGATCCAGATGATATTTTGTTGCCATCACTCCACATGGAATTAGGAAAAGCTGGGAAATTCATCGAAGTGGTAATCAAAGATATTGATGACGCCTATGACTGTTTATCATTTTGGATTTTTTATGAATTAAAAATCTTCTTCATACATTTATTTATAACTGCGAAACTGTTGTTTATGTAGCGAAACGTTGTATAAACAGATTAAAGGAATTGTAATTCCTAATTTTTTAAAATTTTTTTCAGCTTATTCGTACTTGTGGTTCTCGAGTTATGAAAACAAAATAGCCAAAAACGTGGCAAATTCCCTTATACGACACTTACTAACTTCAAATTAATTTTTAAATTATTTATTGAGGTACAATGACCAAACTAATGATGCAGAAGTTCTTCATTTTGTGTCTACTTTCATAAGCAGTTATCAGAATTGAGTCCCGAACCAATCACCTGAAAAATGTTGTACTGTGAAAAACTATAAAAAAAGTTGAGTTAAAATGGTAAATAGTAACTTGTGTTATTAATGTTAATTATATTTTTATACAGATGTCATCTTGTGACGTTGACATTTTTAAAACGCAGTATGAATTTCTATAGAAAGCAACAACCAAATTATGACAAATTTTTGACACTATTTTTGCTTTTAATGATATTTTTGGCGTTGCTGTTGCGTTTTACAGAATTAGGGCCTTAATAAACTGTTCGTAGATATAACGAAAAATGATCATAAATTTATAATTAAAATTTAATGAAAGAATTTTTCATTTCAATAATCTATTTCGTTAAGTTAGTGAACCTTCACGTTAATTCAACGCACAATTTTGTTTTAAAAATTGTTTGACTCAACGTGCACAGAACATTGTCTGAATAAACGTTTTTTTTAAATTTCCCCTCGAAAATTATACCAACTGTGCGGCCCCTCATAATTTACTACTGTAACCAACTATAAAATTAAAATGACTCATAATTGAAATGTGTTTATTTATATTTTTGTTTTATATTTTTTCATATTTTACAAAAATGTTTAAAATTGATTGTAGTGCATATATTTATGTATGTTTAATTTTTTTTTGTCTGACATCAATGATGATTTGCGTGTGTATAATCAGATATTTGAGCATGTGAAATCCGTTCGCGTTAATCATTTTTATTAAACGGCGCAAATTTTACTGCGGTTTAAAGTTAAAAATTCAAAAATATATAAAAATTACAGTTTTTGTTTAAATTGAAAAAGGGCTTTCTTAGCACAATAAAATATTTGTAAAAGCTTCAATACTTTTTAAAATATACTGAACAAACAATAAAAAAAAATTTTTTGATCGTGTATGCATATAAAAATTTTGTTTAAAATTTTTAAACATTTTACAAAATTACGGCTAGTATAAGGCATAATTTGCAATATTTTGGAACAAAAAAAATATTTGACTATCGCCAATGGTTTCAGACAGTGTTACCGTTATGCGACTAAAGTCGAATTTTTGCCCCTTTTTGATTGCCGTGCCACTTTTTTGACCCCTTTGTTTTAAATCCCCTTATGTATCATTTTGTAGTTTTTTGTGCCCCTTTTGCCCCTTTTTGAACCAAATTTTTTTTATACTGTCAATCAATGAATCCGAGCTCAATTTGAAGAGAAAATAGCATCTAATTTGGAAAAAATTAAAATAATTCAGGAAGGGCTATCTATTAACAATAAAATTTACCTCAAATTTCTAGTATATGTATTAAATATAATGAATAAATTAAACCTTAATTTTCAAAACGAATCATCACAAATTATATATTTAGTTTCATCCACGAAAGATATTGTATTTGAAATTTTTAAAAATTTTTTAAAAAAAGAGTATGTTATGCAAACAAATATAGAACAAATGATTAAATTTTGTATTCCCAAAAATTTAAATTACTTTTTGATAATAAACAGGCAGGTGCACGGCCAAAAAAAACACTTAATTGACAACATCTTTTGTAAGTTGTTGCTGTTTTTTTTTTTTTTTCTTAACCTACTTACAACTACAATTAATGTTGAGAGAATTTCAACTAATTGTAGGGGGAATGTAAGATGGGATAAACCCACTGTTTATTGTTGATTTGTTTTTGTTTAAACTTTGATATTATTACAAGTAGAACTGTTGCTATAATTCTTATACGTTTAACAGTTTTATTTGGTTTAATATCTTTAGTTTTTCTAAAATCTTTATGGATGAAGTTTCCTGATGATCTGGCCTAAGCAACCAGTGAAATGCGCATAGGAATAGCTTATCCCATCAACAATAAATTTCAAGTGTTTTTATCAATAATAAAAACTGGGAATTGAGCACGAATAACAAAATCTTTTGAAAATTTAAATTTTGTATTCCCAAAAATTTAAATTACTTTTTGATAATTATTTTATTTTACAGGAAAAAAATAATTAAGATTTTTTGTTATTTAATTAATATTTCCATTAAAAATTTAAATGTTAAATGTTTTGTAGTAGATTAAAGAACACATGTTTTGTATTACTTTAATCTATTACACAGTCGTATACGACAACGACAACCACAATAAGGCCGTATATTTTTAATTTTCTTTCAACAAAAAATATCACATTAATTAAATTGAAATTCTTATAAAAAAAATTTTTTAATTGATAAAAAAAACTTTTGAACATTTTTTGCTCAGAGGAATTGCAAATGTGCGCTTTTCAAGTCATTGAACGTGTAGTTAAATTTCTATGAAAATCCCTTGAAAATTAGTTATTTTCATATGAATTTTACCACACGTTCAATCACTTGTATTGTGAGAAATGCATACAAGAGCAGGTACAAATATCTGTAAAGAAATTTGCTTACAATTAAAAAAATGTATGAGCAGGAGAATTTCCTCAATTTAGGAATCATTTTTTATAAAAAAATTTATTCAAATGCGATGCGAGTTTTTTCTATCGACAAATCTCCTAGATTTCTTCCAAGAAAAATTGTGCAAATTTTGGTAATTTTTTTGAAAAACAAATTTTAGGATTTGGAAAAAATTAGCTGTTAATAATTTTTAAGTAAAATTGGTTAAAATTTAAAGGATTTTTATTCCTCTTAAAATATTTTTGCATATTAAGCGAAAAAAATATTGGTTTAATAAAAACTGTTTATGAAAATTTACTAAAGGTGCTATCAGACGGGATGTTTTTTACATATGTACTGTCAAAATTTCCATCTGTAAAAGTTGTACACATTGTGTGATACATATGAAACTTTGTATGTGTAAAATACATGTGGAAATACATATGTAATTTGTTCGATTAGAACACGCTCTATTTTCCTGTGGCAACAAAACAAAACAGCTGGTTTGTTTTGAAACGAAATTGTTTGAAAAAATAAATTGTAAAAATATATTGTATTAGCAGTTGTTACATCCATTTTACTTTAAAGAACTTTATAATTTAGGTTATGTCATAAGGAAAAACATAAGCAGGTGTGATAGCAACAATTATGAATCGTATGTAAAATGGAAATTTTGACACACATACGGAATTACATATGGGTAAGAAAAGTGACAGTACATATGTAAAATACATCTCATCTAATAGCACCTTTAGCTTTAGAGAAGTTTTTTGAAAAAAAAAAAAATTAAGCAAATATTTTAACAGCAAATAAATTTCCATATAAGAAAACTTTTTTAGATTCCCTTGACTCAAGACTTTTTCTATCAGGAAACTTCATCAACTTAAAGAGTTTTATGAACAAAAATAAGCTAAAATATCCATAGGATTTTATAAGGAAAATGCAAGGTATATTTACACAAGGTAGACTCGTTGGCCCATATGTTTGTCAGCTGATTACCCCAGTTAGAACCCAAACTTCAAAAGTTGTTTATGATTGTTTACATACTTATGGCTAGTTGTTGTTTTTTTTTCAACTTGTGTTTTTATTTTGAAGGCAAAGTGTTGATTTTCTTGGCGTCTCGGTTCAAAATACAAAAACAATTTGGCCTGTTGTTTTTGTCTTGTTGTACTTGCTGTAGCAACGAGTTTACCTTGGGAATGAGCAAAATTTTTAGTTTAAAAATTTTCCCGGATTCAAAGACATTTTTGTAGTATGCTTTATATTTTCCTTGCAGCAAAAGAAACTTTTGGTTTTTTTGTTTTTATTATTATGTATTTATGTTTTTATTTTTAATATTTTTTTTACTTTTCCAAAAGGTTGCTTAAAAGTTTTTTCTTTACAGTTTTTAAAAAATGATTAGCCTTGTCTTGTTTTCTGTTGGTTTTGTGGTTTCTTTCTTGTTGTTTCAACCAGAAAAACTGCAAAAAGTCTGTCAAAACTGCCAGCTCAACTGACAGTTAAATATACTTAATTTTCTACTTTTGGTCAGTTTTCTTTTTAAATCTTTTATTAGGTTTAGTTAAAGTAAATCTTTGGAAGAAATGTTTTGTAAGTGCCTTTAAAAAAATGTTCTTATACTTATTAGAACATGCAAATTTTATGAATAGTAAAAGTTTAAAGTATGTTACTTAAATAATTTTTTTATTTATTAAATCAAATATTTATTAAGAAATAAAATATATTTTTAGGCTTTAAAAAGTCTGGGTGCCATTTTGAACTATAAATTATTTTAGTGTTTTCAGTTTTTAGTTTTTTTCATTAGTTAATTTTTACAAATTAAATATAAATATTTAAAATGGTTTTGATCGTTCTCTTATCCTTTTGTCTGGTTTTAAAATATTTTTTATTCATAAACATGTAATTCTGTTCGCTTGTGTGCTTACACATGTATACGTACTAACATGTGGTATTCATGCATGTGTGTATTAATATGTAAAATTACCCCCTGGGTATTGTTGTACTTGCTGTAAACAATTGTTATTTTTACACTTACTTCACTTAACCAACACTTACTATAAATGATTTTCTTTTAGTTTTTTTCATTATTATTTTTATCCCATTTACTCATTCCTTTATTTTGTTCAGTCACTCTGTCGTTCTCTCGTCCAATCTATGATGTAAACAATATTTTAAGCTACAAAGACGGAGAAGGCAAGATTTGTGCATGTGTGTGTGTGTGTTGAGTTGATCCGAGAAGGACAACAAAAATTTAAGTTGAAAAATACAGCAAACTGAAGCAATATCCTTGAGGCCAGTATTTTAATTTAAGATTTGCCAACATAAACTAACAAACATGTTTGAATAAAAATTCATACGCAAACAAATAAACAAACAAAAACCCAATAAACAAACCAGCAAACAAAGGAACAAACCGAACTGAGTTAAGCTGACGCGTAGAAGGAAAGTATGAGTGTGAGCAGCATAAAGTTTGCATAAGATTCTTCTGCCACAAACCGACTGGTTAACGCCGGAGACATTGGTGATGGTGACGACATAGTCAGACATAAAGCCTGACAACATGTCCAGGTCCCTCTTTCAATTTTATCTTTTTTTTCGTTACAAAAGCAAAAATACGAGTGAAAATAAATTAAAAAAAGGAAACTCTTCTTGTATTTTTTTTTCAATAACATACATGGTTGTTTAGTAGAGGGACATAAAAATTACAAAAGAAAAATGTCATTGCACCTACACGTATGTTCATAAGTGTTTGTGTGTGTGTGGCTGTGTTTGCACTCATACATGATTACAATGCGATGATGGCAAACATTTTTGCACTTGATTTTGTTGCATACTTGTAGGTGGAAAAAACTTACATGTGTAAAAAAAGTTTAAAAAAATGAAACAGAAAAACACTGAAAAGCATTTGGTATGTTGCTTAAACATGGACATAGTCCTGTTACTAGGCTTTATTTGCACATACTCGTACCTTTTGGTTTCCTTTTTTTTTTGTTTGCTCTGTACCCTACATTAAGTAAGTCATGTTATTTGTAATGCATAAAAAATAATATCTGTCAAAACAGTACTCTAGTGAGGTCGTTTCCTAATCCGACAAAACCAAGACAATTTGTGGAGAAACCAAAACCAAATTGTTTCTTTATAATTTTCATTAAAAAATATCAAATTTGCATGTAGAAAAAATGATAACTGCCTTAACCCTTATCCTGTATTAAAAAATTAAACACATGTGGAGTGTGTGGGTCAATTTTGCCAAATGTAGGAAGCTCACATTTCTAAGTTCTGTTTTTATTTTCAATGGATTTCATTAAATTTTCGGAATGATTTTTACATAAATTTATCTCAACCCGTTACACACGTTTGTTTTATTTTGGTTGTACTGACTACGTTGTTTACAGAAGAACTCTCAATTTAAAGACACGAGCAGCATGACCGATGTGGTTTTGCAATTATTTAACTTTTAAAATTGTATGTATTTAACTAAATTATTTTAACAAATAGAAACTGAGAATTGTTTTACACAAAACAATCAAATCGCTCTTTAAGATAAGTAAAAATTTATTTTTGGTAGTTAAATTAGATAAAATATCTGAATGTTCATTTGTTTTTACGGAATTCGCGGTTGAATTTTTAACATTTAAAATTAAATCAACTTTTTACATAGAGAAGAAATAAACTTAATCAACGGGCAAAATTAACTGCAACTGAAAATCTCTATTAATATGCACTTAGTTTTTTAATCATCAGCATTACAGATAACAAAAGGTGTATTTAAAGCGAATTGTAAGCAAACATTTCTAAAAGCTGTACTCGTTCAAAAAAACCAGGGGTCTAATCACCGCATTCGATACTATCGTATCGAATAAACTATCTAATTTGTTTGCATACGATAGACACTGACTTATCGAAGGAAAACTCGAGAAATGTAATGTCGAGTTACTCGGTATCGAATGCCATTATTTCAAATTCAATTAATTTCATTAGATATCGAGAGTCATGGTACCAAAATAAATAATTTCGATCAATTTTGCTCGATATCGTATGCGGTGATTAGACCCTGCAATAAAAACTGTATAGTTAAACTTAAGCTAGGGCCAGACTACTGAATTTCGTATTAGGCTGAACCCATACCAACAAGTAACAAATCGGTTTTTTGAGTAAATAGGGGTTCTGCCTTAATCAAAATTAGAAAACAATTTTAATTGGAGTTTTAAAAGAAATTGAAATTCGTAACTTGGCAAATTTTTTACATCAACTCTCTCGATCGATTCAGGATAAATGAAAATATCAAAATCTGTTTGCAAAAGCTTCTGTTTTATGCAATAATTAGAAAAGTACAGGTTTTCTGGTAGCAGATTTATATTTTCAAATAAAAAATGTAATAATTGAATATTAAGAGCACTGAACGATAGAATGGAAATGCTGATTTTATTTTTAAAAAATAATCCAATTATTTTATGCGTCGACAAGCCACACCAAACAGTTATCATGGTTTTTTGATGTTTCAGTCGAGGGTTGCGGGTTCCTGAAGACCAGTAACGGTAGTTTTGTTTGTTGGTGTGGCCGCTTAAGTGAAAATAAACCTCGTCGCTCCAAAAAATCGGAATTACAGTTCGAAAAAATCGTTTCACAAACATTTTTGCGTAAATCAAAGTCACTTTCTTTCAGTTCGTGAACGATTTGCATTAAAAAGGATGGAACTTAAGATCCTTTCTTTAAATTTCATTAATAATTGCTCTTGGAAGACCCAGTGAGGCTGCTCTTTTCCGTATTGGAAGTCGCGGATTTTCACGTGAACTGTTTCCAAACAGTTCAATGTTTTCGGGAGTCCTTGAAGATCGACTCGGTCCTGGCCGTGGGACATTCATAGCCGAATAAGTTGCGCGGAATCTCTGCACCCATGAATGAATTAAATTTACACTCGGTTCATTACGTATTCGCCGAATTCCAAACTATGAACAAAATTGTCGACGAACAATTACGTAAGAATCATTACTATTAAAAAATGCGCAATGCTCACTCGTGACTGACAAATCCGCACATTCATTAATTCCAACGGCGCTACCCTCCCACCGCACCGTTTATTACTTTTTGAAATAATCGCATTTTAAAATATAAATTTGCCACCAGACACCCTGTAAAAAATACGAGGATTAAATAATATAATTGCATTATTTAAGTTACCTGGAAAATCTGGGAACGTCCTCGAGATTTAATAAACATTATTTATAATCAATTTATTGCATTGTTTCAGTCTAAACTAGAGTTGTCAATTATTCGCCTTTCAACCTTGTTCGAATAATTCAAATAATTGTTTTTGTTCGTTCGTTCAAACGATTAAATCTATAAAATTATCCGATTAATCGATGAGAATAACGAATAAAAAAATTATTTTTACAAAAAATCTAAGGAATTTTTAATAAGTAACATTCGTTCATTCATCTACAACTATAGAAAATCTTCCATTTTCTTCTTTATTTTTACTAAAATCTGCTATGAATTCTTCTTTTTTAAACGCAACACTTTTCATCTTACTTCCATGTGGTTGTACATATTACTTAAAGGCATTGTAAATCAATTAATTGCATAATTATTCGATATTACTTTGGCGTTGGCAGACCTGCCATCTTCAGCTTAACTTTTGCATACAATTTCTTCTATAGAGCAACCGCTGTCTCTCTTTATGTATTTTTCCATTGGACCAAGTTCGACATTTTTCGATGTCGTTGGATTATTTTTCGCTATGTACATCATTTTCAATGGTAAAATTGTGACACTTACGCAAATGGTAAAATATATATAATTTAAAAAAGGATAATACAATAACAACATTTTCTACTTTCATGATATGATTTATATATGTAAATCCATTCTTTATTTGTTCAGCCGTTTGTTTATTTCTAAGTTTTTCACCCAAAATTGAAAAACCACCTTTCTTGAAATTTTGTTAACGTTTGATTTAAAAACAAAGCAGTTAATTCAATTCTTTGTCAAAGATTTGTACAATAAGAATAAAAAATACATTTTTGAAATGCTATGAGTACTTAAACCTTTCGCGTCGCTCGTGAACGCATTGTCAGAAAAATTATTTTTTATAATTTCCTTAGTCTAAATTAGATCTAAATTAAGGATTTTTGAAAATTTCAAACTTTATTTATTTATTGGGTGACTTATAAACAACTTTGGGCCGTTGAGGAAGTATTTCACGTTATGAAAAATTAAAACATTTATTCATTCTTTAACCAACTCTATACGTGCTTTGATAATTTAATTACGATTGTTTTAAATAAAACGATGATTAAAAGGGTTAACAGGATTTTTGCTTAATAAAAATTGAGATTAATTACAGTCAGGGATATGGCTACAATATTCGAAGCTTTTATTTGTATTTGTATTTGTATTTATTTTGGTGCCTTTCTAATACAACAAGATACAGTATCTTATAAATTACAGTATTAGAATCCGATTAGTTATATTCATATATTTTTTAATAAAAAATTGTTCGCTTAATCGACATTAATTAATCGATTTATTCATTATTCGAAAATTGCAATTTTAAAATTAGTCGAATAAGAGTTTGGTTTTGTTTGATCGATTAATCAAACTATTCTTAATCGGCTGACAACTCTAGTCAAAACTCTCAATTAATATGGTAAACAAAAGTAATGTGAACATATCTTAAAAACTTAAGGTATTTTTTTAAGTATTTTGGGATCAGCCTGCTGAGAATTATAAACAATTGATATATTACAAGATCAAGTCGTTTGGCTGTTCATTAGGGTTATTAAATGTTTTAAAATAATTCCTGGTTTTGAAAGTCTTAAATAGAGCTTTAAATTGTCATAACTGCCGCATGCCATTTGTTATAGTGTTACAAATAAGTGCAGAGATGCATATTTTTTTCATTATCCTTTGGCTGCTATTTGTCGTTGTAGGTGTATTCTTTTATTTATTGTAAGGAGTACAACAAAAGCAAAAAACAAAATACATAGTACCTACAACAAGTGAAAAAGAATTTAAAAAAAGTCTATAACAAGTTGGATCTAGTAAACACTAAAGTCTGTGTACACTTTTTTTCATTATGAAGTATAAACACAGGAACAAAATGTGTAAAAACCGCAGACATGAAGTGTAACTACAACAACAGAGATTCCCTCAAGCATATCACGTTGAGGTTTTCTTCTTATGCAAGTTGTACCAACACATTTGTAAGTAACCACCATACCAGCCAGTCAGCCAGGCAGGCAAGCAGCCAAACCGACCAAGCATTACAACAAATTTGTTCGCCCGGTTGTTATTTCAAAGCCAGAAAAACAACGTTAGAAACCAGGATAAATAATACTTCATGTGTGAAATGCATTTATTTTAATGATAAATTACAATAATATTGAAATAATTTTATAAGAAAGATTATATTGAATTAAAATTTAGTAAATTATAGAAATTTTAAAGTTTAAGCCAACATTATGAAATAACAAACTAAACAAGTTAAAAACATTTAGGACTTGTGCATAATTAAGGATTTTTTTTCAATCACTTACACTTCGGGCTTAGAGATTACCTTTTATTTGTATTTCCATTGCCTAAAACTATGCAGCTGTTATTCATGTTTTTTTACAACTCAAGCCTAAGTGTATGCTGTATGGTCAACTTTGTATTCTATTATCAGTAAACCAGCAGGGAAGGGAAAAAGTACAAACAATTCATGCGAAAAAACAATCATATTTTTTTTTTAATACTTTCTTGTTTTGTTTCAATACTTAGAAATCATCGTAGTCATCTTTTATTGTTTTTTGTCCATCTTTTAATAATTTTTTTTCATACTTTAATATTTTTTATTTTTTTCCTTGTTTATTCTTAAGGCTTTTTTTTAAATGTTTCCTGTCTCTTTACATAATACTTACATCTTGTTAAAAATAAATATGTATGAATTCACATGTGTAAAATGTATAGGCATGTATGTGTATGAGTATGTCCGTTTAAAAGTATGTATATGTCTGCTAAGCCTTAAAACACTTAAATGAAATGATATGGAATCAAAACATCTGGACAATATGATTTTTGTTGAATAAAAAAATTGTATATACACACGTACAAACATGGGTTTAAATTTTTTTGTTTTTTTTTGTTGATTTTTAAAAAGGAAAGAAATACATAAAATTTCACATCAATGAACATTGTTTTGTTAAGCGGAAAAATAAAGTGGTTCATATGAATATGTATTACACGTGCATACACACATTCATTCATACACATACACAGACTTGCATGCATATTTGTATACGCCCAAATTCACAAACATCAAAATATATGAATATGTATTGGTTTTTTTTCCAACAGTTTAACATTTTATTTTAATATTTGTTAAACAATATTGACCGCTTAACAATCTGATACATACAGTGTAAAAAAAAATATTAGGGCAAAACTTAATAATATTTGCCAACTTAAGGTCCATCAAATGGATAAAGAATGTAGCTGTATCGAATCCTTAAAATACCCTCCACAAAGAATTGAAGTATGCAGAATTGTTTGGAAATTGACTTATTATGGGATCTAATCAGGGTTGTCATAGAAACCAATATTGGTTTTGCTAATTGTCGGCTTTGAAAACTAATATTGGTTTAATTTGGTGTCACGAAACCAAGCTGGTTTGGTTAATTTCGAATATAAATAAAGCCAATATCGAAACAGTTGTTGTTTACATTTTTGTTATTTTTTTTTTACTTTTTTGCAGAAAATTTACAAAATATTATTTTATTTTTTCATTAAAATATCAGTAAAAGGGGTTTTTGTGAAAATAACTGATATCAAATAATTAAAAGGTGATAAGTGCTTATAAATAAAATAAAATTACATCAGCAGTTGTAGCATTTTTGTTATTGGAAGATGGTCTTGCATTGCATATGTTGTTAATATTTGTGTAATTTTATTGTTTTGTAAAAATATGTAATTATAAAATGAATTTATTAAAAATTAAAACAAATTGTTGTTGCATATTTGTTGTTAGCAGAAAAAATGAGAAGAAGACTTGCAAATTTGTAGCAGCCCGCTGCCGGAGACTACCGGATACAAGCAAAAAATACTATTTTACCAATTTATCAATTTTATTCACTTCTATCTGTGGAAAAAAATCTAACTGTTAAAAAAATTAAGCTTTTAGCAACTATATTTATTTCCAATAAAAAAAACAAGAGCTGTAACCTGCTTGGTTTATTTCCAATAAAAACCCGATAACATTGGTTTCTGTGACACCTTAAACCGACACTAATTCTAGTTCGAACATAAAACCAATAACATTGGTTTCTATGACACCAAAGCATTTTTTCTTGTCGGTTTTAAAACCAATTCTGACAATATTGGTTTCTATGACAACCCTGAATATAAATTATAAACAAATTACAATTTACATGGACTACACCGAAATAAACGGAGAGCGTTGCTTCTAGGCAACGACAGATGGCAGCCCCATTATCCTACGACCTACTACAGCAGACAGGTCATCTACTTAGCTGGAACAACAACCGATTAACGAAACTGATAGAAGTCAAATTATCAATACTCAATGAATTGATACTCCAAGAACAAGATCTGTAAAATCTTACATGGGAAGACACGAAAACAACTTCAACAAATCGTGTAAGATGGAGATGCTTTGTGGAAGCGTTTTGGTCCCAAATGCGGGTCAATATCCGTGACAGTTTAATTGTTTTAATTTTTTTTTATATAAAAGAGTTACAGCGGATTTAAAACCATCTCTTCTGCTGCATTTTCATAAATGTATTACTTTTGCATTGTCTTTAATCGACAACAATAAAAATATACACTGCTAGGTAAAGGATCACTCATTTTATTATCTGCTTAACAAGATCTTTTTGTGATGTCTTGTACATCCAGCAATAAAATTGGATGATGCCACACCAAAGCAACAAGCAAGCATTCACACCATTCGTACAATATACGTTTCTATTTTAGTGTAAAGCTTGCATTATATTTAAAAAACGTAAGGAAGTGCGAAGAAATTTCAGAAAAAATAATTACTTCTGCAATTGTATTAATTTTCTTCCAAACAAACACCAAAAACATGTTCCAAATTATTTTGTTCAATTCAACAAAACATTTCTGCAATCAGCATTAAAACCATTCATACCTTTCGTTAAGTATTCCCTGCTGTTAGCTTAAATTTTTATTAGACATGCAATGCATCATTTATCGTTTCACTCTGTTATGAATAGTGAAATGCATTGCTTAACTGTATTGATTTATATTGTCAACATAAACTGTATTCGAAAGCATAAAATAGAGCAATTAAACCGTTCCCAGTAAAAAATACAAACAACTCTTATAAAATTATTACAGTAACTGATTGTGGGTTTTCCGTACCTTTAAAATTGATTAAAAATATAGTTATTTTACGAATAATTTAATTTTCAACATTTGTGCTTGTTATTCAAAAAACAAACTGCCACAAAATATTGTTTTTCCGTATTTATTTTTTTATGTAGTTTGATTTTTTTCGGTTAAAATATATTTTTTAAAAGTAAAAACTATTCAGTTTTACGGAATAGGCTGTTTAATAAATAAAAAAAATTAAAAATTAATGATGAAACAGAACTGGGGCTGAACGATATTTTTCATACAAATTGACGTTTTTTCTAATGCTCTCACATATAGACACTTATTCTCTTAACAATGCTACCATACAAAGAAAAATAAGAACAAAAGAAAACAAAAGAAATGAGAGAGAATTTGAAGTTACGACCGACGTTTTAATTATGGGCTTAAGAATTTTTGTTTGAAGTTGAAGACTCAATTCTGTTTCATCATTTAACGTAAAAATCATTTGTTTTTAATGAAAAGAAAATGATCCGTTTTTTAAATTAATTTTAAGGTCATTATCTTTAAGTTACTCCAGATTTTGGTATTGCGATCTTAACGTCCCATTGTACATTTAAAGATATCAAGTTTAGATATCGAATAGAAAAATTTTAACTCATTGACATATACATATATTATGAGCTTTAAAAAGAACCATAAAATATTTATTACACATAGTTCTCTTAAAGATTTGTCACCCTGTGAGCTTCCTAAATGTAATAAATGCTGTTTAAATAATTTTATAATGTAACTTTTTAATGAAATTTAATTTAAAGTAATATCGCTGTAAAGAATTTTAAATTAAAAGTAATCAAAAAAGAACTACTTCAATTATATCCACTCCAATTATTTTCTTTACAGTAGTTTTGACTTAACTGCCTTTTGTTTAAGTGCACTTTTTCTTGACTTCACAAAATGAATAATTTTTGTCATCATTTTTTAAAATCCCATAAAAATTTACATTTTAAGTGTTTTTTCTATACCTGCTCATTTGAGATAAAGAATTTTAGAAATTTTAAATTATTTTCATGCATTTTGACTTAACTGCCCAAAATACATATTTTCTGTAATTATTTTTTAAAATCCTTGTTTACGTGCCTTTTGTTTACCTATATATTTATCATATTTTGCACAGCTTTAAAATATTTTCATATGTAAAAAATATTAACTAAGAAATTTTGAAAAGCTACAACAAAAAACTCGTTAAATCAACTAAATTTTTCCTCAAATATAATCAAGTTACAGTGTGGCAATATGATAATTTATTAACGACCAATTTTAAATTACACAAATTAAAATTAAAATAATGTCAATTACAAATTTAATAGTTAAAAATTATTTCGTTTACTTATATTTTCTTTAATGTAATATGTACACACTTTGAAAATGTTCCCCTGAAGAAGTCAACAAAAAATTAAATTAAATGTGTTTTTAATTTACAATGGAAAAATTTAGGCCCTATTAGCTGACTTTAATATCTAATACTTCAAAATTAACACCTTGGCCAAAAAATAAATAAAAATATAATCAAAATTTATGCAACTACACAAATTTTCTTCAAATCAACACAATAAAAAATTCTGTTATATAGTATATAAGACGCCCTTGACAAATAGTCAGACCATATTTATAGATGTATCTCCGTGGGCTGCTGACTCCCGTCACACCAGATAAGACTTTGGTTAGCCATTATCTTAAAAGATCTGTTAACTTTGAACTCTGCCGAATCCCAGTTATTGACTGCACCTGATTTTCCCGAAGAATGGAACAGTAAAAAGCGAAATATCTTTAAAATGTTCCCTTGTATACCTTGGCGGGTATATTAGGGGGATCGATTTTACAAAAATATGGGTTTCGGTTAAGCATTTAAAAAATAACCGGTTTTAATTCGAATAATTCAAATTAGTTTTTGAAATAAAATATTCATTTGAATTAAAACAAAGCTATTCACAAAGGTGACTACATAGATATGACTTAGAATTTTTGAAGACCTTCGGTTTTTTAAAATTATAGAAATTTAATCAAATTAAATAAAATGAGATATTCTGTCATTTTTCTTTTAAATAATTTTTCAATTATTGTAGGTTAAGCATGTCTATATATTAAACAATTGACTTCAACCATATTTTTGTAAAGTAAAGTTGCACACAAAAAATAGAAAATCGTCTTTAATTAAACAATTCGTTCAGACAATTAAATATTTTACTAATTTTGCCCCTGCAAAGGAATTGATCACATCAATTAACGGATTTGTATTTTCGAGTCATGGGTCACAAATTTAGTCAATTAAAAAATTAATTGCATAAACTAAAAAATACACCACATATACACAAACATTTAATTTTATGGGTTTTTATTAAAAAATTAATTGCAGCAAACAAAAAATTAATTGAATAATTAATGTACACCAATTAATTATTTAATTGAATAATTTTTTGCAAACATTTTTTCTGTGTACCCAGTAGGGTATTCATTCGCTTAACCGTCAATCAGTTAAACGATTAATTACTACCCGATTACCTGATCGGTTATTTTCAAATTGGCTTTTTTCGATTAACGATTAAACCGTTTAATTTCAGTCGATTGACCGATTAACCGATGGAACAAAATTTTCAATAATTTGTAGTATTATAACCAGTGTTGTGCAAAATACATGGTTTGAGGTATTTTAAATACAAAATACTTCCACGTCATGCACATGTATGTTTTTAAAATACGAAATACACAATTTTGATTCAAACCAAAAAATACATTCGATAAAACTAATTAACAAAACAATTGTTTCCGTTCATAAATATCAGATTTTTGAATGTAGCATCAGAAAAACAGTTTCTTGTTCGAGAATAAAAGAAACCTGCTGAAGAAAATAATCCTTCTACAGGTCATGATGAGCACATTAAATTCTATGAATACTCCTTGTTTTTATTTGGATAGCTATCAAGAGTTATAATGTCTTTGCTCTTGTCACTGAGGAAACTGACAAATTCCAACTCCAAATTTGATGTCCTAGAATCACCATCATTCTTCCTATCTACGAAAAACCCCAAAATCATCGTCTTCTTTACTGGTGCTTCTACTTCTGATATTTCCAAATTCTGATAGTTTTTTAGCGATTCTAGTTGTTGGTAGACCAAAATGCAAACAACCATCAATAAACTGACAAAATATATTTTGTAAACTATGTTTTTAACATACAAAATACTCCAATTTTTTATGTCTTTAAAATACAAAATACAAACAACTTCTATTTATTGTATGTATTTAAAATACAAAATACTTGCTGGACATGTATTTAAAATACGAATACGTATTTTGTATTTGTATTTTAAATACGTATTTCAAATACATGTTTTTCATATACTGCCCAGCGCTGATTATAACATATTTTTTTTTTGTGTTTTTTAATTATTTGTTTCGTCTCATATACAAAATGTATGTGTTTAGAAAATATGTTTTCATACAAACAAAGAAGGTGTTCAGTGATCTTCTTTTTAACCCGTTTTCCGCCGACAGGTGACTAAAAATACAATGATTTTCAATGTTTTTTTTTCTATCTTCATCGTCGATCAACAGGAATGTGGCGAAAAATTGGTTAAATGTTTGATTGTCAACATCTTTATTTTGTTTCACGTACTTTTTACACATATGTATGTGTTTAGTTATTTGTTTCTTCTCATATCAGTCTTTTAACAGAATTAACCGAAACAATTAGAAGTGTTAAAATTGTTAAAAACTCTAATGGCATAATGGAGTATTTTATATGTTTAGAGAAATCCTGGAAAAGGACTGAGAAATAATATATTCATCTACGATATGTAAAAGAATTTTTTCCAAGTCAAGTTTTGTCAAGACTAAAGAAAAGAATCGCTTTAATCTTAAACATTTAAACCAAATTACTTTTCTAAAAGATTATTTTGTAAGATCTCCTTTAACTATTGAAATAACTAATAAAATTATCTCAGTTTATTTTGTTATAACTACATATTTAGGGGATTCACAAGGTAGTCATAAAGTCTTATGTCTTAAAATAATTACAAGAAATATATATCGTCGGTTTAAAATGCAAACCAGTTAAATTCACTTTTTATGTTAATTGAGATTTTGATGCCGTGTGGTAGAGGCCTCGTCGACCAGCATGTAGTTTTTCTTCCATTTAAGTCTTGAAGTGTGTAAAACTAACTGCATTTTCAAATAGGGAAATTAAAAAGTTTTTTATCTCTCCTGCATATTAAGTCGACGACATGACTGTTGTGTGCTCCCGCTAATAATTTAGATTTCTACTGTACAGCTATGACGAATCAATAAACAGTTTTATTTTTATTTATTTCAAACAATTGTAAAATATTATTTAGGATATAATGACGATCTGACTTGAAAGCACACCTTGTGTATTAATTCAAAAAATGCATATTACATATGCACAGAAAAAATAGAAAATCGACTTCAATTAAACAATTCGTTCAGACAATTAAATATTTAACTAATTTTGCCCCTGCAAAGGAATTGATCATATCAATTAACGGATTTGTATTATGGAGTCATGGGACACAAATTTAGTCAATTAAAAAATTAATTGTATAAACAAAATTACACCACATATACACAAACATTTAATTTTATGGGTTTTGATTAAAAAAATTAATTGCAGCAAACAAAAAATTTATTGAATAATTAATGTACACCAATTAATTATTTAATTGAATAGTTTTTTGCAAATATTTTTTCTGTGTGAGTAGGTGAGTTGCAAAACTCGTTCGTTTCATAAATTAAAAAATTGAGATAACGATGGATTTTGACAGATATTTTAGCACTTTATGAGAATTAATATCTGGATTGTATCGAAGCATGTTCTTTTCTATGTTTTTATGTGACATATAGTTACAGTTGGTAACATAACCGAATCGTTCAGCTCACCAGACATTTTCAAAACTATCTCTTTGCATTTCGTTGGTTCATTGTTTTAAACTTTCTGTTAGAAGTGTACCAAGATATCGATGATTAAATAGAGGCGAATTAGGGAATTTAAAAATGCAAATTTGCTCGCTTTCACATATTTGGTTTTTATAAATCGAATATTGAAATACATTTTAGTAGGAGTGTTCTTATATACGACTGGAAATCTGCTGTAGCTCCTGTGGTGAAAGCAATAAGTGAGCTACATTTTAACTTTCTAGCTTCAAAGCGAATGCTAATAGATTAAACATGGAAAAGGAACTCGGAAAAAATACATGGCATTGTTCCAGATATACTTCCTATCAATGTGGGAGTTTAGCCGAAAAACGATTTGAAAATAATTTGATCTACTACTTGGGGAAAATTGGAGAGAAAATAAAGACTTGCAATTTTCTATTCTTGAAGAATGATAAAATTCATTAAGTATTAAACGGGAAAAAACAATGACTAGTAAACTGAAGAAAAAGATTTCAATTTATTTGTTTAAAAATTCATATTTTTTTAACACAGCAGGTGGGAGATAAACTACACCAAGCCACATTTTGAAAACTTTACAAAAGACCGCAAAAATTATAAATTTAAAAATTTGCCTTTGCCCGATTATTTTTTATGACTCTATATGTTTTATTTATATCGCTAATATCCTTAATAAAATTACGTCTATTAAGGTAACATACGTTTACTTATTAAATTGGACTTGGAGGTATAGATCCCATGTTAGTATTGGTACGGTTCAGTCCCTTGACACAACAGCTCCAAGTCGAACAACAAAACGTCTGCTATTTCCGAAAAATATTACAAGGTTTACACAAATTGTTTTATCTTACTTTTCCCTTCAAAATGTGTTATACAAAATTTTACAAGTAAAAACTGAAGGCGCATTTGTATGTTTAAATAAAAACATATTTAATTTTCCTAAGAATGATTAACAAAGTTCTTCGAAATGTTGGACTTAATAAAAAAAAATAGACCCAAAATGGCAGTGTTTTATTTATCTATTTTAAAAATGAAAGACCTCACTTTACAATTTACAGCAAAGGACTCTTGATGTTCTTTGCCTCTAAGCACATTCTCCTTATTGTCTACAAATTCAGTGGTAAACGACACTAAGTACACTCTGCATCTAAGCAAGTTGGGCTTGGTGTTATTTTTAACTTTTCTATCTCGATAACTACATAAGATAGGACTTATGCACACATTGATAGAGGAAAAGTTCGAATTCCATCTGCATAAAAGACGTATTTTGAAAAAAATTTGAGTTGTGGTAGTTTATCTCCCAACAGTAGAACTGTTGTTTGCCGAATTTTAATAAATTTATTAAACTTTCAAAATATACTAAAGTTCAATGTTTAATTTTCCTGGTGGGATAAAGTGCGTTGCAAAACTAGTTCGATCCCATATGGGTCGTAGCAAAACTAGTTTCTTTCGGAAATTCGTAGCAAAACTCGTTCGTTACAAAATTAAATCTATTATTTTTTTATATTTATGTTAGTTTCAATTTTTATATTATTGAGTTGGTAATCAAAAATGGCATAAAACTTCAAAATCAAAAAACTTCAACTAATTTGGTCCATTTAATCCGGCGGTATATGTTTTTTAGTATTTTCCCAAAATTCGAAAAAAGTGTAACGAACGAGTTTTGCATCTCACCTACTCATATTTTAAAAAATTGTTTTTTTTTTTTGTTTGCTCGTTTTATTCCAAGACTTGTTATGCTTTTGTTTTTTTTTTTTTACTAATAAACTCCAAATAATAACCATTTAATGCATTCTTATGAATTGAAATAACTTAATTTATAAAAAAAAAATTTTGAACAATCGGTTAACCGATCAAAAACAAAATTAATCGATTACTATCCGATTAAACCAAAACCTGGGTTAATTAATAGCGCGATTAACCGATTAAAGCAAAAGGTTGATTAAATGAACACCCTTTTATATACACAAAAATTTTGTTAAAACAGTAAACCAGTAGTAACACAACGTTTTAAGAACAACACATAAAAATATTTGAATTAGCATTCTTAAAGGAAGTTTATTTGAATACTTAACCCTTTTATTTAACGTAATTTTGCAATGTGCCTGATTAAAAAGAGTTTCATTGGATATCCAATGCGATCAGTAAAGCTGCATGTACACGACATTTTTCTTTACATCTGACTTTTAAAATTTGCACTGGAAAATCCATACATGTCGCGTGTTACCTATATAACATTGCTTCTGCAAAAGTCAGAAGCAAAGTCATCTGACAAAATTTCAATTATAGCGTTCTCTATTTTCTTCTGACAAACCATCTGACATCAGACATCTACGCCAGGAAGAAACCGGCAGCGGCGGTAATAGTTTACACATTACCACATGCAAAAATATGTTTTTCTTTTTAATCTAAATTTTAATTATATTCAACATATTTTATTTTTCGAATTTATTCTATGAGCTAAATTTCAGTTATGTATTTTATAAAGTCCTATAGTCCTTTTCCTTCAATTTTTCAGAAGAAATAGGACTATTACAAAAAACAATCTTTTGGTATGTAAACAAGCAAAATTGTCGCATTTGGGGCACAGAATAACCGCACGCATACATTGAAGAGCCGATGCACCCAAAACGAGTCACTGTTTGGTGCAAATTTTGGTCCAGAGGCATAATTGGGCCATTTTTCTTCGAAAATGGACAAGGAGTGGCCTTTACAGTCAATAGCGATCGTAATCGGGCCATGTTGAACGAATTTTTGTTCACAAAAATTGAAGAGGGGGATGTTGGCAACATTTGTTTTTAACAGGACGGCGCTACGTGCCACAAAGTCGAAGCTACAATCGATGTTTTGCGCCCTGTTTTTGAAGATCGCATTATCAGCCGCAGAGCTGATGTCGTTTGGCCACCTCGGAGCTGCGATTTGATACCGTTGGACTATTATTTGTAGGGTGCCATCAAAAATAAGTTTTACGCCGACAAGCCAGAGACAATTGACGCTTTAAAGGACAATATTCGTGAAGCCATTGGTGAAATACAGCTGCAAACAATCGATAATGTGTTTAATGTGCTGCATGGCCAGCCGAAACAGCCATTTGAATGAAATTATTTTCCATTATTAACCGAAAGGATTGTACTTTCAAATAAAAAAAGGAACTTGAGAAAATATTCAGTAGTTTTTTTTATAGCATTTTCAAAAAAAAAAAGTTATTTGGCGGACCCTTTACTACGTTCTGCTTAGCCTGATCTGTCTTGGACCTATTGTGTACACTATTTTTTATTTGAAGAGATCTACTAACGCCAAACGTCCAAAAAAGTACAATCAACATGGAGCAGAAATTCTCCTCGTGGACACAACTTGAAGTTATGTTACTGTAGAAAAAAAAACTTATATGCATACATGCATGAATACAATATAAGTATTTGAAATACAGCATACTTAAAATTGTACACTAATCTTGCTCTGTCTGATTCCCATTCTCTCCACTGGATTCAACACAAACTGGCAGAAATAGGCTCCATTTTATTCGAAAACATGTTTTTAACCTCAAAGGAAAATATAAGACGGGAAAAATATCCAATCTTACAATGGATTATATATTGAATGACAAAATAATTGTATTTTATTTTATTTATTGTTTTATTTAATTGGAATTAGGAAATAAATTGGACCAAAAATAAACGATTAAAACCAATGAAAATCATCCAGGGCTGTTAAATTGCTTATGCAGCCCATCAAGCAAAAACTTAAAACCATAATCTGAAGGCTTTTAAATAAAATAAATAGACAAACTCAGAACTTATTTTATCATGTTATTTAAACAGCAAATCCTTTTTTAATTTTATTCAAAACTAATTGTAATCCTATTTTTATAACCCAGAAAGTTATTGGCTAAAAAACTTTTAAATATTCAATATCATTCAATTGATCAATTTTACATGAAAATTGACTTAAAACCTTGTGTTACTCATGCATAAATAAAGAAAAAGGGGGAAAAAACTGACAGCATTTAATTTTCAAAGGGAAGAAAAAAAATACAGAAATAAAAATTAAATATAGCAAAGATTGATTGTAGTAACGATGTTACTTTGATATACTTAGTAAGAAAGCCAAAATATACCAACACACACATAAACAAACACACACACAAACACACCTTCCAAATGAAAAGCTTAAATGATGATAATATGGTTTGTGGTAAATTGCTTACACTACACTTGTACAGAAATTCAATTAACAATTTAAAAGAATGTCTTTAATAATCTACACTGTGTATGTGTTTATGTAGGTATGTGTCAACATTCCTTGGGCATCACTGGACAACTGTGTAAAACAAAGTTAAATATATTGCTTGCAATTTTTTTATATTTATTTTACTTTTTTTTTACCATTTTTATACAATAAACAAAAAATGAAATATTATGACAAAAAGGAATATTGTTAAACATATAAACATATCCTTAAACGTGTGTGTGAGTGTGTATATGCTTATGTATGGGAAACATAACAAGTCACCATAAACTTCGCACATACACTGTTATGTATGCTTACACTTAAACAAACACATTCTGCATTTTACATTCTATGTATTCTTGTCGTTAAACTGATTGTACTTTACACAACTTCCGGTTAAAGGTATAAAGCATTAATTTTATAAAGTAGAAATGGTTGAATTTGTATGAATTATTTACTCTTTCCTTTTTCTGTGTTTCTTTTTTTCAGAAGAATATTTACGTTCAACGGGACCAAAAGAAAATTTTTAATTTAAAAAGTTTGATGAAATCTTTTAGTTTCATAACAATATTTGAATGAATCTTGTATCACATTCTATTGGGCAACTCAGCTCTCCTCAGCCAATTGACGCTGGAGTTCCTCAGGGAAGCATCATGGGCCCACTTTTATACTTAATATATGGCTCGGATATGCCCAAACTTCAACATTAGCTGATGATACAGCTTTTCTAACCTTGCACGAACATTGTCATGAAGCATCTCATTGCTTACAGGATCGTATATTTCAACTAGAAATATGGTTAAAACAATGGAGGATAAAGGTCAATGAGTAAAAATGCGTACATATAACATTCACCTTGCGTCGAGAATCATGCCCCGCTATTAAAATCAATAATCAAATAATACATCAAAATAAGCATGTAAAATATCTCGGTTTACATTTAGAAATCTCATTTCAAAAAAGTGAGTAAGTCATTATCTGTTATTTGTACATACAAGTTTGTTTGTGGGATTCAATATTGTACATACCTAAAAATATGGTATAAAATTAACTGTGCGAAAGTGTTACAAAGTGTTACTGACAGTTACAAAGTTTCTAACATGAAATAACTGAATCGTGTATTTCAGCCAACCAAAAAGTCAAACTTCCAAAATATTTCAGGAGAAACAAAAAACTTTTTCTACAACTAAAATTTTTCTAAAATGGATTAACTTTCCTAAGTAAAATTTGGGAACTGTCATTTTACAATGTGTCTTGGGAAAAAATATTTTGATGTCTGGAACATCAGTCGGAAGATCGTTGACTTGAGAAAATTTTATTGTAAAAAAGTTGTACTTTTTCTTTTGATGTAAATAGTTTGCCAGCTTTTTCAGGTGTTCCAGTTTTTTAGAAGGTATTTAACGGGTGTAAGCAGACGTTGGCGGTAGTTTCAAAACTGATCGGGATCAAAAAATTTACTGAACCATGAAAAACTACACAACTTAATTGCAACTATCACCGGGCTTAAAAGAATTATAAAACATTAAAAAACAGATAAGCCGGGTGCCTGGCATTTTAACCTAGTTCGGCTTAAAGGCAAGCTCTTGTTTTCGAGATGTACCGTTATTTCTGAAATGGAGAAGGTTGCGTCCGCGTAACTCAAAAACGGCTTAGTTTATTGGAATTACTAAAAAAAAAATAGAAACTCCCCAATGAAATTCATAAATTTGGCCCCTTGCAGTGCCTAGGATGCCTCTAGGTAGGTGAAATCTATGATCAATGGCACCTTATTTCATCTCAATTAATTATTTCTAATATCTCCATTCCTTAATGGGGCTCCCATACTATTTCTTCAATATAGACTACACTCAAAATATTATGTAGTTAAATTCAAACGAAAATTAATTTTAAACATCCAAGAATTTATTTAAAAAACGGATAATTTCCAATTTATTTAAAATAAATGTATTTTACATTAATTTTTAAATAAGTTAATAGTTGTTACTTTTAAACAAATTAATTTTAACCGTAAAAAAATCAAACTACATAACAAACTATGTACAAAAAAAACATTATTTTTTTGGTAGTTTTTTTAATAACGAACATAACTGTAAACAAATAAAGTTATTCGTAAAATAACTATATTTTAATTTAATTTTAACTGATCGGAAAACGAATTTAAAAACTCACAATCCAGTAACTGATAATTTTAGGAGATTAGAAATATAGTGAAGAGAAGCCTCATAACTGCCCAGGAGTTACCCCTAGTGGAAAATAAATTATGACCGACCGCAATTAGTTTTTTGTCGTCCCTTTTTCTTGAGCCATACTTGTCCTTTATCTCCACTTCTTAGGGGGGCTTCCATACAAATATTGCCTTTTATGAAATTCTTAAATTAATTGAAATTTTTCTTCTTTTGTGAATAAAATCAAATGCTGCAAACAGATTTTCATCCAAAACGATGCTAAAAATTAAGTTAAACCAAAAAGTAGATGTCTATACCTGAATAAACTAGAATGCGAAACAGTTATGCAATGAATGCGGAGGAGTTATAAAACGCTCGTGGGCAGACAATCGAGGACGACCTAATATCCCTTAAAATACAAAGAAATTGCCGCGTGTATTGCGTTGCCACCCAGAGAAAGCATTGCGATAGAACAAAAATTCGTGCCAATGCTAGAAAATGTTGGCAAACTCATCAATTAACCTAATAGCCGATTTAGAACAGTGGGTTCAAACTCTGTGTGACGACAGGCAAAAGGACATAGTCAGATCAAAAATTGCAAACAGAATACTCACGCTTAAAAGAAAATCAAAAAACAATCTAAAGGAAAAATACATTTTAAACATTTTTGAAGAGACGAAACGAACTTTGAAAAAACACAAAGATGTAATCGTAATAACCAAATCAGATAAGGGTAATAAAACGGTAATTAAGTACAAGGAAGACTATAAATCAGGAATGACCAAACTTTTAAAGGATAAAACAACTTACAAAACCATACGATCAGATCCGACACAAAAATTACAACGTACAAACAACAAAATAGTCATGGATTTGTACAAGGAGGAACACATAACAAGATACGAAAAATTGAAACTAACATCCCATTCAGCCACAGCACCCAGACTATACGGACTCCCAAAGATCCACAAGCCTGACATGCCACTCTGCCCTATTTCATCCTCAATAGAGGTTCCATGCTACAGCCTGTCAAAATATATTGGACACATTTTAAAAAATATAATATTAGAAAAATATAATATAAAAAACTCATTAGAACTTAAGAAAAAATTCAAAAATATTACTTTAGAAGACGACGAAATCCTTATTTTCCTGGACGTCGTATCCCTATTTACGAACATACCAATCCACTTGGCAATAAATAACATAATGTCACAATGGAATATTTTGAAAAATCACACCACAATACTAAGGGCTCAATTTCTTAAAATACTACAGTTCTGTCTTAACGACAACAATTATTTTATATATGACGACACCTACTATAACCAAACTTACGGAATGCCCATGGGTAATCCATTATCTCCAACAATAGCTGATATCGTTCTAGATACACTATTAGAACAAGTTACCACGGATCTTAAAAAGGAAGATGTAAATATAAAACTAATTTCAAAATATGTGGACGATTTGTTTGCGATTATTAAAAGAAAGGACGAAAAACTAATTTTAAGAACATTTAATAACTACCACAACAAAATAAAATTCACGATAGAAAAAGAAGAAGACAATTGTATCCCATATCTAGATATGAAAATATTTCGGGAAAACAAAATTATAATAACGGATTGGTATTCGAAAACTATTGCCTCAGGTCGTCTCATAAATTATCACTATACACATTAAAAAAATCAAAAAATAAATACTGCACTTAATTTAATAACAACGGCTTTAAAATTGAGCGATAACAAATTTAAATCCAAAAATATTGACAAATTAAGAGACATACTAATAAAAAACAGCTATCCGACATATTTAATAAATAATCTAATAAAAAAGGCACAAACAGAAAAGGAATTGGGAGAAAACATAAACAACACATCTGGCAGCACTAAGTAATACAGCCTCCCATACATACCAAAGCTCACAGAAAACAAACAAATTCAAGAAATAATAAATGACAACAAAGTAAAATTGGCGCACAGAGCAAGCAAAACAATCAATACTTCATTTACACAAACAAAAACAAAAATAGAAAAAAGTGAGCAAAGTAATCTTGTGTATGAAATCACATGTTTAGGTAAAACAGATGAGGAGTGTGGTAAAGTTTACGTGGGTACTACAAAGAGAAGCCTTGGTACAAGAATATCAGAACACGAAACAGACATAAGGAAAAATAAAATAACTACAGCTCTGGCTATACACTGTGTAGAAGAAAAACATTTACCCGATCTCACAAACGTTAAAATATTGGACAAGGAAAAGAGAACAAATAAACGATATACACTGGAAAGTTTGAGAATTCAGGAAAAAGCTACGAATGCCTTAAATACAAAAGGCGACAAAAACAACACGAATGCAATTTATGCAATTGCAATATTTTAGTTTGATTCTGCTTCTGTGATACTTAGTTTAATAGAATTTAATTATACTGTGATATTTTTATTTTTAATTATATTTTTGCATTTGTTTTGTTTAATTAAATTTATGTTTTATGTCGTGTTTATGTAAAACAGAATGTGTATTAAATATTCAAAATGCAGAACTATTGACGAAAGATTATATGTGAGTAATATTATTCCTGTAGAACTAAGTTATCGTTGTTGTTATTAAACTATTATTTTTCAATTGTATATTTATTTTGATGTTGCCAGATCTAATAAAATATCCCTGATGATGTTGGGAATCTCCAACGAAACGTCGGAAAAATAAATTATGAAATAATCTTTTATTTGCATAGAATTCATGACCTTAATAATCCCGATTCAGAATTTTCTAAACAAATCAATAATAAAACTTTATTTATTTGTATCATGTTGCATTTTTATCCAAAAAAAGTTCTACGTTTCATAAGTTAAGTTTTGTTTTAGTATTCTCCCAATTTTATTTTAAAAAGTGTTATTTTGTTGGTGGTTAAGCATGTCTATATGACGCAGTAGATTTAAACTATATTTTTAAAAAGTAACAAACAATCCCTTCTAGCCAAATGATTTTGTTTTACCATTATAGAAGCGAAATATCTGTACATTTGTCGACCTTAATTTAAATATTCCATGACATTGTGTGATTTTTTCAATTTTGTTTTTAGATCTTAATATTTTAATAAATAAAACTGGCGAATTTTCCCATTACGTGGATTCCGCCAGAATGTTGATTGTTTAGTGCATTAACAGTCGTTCCTTCCTCGGCAACACAATGCGATAATATTACACCCAATGATTGATTTTTAGCAGCGTATTTTAGTAAAGTATTTTAGTTAAGTATTTGCTGTCACTTTATAACTATTAGGAACGGACAAATTAAGGTAATTAATAAGTTGTAACGTCGAAGAATGTTTAAAACTTATCATTAAGGACACTTTGGACACCTAACTTTGTCTTTTTAATCCTGTTCGAAATATCTCCAAAGATAAAATCTTTAAAAATAAATTTTAAATATAGAATACTCTTATGGTGTTTTCTTTTCTACCAAAAAATTTGCCTTTTTTTAAAAAAAAAATTCAATTTGGTGTCTTTTGCTTGAAAATTTTGCTCCAGAAAAGGGTGGCTTGTTTTATTCTAAAAAACTCATGCTATTCGGGAGCAAAATTTTTAAGAAACAGACACCAAATTGCATTTTTTTTTTAAAAAAAGGCACATTTTTTGTAGAAAAGAAAACACCATTACACAAATTGCTATTTACCTTTTTAACTCAACATTTTTTGTCCTAAATATCTTGAATTGTTTTTAGTTTTATTCTACAAGAACATACGCTTGTATAAGCGGTTAGTATTAACATCGTTCATAATGTTTTTGACTTTTGTGACATTTTGTTTTGATATTCTTTATAAAAAAAAAAACTAACCCAATTTAATTCCAGGTACATTTTTACAACAAAAGTAGGGAAAACTTATATTTAATTTAATTAATTTACCAAAATAACTGGTTAATTCGATATTCGAAAAATTAAAATAACCGACTTGGGCAATCCTAAAATAATCGGTTAAAGGCGCTACCCTCAACCCTCAATTGCTTAAGGCATTTTATTAATGTCGGTGTTTGGTCATAATTAAAGTTAATCACAGACGTATACTTAATTTCAGATAGAAAATCTACATTCAATCATAATACTCATACGCCTCCACCACTTTTAAAACCAAATAATATTAAAAATTTTAGTTGGCTACATTAAACCCTTTATTCTCAAACATTCATATTATCCTTGCTACAAACCCACAAACTTTAACACGTCCACATAAAATGTGTTGCCATTTTTACACCTGCTTGTTTCTTCATGTTTAAACATTTTCGTCTTTGTGTTGCTTTTTGCCATATTTTTTTTTTGTTTTCGTTTTTTCTTCTCTACTTCTGTGCAAAAGTTTCTGCAAAGTTTGCATTTATGGTGTTTTAATTTAATTTTTGTGCATACATTTAAATGCCAACAGCCAACTAACCAACTCAGTCAGTCAGCTACGTTTTCTATCTTGTATTTTGGTACAACTCCGATTTAAAACCCCACATAAACTCTAAGCGACTATTGTTTGCAGCACATTGCAAACTTTATGCTGCTACAAATGTTTTGCCAGTGTATATGTGTGTATATGTAAAACATATAAGTGTAAGTAGAGGAGTACAAAAAAAGTACTTTATAAAAAACTACAAACAAATAAAGTTTATGTAAAGTTGTTGGGAAAATTGTTATTACCTGAAATAAAAACAATAACTACAAAGCATAGAGGAAGAGACGATGCAAGGAGAAAAAATCAAGTTAAAAATAATGGTAATTAGTTTGCTCTATTACCAAACTAACATTCATATCGAAGAGGTATTTTTTATAAATAGAAGTAAAGCATCTGGTAAGGATTTTGAGTTTTGAAAAAGGGCCTTTGAACTAAATTGTGTGTAAAAATATTTGACGGTGTTAACTCTATTCAGTAAAGTTATATGCTCTGAATGTTTGAAACTATTATTTAAAGTTTTGCTAATTTAAAGGGTCATATAAGTATCTTGCATTTAAACTCAGCGCACAGTTTTTGTCGTATACTTTTAAGACAGCACATCGTTCACCTATGTTAATGAAATATATCTGGTTAAAAAGGTATGTTTGCGTAGATATGCACAACATAAATATATAATAGATTGATATTATAAAAGGAGGTAAAAAGCGTTTTAAAGCTGCTTGTTCTTTTCTACTTTTGTTTTTGTATTTGAAAAATACATTAATACATCTGTGTTTATATTCAAAGGTCCATGCATAACTTTTTTATTGGATGGCAGAAAGAAAATAAGTTCTCTTTGTTGTTCTCTTCAAATGTGTTGTCAGTGTAGCAATGAAGTAGTTGGCTGTAGTCATATTCTTGAAACATTTTGAATTACTACAATTCTTATGATTTTAAAGAGACATAAAAGTAACGAATTAACGGAAATATAAAAAGTCTTTTGTTAATTTTCTTAGAAATTAGTAGCCCTAATGTGAAGAAATAATCGCTTATGCATGCATCTATGCTAATAAAGACTAATTTCAATTGCAAAGGTAAGGTGTCCGAATTTCGACAACGGGGCGGTGCCAGTATATTATAAAAAGATGATAGAGCCTAAGTTTTTCAAATGAAGTAAATTTATCGTCATTTCCTATACCGGAAATTGCTAAGTCAAAAGCCATTTGTAATCCCTACTCTAGTCCGATTTCTGGTTAAGCCCCATCGGAGGTCAGATAAAGGCAAAGTTTTAATTCCATTCGCATTGGAGGATTCATCCTGACAGTAATGTCAAAAAATGTTAAGCTCTGCGTAGGCGTCCAGTAGATACGAGCGATGCTGTGATTTTTAAGGAATATCGTAATTAGTGATCGTCAAATAAAAACCACTGTTCCTTAGAGCTGTGATTGTGATCAAAGTTTGTCAGTTTTCAATTTGTTTATAGCAATTGAATCCAAGCCATATGCATAATATGTGAGCTTTCAAAAAAGAGCGTTTGTAAGTACTTTGCAGAGAAACAACAATAAATTGTAACAGCTTTCATAGTTGTTTATTATCGAAGCATGTGTGTTTACATGGATTTGTTTGCGTTTTTATATGAAGTTTGAAAAGAGAGAAGGCAACATAAATGGCTTTTAAAAATACAAATCAGGTAGAAAAGAGAACAAAAGGAACAGCAACATTTTTTGTTACTGCATTTAGAAAACGCTTTTACCCACACAAACAATGAAATATCACAAATTTTTGTGTGGAACAAAGAACAAAAAGAACAACTAAGCAAGTAGCTAATACTTGACTTGGTCACAACTGTGATTCGTGAAGCATTGTGTTACGTATTAGATCTGCATCGTTAAGTTAAGTCAGCAGGGAAGTAAATCACGTTAATTTATATTCATTAGTTGCATTAAAAAAAACCGGGAAGAAAAGGCCCTTTGCTCTTGACAAACTGAAATTCTATAAACTCAACTCTAATAAAAATCTATTTGAAAAGTTTTCATTTAAGTTTCGGAAGTAATGGTCATTGTTGAAATTCAGGCTAATAAATGCAAATACAAACATATACATGTACATAAACATTAAGACTACAAACACCTACCCTAAAAACATTTAGAAGCCGGATGTGACAAGGCGTCACTTTTTCTTCACTTCTAAGCAACAGCTATAAAAACTGTTGTACTTATTTTCCAAAAAAAAAAAATATCATACCTTTTCTTTGCATTAGTTTTTGAAATAACAAAATGCAGATCTTAGAAACATCTTCATTTACATCTGAGGGAGTATTTCGCCTGTCCCCTAGATGATTCTTTTATTCAAATGGTAAAACAGTTATAAATAGAAGCAGGGAATTAAGGAAAACCTTTTAAAATATCCAAACAAAAAAAATTAAAATTGATTTCAAGTAAAAAAGTCCTGATATTAATTAAAAAATTTATCAATTAACCGTTTAATTCACTTGATAACGATCGATTGAACAGATATCTGGTGGATTAATACTAGAACTAGATATTTGAGCTCAATGGCCCTTTAGGCAAAACATTCTCTAGACAAAAACTTAAATTTAACTTACTTCAAGTTCCGACTGTTAAAGCCAAGTTAAAACGAAACAGTTAAAAGCCGACTCCTACATCGGAAAAAAAATTTGTTCGAAGCCGCTTGCAAAATTACTTTTTATCAGGGGATGAACGTGCACTTTTTTTTTTGCTTGTAAGGTTGCATGCTCTAAAATTCAAATGTATTCATATGTGTGTGTTTGTGATGCTTAAAAAATGCAAAAAAAAAATTTGTATTCCCAAAGAAGCTGGCAACATCCTTTATTTTTGCGAGAGCAAAAAAGCAAGTTATTTTTGATTTATTTTATGTGAAAAAAGATAAACTCACTGTATATTGTTGTTGTATTTGTTTAAGCTTTGATATTGTTACAAGAAAAGCTGTTGCTTATAATTCTTATTTGCTTAAGAGTTTTATTTGTTTAATATCTTTAGTTTTTCTTAAATCTTTGGATGAAGTTTTCTGATGATCTGGCCTAAGCAACCAGTGAAATGCGCATAGGAATAACTTATCCAATCAACAATAAATTTCAGTGTGTTTATCAAGAATAAAAATTGGGAATAAAGCACGACAAACAAAATCTTGTAAAAAAAATTAGAAAAATAAAAAACAAGTGACTTTATGGGTAAAAATTAGAGGTAGTTGTGGTTTTTTGCTTATATCTAAGCCATTTATGGAGTGATCTGGCTTAGCTTCAATAGCATAATTAGCCCGACTATTCAACATATCTTGGGTCTTCTGAAACCCCATTTCATCCGACAGACGGACGTTGTAGCACTTATATGGGCCCAGACTTTGCATACTTTATTGGATTTTAGTAAGATCGATATTGTAGAAATAACAAACGGTATATCAAACGCATATACACCCTTTTACTTTCGGTGAAGGGTTAAATAAAAAAATTCCTCAACTAAATATGTCAAAAACCAACGAAATAGGTCGCTGCAGCATCTGCGGAAGTTTTTTTCTCCCAAACAACACTAAATTAAAAGCGCAAAAATAGTGAGAAAAACGAAATCTGAAAGTATGGTGCAATAAGTATTGTTACGCAATTAGATTCATCTACAATTTTTTTCTAGTTTAAGTTATCTTGTAAAAAATAATTTTGTCGTATTAGTTTGAAAGGGTTACGAAGTCCACTGTATGGAACTTTCTTGTAATTGGCATCCAAAATTTGTTACGCCTTAAGATAGACTATAGATTTTGATATTTAAAATCTACCTACATATGTTAAAATAATTCGAACAGAATATTTTAGAATCGTCTTGAATGGTTCTTGAATCTACTAGAATGGATGTGAACTATAAATACAGACAAATTTATAAATTCACTCTTTCATAAATGTTTAATTTAGCTTAATTTGAGACATTTAACCGGTTCAGCTCGTTACAAACAATAGAAGATACATTTTGTAAACATTATAATTACGTTCAATGAAGTTTGTTAAGTTAAAAAAGTGGTAATAAATCAGTGCAAGTTAAACTCTCTTTTTATACTCTTCAACGAAGGTAAAATGATAAATATGGCATTCCGTTTGTAAATTCTGCAATATTGATCTTAGACCATATATAGTGTTTATATTCCGGATCCTTATGAGAAGCGAAGCCGGTTGTCTGTCTGTCCGTTGAAATGGGTTTCGGAAGCCCCCAGATATTGGCATACATTTATGTCAGGTATGCTCATTATGATTTTGCTATTGAAATTCAGCCAGATAAATCCTTTGTTTTTAATTAAGTGTGTCTTCTAACATATTTAATAGCACGCAAACATGTGCAAATAATTAAATGCAATTTAGATATAAATACAATATAAATATGTATATACACATATATTTAGATATTAGTATATATAAACTTCTATTCTTTCCCAACCATGGTAAAGGGTATATAAGAATCGGCTATGCAGAATAAAGCACTATAACTTATGAGTTTAAAATGTTCTTAAACCAGCAAATCTATAAGTCAGAAAACATTTAAACCATCTCTAATCGCATAAAATTCGGCGTTTAAACTACCAATACAAATCATATGAATTTGACAACAGTTATCGCAGTGCTGTCACGTTATTATTTTTTGCACTACATATAATATATGGGGCACTGATTAACAGCTATTAAATTTAAACTACATATAAATTTAAGTTTAGTTCAACTAAACCAACGTTTAAACATTCATTGATTTATTGGCCATAAGTGCACTCAAAACAAGAATCAATCCATCCGTACTCAAATCAATCCGAAGCGCTCTTAATAGTACGGTGAGTACCGATTTTCTTGAATCAAATGTAGAAAGATTGATTCTCGTACGGATTTTCAATCGCAAAATACTTAAATTATCCATATTCAATCCCAATTTCGTTCTTGAAATAATCCGAAAATGAAATTGATTTAAGTAAAAGTAAGATTGTATCAATCTCAAAAGCCGCTTGATTCAAGTATTATAAAGTTGATTTTATTCTGAATTCGCGCCTGCATAAAACCAAAAAAAAAAACTAGAAAGAAAAAGTTATTATGATTGGTTTACTTACCCGTATTACACCTTACAGAATGATTAAACACCAACATCATCCTCGATATGGTTTTTACTTTATAAATCTATGTACACATTTAACCAAAAATAAATTAAAATAAACTTAATGAGAAGCAGGAGTTCAAATTTACTTTTTCGTCCTTCGTGGTACACATGAGTCTGGCCAAAACTTTTTCCAATGTATATAGAAAATCAAAACATGCGTAAGCCGGAGGGTTAAGCACAACGAAAAGTTAAATCTTTTTTTTTTTTACTTGATTTAAGTATTTAATACCCATTTCAAGAAATTCCGGGATTGATTTTCGAAAGTATTCCCATTTAGGATTGTTTTGAGTATGTTTTAATGTTATTCGTACTTGAATTTTTGAGTACGACTCGTACTTAAAGAAATCATAAAAACTTGTTTATACCAAGTGATTTTTTTTCTGTGTGCGTGTTTTTAATCTGGGTTGCACCTTAAAGAACTCAAAGGTTCATTATAAACGGAATAAACCGAAACGCGCTTTATAGAGTTAAAACGTAGCAGAATGTACTTCCCTGAAGTAATCTTAATGACTATAGCTGATGTATACAATCTCTCACCTTTAAGAATAGTTGGCCTTATTTGTAGCCCTAAACTATTTCAGTGAACAACTGAGCTGAATAAAATATCCTTTGGGTACCGGTGGTTATGGTCTTTATATATAATGTTCTATTGTGGCATTCAGGTGTGACGTTGATAATTTCAAACTCAGTCATCGTAATGTCATTATAATGTAAAATACATTTAGCCGTATAATATTTGCTTTATTATTTTATTATTATCGACGTAGACGGGATATATTTTTACAATTAAATTTAAAATATCGAGTGGAGCGAAAGTTTAAATTGGATATTCGCAACGGTCTTCGCATTCGGCAAAAATTAGCGGAGATATTGGTCTTAAGGAAAATTAAACACTGATAATCGTAACATCACTATACTACTGCAATACACTTCACCCTTTGTCACCAAGCATCAGTTACATGAAATGCATCTATGAGACATGTCGCTTGTGTCAATAAGAAGTTTTTTTATTCACATAACACCCTTTTGGGATATGATGACAATGATTTCAATTGAAATGGCGACTCTTTTAATTGACATTGTAGATGAAAATGCTTGCTGGGTAGATGTATAAATATGTAAAATAGTCCCATATATACTTGTATATTTACTAGTAAAATCTCACACAATCTGTGTTGGGTTTTTTCACAATTTTGTATTTACTGAAGTATGAATTTGTTTTTGTTTATTTATGGTTTGTTTAATTAATACCTTAACAAATATGAAACTGCATAAAAGGAACTATGAAAAAGCACACACAATCACACATAATACAGCAACTAAAAACAAACTAAATATAAACTTTTTTTGAAGTTCATAAAGTGTTTTTCCTTCTTTTCAGATGCAAACAAATTAAAGAAGTATTCAATATGCTGGAGAAAATTAAATTAATTTAAAATGCATTTATTTTATTTTGAATTTTTTTTTCGATTTTCAAATAGTAGACTATATTTGTTTTACATGCTGGTACTTAAATGTTCAATAATAAATTGTATTACTTCTATGAACGTCAGGTAAAATAAATAATTGCTTTAAATTTGTAAAATACACACAGATACTCACAGCCTTTCTACTATTTTTGAAAACTAAATTTTAATTCAAAACATGATTTTTATTGAAAGAAAAATTAAAAAAAAAGAAAACTCAACAATAACCTGGCTAATTGCGACACTTGTTTTGCTCAGACACCAACAACTCACAAGTATACAATTCGTTCATGCTTAAATTGCTTCTCTGGCTATTCCATTGAATTCCACAGACTCTGTATAAACTTTGTAGAAGGATAAATCAACAATTGGAATATTTATGAATTCATGCACAAACCTAAATGACCATTGACTATTACAAAAGACTAACTCCAACCAACCAACCAACTTTTGTATACAGCTGGGAGGTTTATGAAATATTTGCATTTAAATATGACAAAAACACCATCTACATGATCAACCAGCCAACTAAAATTGTCGTCAGCAGTCATCAGTTGTATGTAAAATGTTTGAGGACACACGTACTGCCAGACATTGTAATGCTTGTCATCATCATAGTCATCATCAATGGCCACATCATTTGCGCTGCTTGCTGTCAATAGGTCCAGGTGCAATAGAAAATTTACAAAACGCTCTAAACAAAATGCATTAGCAAACTCATTAGCTATTCGTAGCACAAACAATACAGGCTACTGATGAGAAACAAAATAGCCACTAGGTGGTTTATGGCAATTGCCATGGATGGCTCAAAAAATTTTTTAAGAGTGGGTGCCGCACCTAAAACTGGTCGGAACAATCGTTTATGTTAGAGATCAAATGGAGCCTAAAATTTTTAAAACAACTTTAAACTTTAAGATTATTCTTTTGCGAATCTTGTCCGTTTCTTTTCTAAGCATCTGACAATTATAAATGTTGATCTATTTTATGATACACGAACATAAAAAATCATTCAGTTACATATTTATTTTACATATTGGTGAAGAGTAAAAGCAGCATCCTTTGGAAATGAAAAATCAATAGTTTAATTCACCCTGCATTTGGTATTTTTTTTTGCTGTTTTTTGGCACAATTGGAAATTTATGTTCTTTTTTTCTTAGAACCAGGGACACCATAAATATGCAATTGCATGTTGTTCCTCTTGCGACCGTTGAGGGCAGGAACAATAAATTTATCCGCTTTAGAGCTTTTTATCTTTTTATTACTGCATATTTTCCGCTTGCAGCAGTTTTTTTTTTGCATAGTTTCGTTAAAAGAGTTTTTTGCAGCATTTTTCAAGTTTATAGCGCATACTTTTTCCTTTTTTTTTTTGCAAAATTTTGGAATTTTTGTTAAAAATAACTATCTGTAAAACCATTAATTTTGCTTCAATTTTGTCATTTACATTTAATTTTTACTCGATAATTGTAAGACAAAGCAGGTTGTAATTAAGGATAAATGTTATTTTAAACTTTAAAATTTTATATGTAAACAAAAATTAATTAATTCATTTTTGGCGATGTGTGTAACAACCAAACCAATCTTTAAGAATACCGATCTAATCCAGAATCACTTTTTAACGATGTCCATCCGTCCGTCTGCCTGGTTGTCTGTCCATGTGAACGTTGTGCGCAAAGTACAAGTTGCAGTCTTGGAGATAATTTGATCAAATTTGCACTAAGGACGAGGTCTATGAAAATGGTGAGAGTCGGTCTATAATTTCACATATTCTCCAAAAAAACATCTTTCTTAGACTCTTCGTGTCCATAAACCATTTAAATATGTTTCTTGTTATTTAGATTAAAAACACCCCTAGAATTTTTTACTGGTAATTAAATTCCTTTCGAATCAGTTCACATTTGGCCAAAGCTCCCATTTATGAACAGCCTTAAATCGTTTTTAATGTCAACACAATAAACCATTTAGCGACCGTCCCTAAAATCCCTTTAAAACAAAAAATCTCATATGGGTGTCAATATCTACGTAATATTCGGCAGCCGAGAAGCGAATACCATTTAAGAAAATTTTAAATTTAAGCTCATAAAAATGATTGAATATCTTCGCATTTTCCCTTAATAGTAAGCAGGTTGTAAGTGAATAGTAAAAATAAATATTTAAAAGAAAAACTTGACGAACAATGTTCTAAGTGCTTCTGTTATTCCCTTTACAGGGAAGCAGGTTGTATTGCATTGATTTTAAACTGTGTTTACAATGATTCCCGAAATATTACCGAACAAAGAAATTACACTTTTTTTATAGCGCAATCAAAAGGGACGAAAAAAGTAGTACTTCCAAGTTTAAATACGCCATATAAATATGATGCCTGTTGTAAGCAGGTTTGTAAGGGGGTATTGTGCATCACTCCCTTACAATACTGCTTACCAGTAAGCTCCATTTCTTACTGAGTTAAGTCTTATCTATATTACTGTCACCAACAACCATATTATGGTTAAAATAGTGCTCCATCAAGATGCTACAACCATATTATAGTTTCCTCCAAACATGTAATGTTTAATTATGACAATAATATGTTTTTAACTCTTTCGGAATTTTTTATTTTTAATTTCCTTAGTTATTAGATCCAAATTAAGGATTTTTAAGATTTTAGACTTTTGGAGTGATCGGGTGACTAGATATTGGAAGTTGCTTATAAGCAACTTTGCAAAGTTTTGGGCCGTTGAGGAATGATTTCACGTTATGAAAAATTAAAACCAACTTTTTTATTTTTTTAATAATTTTCTTTAAAAACCTCTTTTTGTATTATAATAAATGACGCATTATATCATAAAAACGATTTTTACTGGTTCTGCACCATAAGAAAACACTTCATTCCACACACATTTACATAATATGGTGTTTTCTTTTTTACAAAAAAATGTGCCTTTTTTTAAAAAAAATTCAATTTGGTGTCTTTTTCTTAAAAATTTTGCTCCCGAAAAGGGTGGCTTGTTTTATTCTAAAAAACTCATGCTTTTCGGGAGCAAAATTTTTAAGAAACAGAGACCAAATTGCATTTTTTTAAAAAAAAAGTCACAGTTTTTATAGAAAAGAAAACACCATTAAATATGTGTGTACCCGTCTTGCAACGGCGGCATCGACCTTTTTGTCCCCGTACCAACCAATGAAATACTGCATTAGGATTTTACCACTTGAATATCTTCTAGAGACGTTTTCGAAGGTCATAGATTTTTAAATCCATAGTAACGTGTACAATAAATATTTTTCCAAGACATTTCGAATTCTCTGGATACCTTTCCGCATGTCCTTTGGTCCAAAACTGAGTGCAAACCATTCTCCAAAAACTCCGCATCATCATCTGTACACTCTTTATCGGAAGACTCGTCCCTATCAAACTCCAAAATGGCTTTATATCCATTTTCCAAGGCCATATGCGTGCTTTGTTCATGTCTTCGATTTGAATGAGTTAACCATCAGCTTTGCCCAAAGTTGCTTCAATAAACAAAAAAATATTGCTGCATAATAATACAACTTTTTTAATATATAAAAAATTTTATTTTTTAATGCATCTTTTATTGATAAAACTGCGTACTTATTTTTTTAATTATTCTCTCTGTGTATTTTTAATTATTTTTTTGCTTTTTGCACTAAATTTTTAACATCAGCGTTTTGCTCGACATCACGCCGAATAATGCATCGTAGTTATGTTGATCAGGAACTGCTTATACTTATAAGAAACGCTGGGGTCGAAAGGGCTAAAGTAACAATAGTATTTTCCTCTTTTATAAGAGCAACAGGCTATGGTTGAAAACCAACCATGATATTTTAGTTATTATTAACCATAACATGTTTGGAGGCAATCATAATATGGTTGTCGGCGAATATAATATGGTTAAATTAGGCAAAATATGTTTAAATTTTTCTTTAAAAATAGTTTTGTTGCAGGTGACCATATTTAAACAAGTTTTTTCTTTGGGTGTATGGATCATAAAAACGAAAAAACTTTTGCTCTCGCTTAATTAAGCTATGAACAAAGTATCCATTCTCTTCATGTGTAAGTGAATACATTCTGTCAACTATTCAGGAGTGTACAACTATCTCATCAAGTGCATTTATCAGCAATATAAAAGACACACACAAATACTCGCATACAATCAGGTATAAATGACATCAAAATATTGAATAATACAAAACGTGACTGCATGTTATTTAAACACTAAAACACAAACACATGCATAGACTCATAAATTCATTAAACTGTATTTATCGTGGAAACAAAGAGTGATAAAGAGACTTTATTATTTATAATTTTCACACACACACGCTTACAAATTAGACATTGTCCACATGAAAAATAATATATGAACAATAGGAAGTAGTTAATTATTGTATTGTGGTCAGCCATTGTATTCTAATTAAAGGTATTTGTTTTATATTTTCACTAGTTTCTATTATTATTTTGAATTCGAAAAAAAAACTTGGCTGTAGAAAATTTAATAAAATGCTTATTTTCTATTACCGTACATTATTGTGTATTGTCTGTTTTGTATTACGAACGTGAAATTAATGACTCGTTTAATAATTGTGTGTAATTAAATTAGCTACAAGGATCAAAATTAATTATTAGTTATTTATTAGCTGGATACATGGACCAACAAAAAAAAATACCACATTGATATGATAATGAATTTATTTTGGCAAATAATAATTGGTGTAAATTTACATTGATTAATTATTTTACAACATTTTAAAAATTGTTTTATGGAAACAAAAAAAAATTTTAAATTAAATAAATTTAAACAATTTAAAGCAATTCACATTTTTAGAATTTATTTAAATCGCAATGAACTAAAAAATGTTCTTTGGTAAAATGTTGTGGGAAAAACAAATTAATGGTTTCCTTAGTAGCCAAGTATGTACTAAAATCAAGTACAGTGTAACTTCGATAGTGCGTACATGCGCCAGTCCGGTCACTTTGATCATGCCGTTTTTACTTCACATGTTTTGTTGTTCACTCTCATTACTTCATTCTCGGTTCTCTCCTTTGCAAGCGTGTTTTTCTAATTTCGTACCAAGTTTTAAATAAAAAAACCAAACATATATCACTAACTATAAAGGAAATGTGTGATGTTTTTCGAAGCCTTGATGAAAGAAAAACTATTAGGCAGGTTGCCGAAAAATTTTGTGATTCCTTATCAACGATTATTTACATTTAAGACAATAAGGAGAAGTTAAAACTATTTAATATGTACCTTTAATTAACCCGGTACCATTTCAACCAAAATAATCTATTACATCATTTTCATTATATACAACTTTTTTTTTTATTAAATAGAAAAATAATGAAAAAGCTGAAAATTCAGAACGAGAGGAACCGATTAACGCATGGTTTTTGCGACGAATAAGCAATCGTATACCGATTTCATCAACAAATTTTCAGCGAGTCCAGATTGGTTAGATAAATTTAAGTTATTGCGTGGTATTCTTTTTCTATATATAAATGCTTATATATACAAGAGTATGTTCATGTTTTAATTCACTTAGATTATTACAATAATTTTCACTACTTTAGTTCGGACAACCAAGCCTAAAACTATAGTGGTCCGGATTGTCCAAACATCACTGTATTTCAGAAGATATAAAAAATGTTTTACATAACACTATGAGGTGCGTATGCAATTTTTTCGCATTATCTAGAAAAACGATAAAGCTTGTATTGAATATAATAGATTTCAGTAATGACATCTGTTTTGCTTTAGACAATACAAGTTTTCCATAAAAAATTTTGGTTAATATTATTTTTATTTCTAAAAATATAAGAACTTCTAAGTTTCATCAGCATAAATTGGTCACACAAATATTTTAAAAATTAGTTTTTTACTACGAATTAGCAAAACCGTGCAGATCTATTTCAGTCCTGTGCCCATATTCTGTAACTCCCCCGTCGAGAATTTTATCGACTGGCACGTGAGAAAAGAAACAAAAATGCTTTATATTGAACCAGCCATCTGTTTTTCTCACGTAATTGTATTTGTAACACTATTGGCGAGTAATAGCTCAAACTCTTTGAACTGTCAAATAATCTTGCGAATAAAAATATTCGTTTAGAAATTTATATTGAAAACAAAAACTAATTTGAGTTTGTCAAAATAATTTTCGTGGGGATACAAAATTTAATTTAAATGATTTTGTTATTCGTGCTTAATTCCCAATTTTTATTATTTGATAAAAACACTGAAATTTATTTTTGATGGGATAAGCTATTCCTATGCGAATTTCACTGGTTGCTTAGGTAGATTGAAATTTGCTTCTTTGACATGTAAAATCAATTAAAAAAAAAATGGATAATCATTCAAAGAAGCAAATTTCGATCTACCAAAAAGTTAAAAATACAATTTGGTTTAAGGATTGATATTTGACTATTGACGTCAGCAGTCGTCGATGGCCGCGAGTGTAAGACGGCAAATCCATCTGAGGAGATCGAGTGGTTGCGATCGAAACATGTCATGGTAACCAGCCGCCTGGGTTCGAATCTCAGGTCAGTCAAAAATAAATGATTATCAATAACAATTTTAATTAATTTTCATGTTGTAAAATTCCTTTCTTGTTCACTAAAATAGAAGAGGAGGATATTGGCAACATTTGGTTTCAACAGGACGGCGCTACGTGCCACACAGCCGAAGCTACACTCGATGGTTTGCGCCTTGAAGATCGCATTATCAGCCGCAGAGCTGATGTCGTTTGGCCACCTCGGAGCTGCGATTTGACACTGTTGTACTATTATTTGTGCGGTGCCGTCAAAGATAAGTGTTACGCCGACAAGCCAGAGGCAATTGACGCTTTAAAGGACAATATTCGTTAAGCCATTGGTGAAATACAGCTGCACACAATCGATAATGTGCTTAAAAATTGTACTGCATAGCCAGCCGAGGCAGCCATTTGAATGAAATTATTTTCCATTATTAACCGGAAGGATTGTACTTTCAAATAAAAAAAGAAATTTCAGAAAATAGTCAGTAGTTTTTTATAGCACTTTCAAAAAAAATATGTTATTTGGCGGGCCCTGTATTTGTATTTTCGCCGCAGTTGTTGAAGATTTTTCAGTTTTAGTAAATTGTGGTCGCTGTATGATTGGCGTTCTCAATGTCTGTAATTTCATATCGGCTTCAAATGGAATGTTATGACATTTATAACGTTACGACGTTATCTCTTTTGATAGTTTTCGACATGAAATACAAACACACTGTTTTCTCACTTTTCGAGAAATGGTGGAATATGTTGCTTCACATTTTTTCCACGCGGAAAGTTTTTACCAAAGGTACATAACATGGTTCAGTTCTAGTTCAGTTCTAGTTCAGTTCTAGTTCAGTTCTAGTTCAGTTCTAGTTAAGTTCTAGTTCAGTTCAAGTTCAGTACTAGTGCAATTTTAGTATTATTTATGTATTTTTCATTATGATGATCTATTACACAAGGGAAAAAGGTTTTTGGTAACTTACAGATGAATGTTGGTTTTTTAGTTATTTCGGACGCTGAATTCTGCACTCAGTTTATATCAGCTGGATTTTTTGAGATACACCGCTATTTCCAAAACTAAGACACGTATATTGCGATAACTTGAAAACGGTGTTCCATATTATCTTAAAAAAAAACAAAATTCGTTTACAATATTATCTAAAGCCGTGCTTACATTGTTTTTAAATGTGCCCAGTAGTGTCAGAGATATCGGTGAAGTTTGTAAATAAGTGCAATCTAAAAAAAAATATTTTAACAAATAGAATCTGGAAATTTATTTCTCGTGGTGAGTACATTTTATTACATAAATTTTTATATTACAGTGCTGTCTGGGTAGAGTGAACCCCCGATGCTATGAATACCTCGTTAGAGTGAACACCAGAATGTTTACATTGACTACTCTGTAGAGTGAACACTGATGAACCTCTATAGAGTGAACATACTTTATAGGGAGTTTTTAGGTTTGGCGAAGGAGAAAAAAAAATGAAAAAGGGTGTAAAAATTAAAGAGAACATAAAATAACGGTAAAGAACCGATTCAACTTACTCTAGTTGGCAAGTTACTCTCACAAATATGCAATCTATGAAGTGTTAATTTATTTAAGTCTGCGCACATGTTCCATTAAGGCCGTGTCTCAAAGTTAATTTCTGAATTTATTGGTGTTATATAGTTGTTACATAAAAATGGATTCGAAAAAAAGAAAGCATTTATCCTTAAAACAAAAAAGCGACATTATAACAGAAATTGAAAAAGGTGCTGGTGTTACTTTTTTGGTACAGCGTTATGGCGTTGCAAAATCGACAATTTCTGCCATAAATAAAAAGAAAATCGGAGTAATAATAAATGCATTTAAAATAAATAAATTAGTTTTTTAAATAAAAAAAATTTAACCTTGATTTAGTGAACAACCTGGGTATAGTGAAATCGCCTTGCAAAAATTAGTTCACTCTACCCAGACAGCACTGTATTCGAATACAAACGAAAATTCTGATAGTGCATAGAAAATATTCCTGGAAAATATTCAAGGAATAAAACTATTAAAGTATAAAAGCTTTTGAGGATTGTAATTGGACTTAGAATACGCATTCGAATAATATGAAAATTTTTATAAAAAATATTTTATTTTAAAATTAATTAAAACTTAGATTTCTGCAAAAATCACAGTTGTGGTATAAAAACAGTTAGCTTAACATATTTCGAACGAAATGAGTTTTAATTCATTGTGAAACAATTAAATTCATAAAAATGGCAATTTCCATACAAAAACAACATTTTTTGATGTGACCGTGTTTGCTGCTGTTCTATTTATGGGCGTTTTTTGCTTCACTTAAAAATGAGGTACCTTCACTTAATTGTGAATAAAAGAGTAGCGCGTTCATCGATTTTTATGATCTATGCCTCATTTTGTTCATAGGTTACGTGAATTTGCGTAAAAGTAATAAAACTATGACTTTTGTATGGCTTGGATTTTTAATGATTTTTTATATTATAAAATTTTAATTTTATAGATTTCTTTTTTTTACGTAACCAACCATTCCTTAGCCAACAATAACATCTTAAAAAAAGAGAACAATTCTGTAAATCGCGTCATGAAGAGTGAAGTTATGATTGTTTGATCTTTTAATTTTTGAAAAAATTCAAAAATTCGATTACTATCTGTAACATAAAAATGCTAGCTGTTACAGAAAAACGGAAATCAAATTTAAAATTAGCGACGTCAAATTAGTAAAAAATTGTATCAAACTTCCAATCAACATACAAAGTTTAATTTTGTTCCGCTTTGTTACTAAATCGACAAAATATTGCTCATGCATACGTACGTCTGTCCATTATGGCGTATACTTAATAACAAAGTTCAACACGTAAAACAAACTACAGGATTCTGACGACGAATCTGGTAGAGAAGACCAAAAATACAAACATGTATTAACATTTTAAAAGAGCACATCGGAATTTTATTTTAGAGGCGGTAAACGTTTCCCAGCTTTGGCCTGTTCTTGCAGCATATCGGTATATTAAACTACGTTTTCTTTAAATCTGAGGTGTAGGGTATTTTCAGCAGTTTTGTAGAAAATACACTCCGAAATAAAGGTAGCGCGGGATGAATTGTTTTTCCATAAAATTTTGCTACAAAATTTTGCCCAAAACTTTACATGGATTCCAAAAGCCAGTCAAATTCAAGGGTTAATACTGCCCTTAATGGGGTTAATTTTAATTTTGCAAAAATTTAAAATTCTTGTACAGTGTAATTGATATAAAAAAAATTTTTACTTTTATTTATCAAACCTAAGTCAGATTTTAATGAAAATATAAATCTTCAAAAAAAAAACATTATTTCATCATAAAATAATCTTTATTGTTGTTTTTGATATGTCAAGATTCATAATTTTAATTTCCACATTTTTAAACATTTTAATTTGTATTTTTCAACATGAAAAAAAATAAATTTTTAATTACAAATATTTGTAAATAAACAGCTTGTAAAGGTTATTACAAATATATTCGAAAAAATAACGAAATAGTAATTTGAACATACCTGTAAAAATTATATAATTAATTATTAATAAATGGAAATTAATCCACAAGAGGCTTAAAGCCACAACTGAAAATATTTTTTCCTGAGCCCAAAATATAAAACCAAACAAACAAAAAGGCAACTAAAAGCAACCAGATACTCGTAAAGTGTATACGATATACTCAAATAAATTATAATTCCAAAAAATTTTACAATAATAATATACAGACAAGGATGAAGGAACAAACGAACGAATGAGTAAATGTTTTGTTAAAATCACCATTAAACAATAACTTTATGATACATATTTTACACAATCAAAGTTAGAGGTCAGAGCTGTAAACAATTGCAATCGATTTTGATTGCATTCAAAATCAGAAAATTTATTGTATGATTTCAATTTTTAATCGCGCAATCAATTTTCTGATTTTGAAGGCAATAAATTTGTTTAAATTAATTTTTAAAACAATTCATTGAAATAAAATTTGATTGTAATCGATTTGATTGCAATACTTCGAAGCCGGTGATTGCAATCAAATTTAAATAAGAATAAAAATTTGCGTTCTGCTCTAATGAAACTTCTTCTTTTTGAAAAAAGCTGATTCTGATAATTTTGAATAGCCAACAATGTAAGCTTTTGTCACCAACCACTAGATTCGAAGTGTTTATTATATCGAGGGATTCCTACTACAGTCATGATTGCAAATGGAAATGATTGAATTCACACGACTACATTTTAAATTTAATTGCATTCGAACTGAGTGCAATTAAATTGATTGCATATTATTAGTTCCAACAAGAATGATTTTTAAAATGATTGCAATGATAGTACGTCATACAGAAATCTTATTAATAATAAATTTTGTATTCTCAAAAATAACTTTGTCGATTGCAGTTTTTACAGCTCTGATAGGATCAAACACATTTTCAAACTATCTTTTTAAAATTTTGTTTTTATACACAATAAAAAAGGATTTGTAGTGAAAAATAAACAGGATAGGCTGAATTATATACGATTATGTGTGTGCGTGTCGTGCATGAGTGTGATTGAAAGTGTCTGTATTTGTTTAATGTTTTTTTTTTTGTTTTTGGAAAAGGTCTTGAGGCAAAATGGCAGAAAATGAGGAAATCTCGACTGCATTTCAATTACCACATCAAAAGTCACTGAGGCGGCAAATGATTATAAATTTCTTATGAACATTTATGTATGAAATACTTCCGGTATAAAAATGCACAATGGCTCATAAAGCTATAAAATTAATTTTGGAAAGAAGTTTTAAGGTTGCTACACTTTTTGATAGCTTTTTATACTTTTTGTATATTGAATGAATTTTTATCGAAATTTTAAAAGTATTCAAAATTGTATTTTAGATTTTTTAACAACTTAAAAATTTGTTTGTCTACTTGACTCTTATAACGGCACACAAATTGTTATAATATCTAAAAGGCTATTACAAATTTTGAGAAACGCTAAGTTGTTGTTTTTTATGTAGCATTATGGCTTTATATGTTGGCAATAAAATCATATGCATAACATCTAAGTGACATAGAAGCCGTTAGTGTAAAAGTACACTTTATTGAAGGCTGTCTGTTTTTTTTCCAAATATTGTAACGTCATCATCGACTGGCTGATGATAAAAAATTTATACATACATACGTAAGAAACTCAACCCATTATTTAAATTTTTGTATAAATTTACGTATTCCTTAAATTGTGAGTCTAAAGCTTCGTTCACAATGGGCAGCAACATTTTCACTGCTGTTCATAACGGAGCAACAATTTTTTTTCGCAACCACACATTTTTTCAATTTCAATATTTATTTTTATTGTCAAATTTTTTAACATTTTTATTCAAAACTAAATAAAATTATTTAAAACGTCATTTATATTTTCATACAAATTGTTGCTAAAGTAGAAGTAGACTCAACTTTTAAAAAAATAACTTAAGTTACATTTTTGTTTGAAAAATGAAAGGAAAATATATGAAATACTTTGGGAAGAAATAAGATAGAAGAATAAACGAATTTGTTGCTGCCGTTGTGAACGAAGCCTTAATATTTAAAGTGTCATTATTCTCTCTTAGCCAGCACTCTACACAAATGCTTGTATTAGGCTCAATCAACAACTTTTGGACTCTTTGAGGAAAATAGAAAGTAAGGACAAATATGTTGACAAAATAATTATTTAGCCACGATTTCGGAACTGCGCACCGGGAGAAGATGATGCCAATGAAGATGCCGGTGAAAATAAATATGATATCTTTCACAAATTCAGGGAGGTAAAGTTATTTATTGCAGTCCAAGCAGTATAAATTATTAATGGTACTGAATTAATGGGACTACCAAGGACTGAAGAACAAAGTGTTCTATCTGCAAGTACACCTTCTCATAGAAGGAAAACAAAACTTAGCAAAATATTGAAATAAAGGGTGGTTAAATTTTAAGGGCCGATGTTGATTTTGAATTAAATACAAATAATTTAGGAAATTATTGTAATATCTTTTTATTATAATAATATTGCTATGGTTCAATTATATATTGAACAAAATATCGGCCCAATGGACGACGCGACCTATGCGGCACACCTCTATCCGATGTTCCAAATGTTCGATGACGCTGAGGCATAATAAAGGTTCTATGCCGTTAATGTGCCGAATTATCTCATCCTTAAGCTCTTGAGTTGTTGCTGGCTTATCAGCGTACACCTCTTCTTTTAAATAACCCCAAAGAAAGAAGTCCAATGGTGTCAAATCACATGATCTTGGCGGTCGTCGAAATTAAATTAACATTTATTGGAAACTTGTCATTATAAGTCAGGCTCTGAATTCACTTTTACACTCCTACTGCTAATAAGGTTATTCAATTATTCGATGTTTTGTATTAATTGATTATTCGCGCGTATAATTATTCGAGGTAAAAATTTAATCGAATAATAATCGAACAATTTATTATTATTCGGTTAATCGAATAATTTTAATTTTGTCTAGTTTGAAAGTTTAAAAATTTTTTTATTATTTTTTTAGCATAAAAGGCAACGTGTCTATTGTTTTTTTTTTTAATATCTTTAACAAACTTATGGCTAATAAATCACTGATGGTTTAAACGCTGGTTTAGTTGAACTAAACTTGAAACTATATGTAGTTTAAACTCAACAACTATAAATCAGTGTCCCATGTATTATATGTAGTTAAAAAAATAACATGTGGCAGCACTATGATAAATCTTATCAAATTCATATGGTCTGCATTGGTAGTTTAAACGCCAAATTTTATGCGTTTAAAGATGGTTTATATGTTTAGTGATTTATAGATTTGTTGGTTTAAACATATTTTAAACCAAAAAGAGAGTTTAACTTGCTCTGATTTTTTAGCCCTTAGATTACTGCCTCCTGGAATGACACTAGTGTCAGCATCAGTGCTGTTAAGGGTTGTCCACAGGGGGGGGTGCTGTCACCTTTATTATGGTGCCTGGTGATTGATGATCTGCTGGTCAAGCTCGAGGGATATGGCCTTCGGGCCATTGGCTATGCAGACGACCTGGCAATAGTGGTGACTGGAAAATTCGAGAGCACCATCACGGAGGTGATGCAGGGTGCTCTCAATAGGGTTCCTGGATGGTGCCATGAAAGGGGATTGAGCATCAACCCTAACAAGGCGGTCGTGATACCGTTCACGAGGAGGTACAACTACAGGCTTGAGAAGCTAGTAGTGGACGGAATTGAGGTTGAGTATTCCAATGAGGTCAAATATCTGGGAATTGTTCTGGACAGACGGCTCAATTGGAACTCGCACTTGGATCAAACCCTCGGGAAGACAGTTAGGGCCTTCTGGGCATGCAAGAGCTTCTTTGGGAGAACTTGGGGTTTTAGTCCAGGTATGGTAAAATGGCTATACTTTATGATGGTCAGACCGATAATCACTTACGGATCATTGGTATGGTGGCCTAAGATTCGGCAGGAGACTGCGGTTAGGAAGTGCAACAGGCTGCAGCGGATGGTGTGTCTGGCCCTAACGGGGGTAATGAGGTCCAGGGGCATGCTTGCTTGATGGACGTAGCTCCAGGTCTATCTGTCTGTACAAGGGCAGACATAATGACCACGGAACTGGTCTTCAACAGAAGGTTCAGGGCAATCTTTCCGGACGAAAGGTCCTGGAGTGTTGGGAATCCATGTCGGGGAAACCATGAATTGCACTGGTATACTGACGGGTCAAAATCGGAGCACGGAGTGGGTGCAGGGGTCTTTGGACCTAATACACGACTCTCGATGGCAATGGGCGAATCACCGAGTGTTTTTCAGGCCGAGATTTTCGCCATTGATATGTGTTGCAGCAACATTCTTGATAGGGGAATGGTTGGTGGCGGTAATGTGATTTTCAATGATAGCCAAGCGGCCATCAAAGCACTCTCTTCTTGGAGAATGTCCTCGAAGCTGGTGGCGGAGTGCCGTGGAAAGCTACAGGAGCTGGGGACAAGGAGCAGATTGACGCTCTGCTGGGTGCCGGGGCACTCAGGGATCCCGGGTAATAAAATGGCTGATGAACTGGCCAGAGCTGGTTCTAGCGCGCAGATGGTGGGTCCCGAGCCCTTCTGTGGACTAAGTTGGGCAGGGGTTCAGTCCGTCATGGAGGACTGGGCTCTGGGCGAACATAGAGGATACTGGGTATCGCTACCGGGAATGCGTCAGGCAAGGAGATTTATCTCTCCCGGAAAAGTAATGAGGACGAATGGTCTCGGCAGACGGGATCTGCGACTGCTGGTGGCCTACTTGACTGGTCACCACGCGGTCAAATACCACCTTTATCGGATGGGCCTGGCTGAGGATCAGGAATGCAGACTATGTCTAGACGGGGACGAGACGACTGAGCATGTACTGTGTGACTGCCGGGCGCTGGCATGGGCCAGGAGGAGGCACTTGGGGCATGGTACAATGTGTGCGTCCCAAATCGGTGATTTACCGGCAAAGGCCCTGGTTGGGTTCCTATGGGAAGCAGAGGGTCTTTTGGCCAACTTAGGGGAGTGGGTACAATAGACCTAACCTGGTCGCGGTACCTGTCACTGTGGGGAAACCTCCCCGCTCCATCGTACGGAAAAAAAAAACAAACTTAGATAACTAATTTTTTATATTTTTAGTTCGTCTTGAGTCCATCAAATTTAATTTTCTTTCGGTCCCCAGCCCAAGAATAAAAATTATCAATAAATTTTAATAAATTTCATGTTGTAAAATTTCTTCCTTCAGTAAAAATAATTTAATGAAATTTTAATTCGATGAACTCAAGCCAAACAAAAAATATCAAAAATTAACAGTTCAACTTAAAATCACGATTGTTCTTAAAAAACTAATTAAAATAGTTGATTATTGAAATAAATAAGTACTGTTTTATTTAAAGTAAAACTTTGTCTTGCAATTGAAGAATGCCAATGCATTTTGAAAAAAATATATTTTTAGCTTGATCTGATCAAAAATATTTAAAATTTATTTTATTTTCGGAAATCCCTTATTTATTTTGTAAAACGTTATTAATTTTTTTATTAAAATGCCAGACTATTAGGGGATTTACAAGGTGTCATAAGGTCATATGTCTTAAAAAAAATAACATGAAAAAAACGACTGTTGTGAACAACCCCTCATAAATCAGTGTGCTATTTTAAATTTAAATCAGCTGATTAAAAACAAATATAAAAATAAATATTTACCAAAAATAGAAATATTTTTTAATTCTAATCAATGAAATAATAAATTTAATTTGATCTTACCTGACTAACACTCAATTTACATGATGAATTTTATGACGTCCAATTTTAGACGTCATTTTTTGTTTGATAGCAAGCGGTGTAGAGAAGAAAGAGGAAGAGAAAACAGAAATCATGTCTATTTTTCTACCCCTCTTTCTTTTCTACACCGCTTGCTGCCAAGCAAAACAATGACGTCCAAAATTGGCCTTTTCGGATTAATTAAGACAGCACAATACACATAGCAAAAAAAATTTTTGTCTGGCACTGGCAGGACATAAAATAAAGTATTAGATTAAGATTTGATTAATTATATGAAGATTCAATAAATAAATAATTAAAAAAAAAAACACATAGCAAGCAAAATTCTTTTTATTTCAGACAATTTTTGTTTACAAAGCAACAACATAATTTTAAAGCCATTGTAAAATCTTAGAATATTATGACAATATAACATGATAGTACACCTTGTAAATACCCCATACAGTGCACTCTGGAAAACGTCAACTAATTAAAACCGCGGGTGTTGACGTTTAACAAATTGTTGACGTTTACGAATGTAAAATTTTTATATAAAAAACATATCGATAATGTGCTTTTAAACGTTTTTATTAATTATAAACTAAATCCAAACATAAACAAATTCAAAAAGGAAATATAAAAGGCATTCAACCTGACTAAAACCATAGAAGACAACTGGAACTAAAAGAATACATTTTAAATGAGATCATATTTTTAATTTTACATGCACACATATGCATTTAAAAAAATCTGTTATTTTTTTCTGCTGTTTTTTTCTATCCAACACTTGGAAGAGAGCCTTCTCTCTTAAACGTCTTAATACATTTAAGTCATTTTGCTCAACATTCTCGCATTGAGCCCAATCCAAAGCCCTGTTAAATATTTCGACGGCTTCGCTTGGTTTTATTGTCTGCACAAAAAAGCAACTGAACATAAATAAAAAGACAATACAGACATACAGTTGTAATTTTTTTTACTCTACTTACAAGGTGGATCCCCAATTTCTGAATTGATTTCATAAAATAAATGTGTGTCTGTACAAATGTGTGTATTTTAACTGCTGCTAAATTCGAAATTTTATTTTATTCAGAGTTGACGTTTTAGAGCTTTATAGTTGGGTTGACGTTTTAGAGTAGGCAATGTAAAAAAAAAAGGGTTGACGTTTTGGGATGTTGACGTAAACGAGTGTTGACGTTTTCCCGAGTGCACTGTATATTTCCTTTCACATTATTAATTTTACATTTTGCAATATAATATGAAAATTAATCAAAAAACTCACTCAAAAGTGTCAAAATATGCCTAAGTGGGCATTTACAACTTAAATATGCAAAAATAAGAATTTTCACCAAAATATGCAAAAACAAATCGATGACATTTTAACGCAAATTTAATGATTCAGAAAGATAATGGGTCAACATCGTTCTTAGACTATTTACAAAAAACATGCATTTGCATGAAAATCGAATCCCTAGTTGTAAGCAAATTGAATTACTCCACATGAAGACTCTTTATAACAAAAATTTTTTAAATTAGCAAATACTGTGTTGTAGGGTATTATATTTTAGGGCTCGACCGACTATGATGTCTTATTTGTATTTTTTTTTTTAGGTTTGAAATTTTTTATATTTTTTTTTTTTGGCATTTGCATATAATAACATTAATCATACGCTTCGTACTTTTTTTCTGACCCTAAAATTATGCAATGTATTGTGAATATATTTTATATGTCTACTACAGCGTATGAGTGTTATTTTAATAAATATTGCTTATACTCTAAAACAAATTCCATACTTTTAAACTTTTTGGCGATAGAATTACACTAAAATATAAAAAAACCTAGAGTAGCTCTGAACTATAATCATTAGGGCGGGTCGATTTTTTTTTAAAAAATCGTATAGCAAAAACGTAATTTACATAAAATTCTAAGAAAATTCTCTAAAGAAACCATGCATGGTTCTAAAATAAAATCCTAATCCGCGCCTCTCGACTTGAAAATATTCAGTAATAAAATATAAAATTATATACACACCAAAATAATTTTCGCGGGAATACAAAATTTAATTTTAAATGATTTTGTTATTCGTGCTTAATTTCCCAATTTTTATTTTTGATAAAAACACTGAAATTTATTGTTGATGGGATAAGCCATTCCTATGCGCATTTCACTGGTTGCTTAGGCCAGATCATCAGGAAACTTCATCCATACAGATTTAACATTCCCCACTACAATTGATTGGAATTCTTCCAACATTAATTGAAGTTGTAAGTAAGTTAAGAAAAAACAAAATAAAAACAAAAACAACTCGCTTTACTGTTTTCGCAAACAAAATATAAAGCGGGCTGCCAGTCAGTTTTTTTTATGCCGAGCACTTGCCAGTTTATTATCAAAATAATTTTCGTGGGAATACAAAACTTAATTTTAAATGATTTTGTCATTCGTGCTTAATTTCCCAATTTTTATTTTTGATAAAAACACTGAAATTTATTGTTGGTGGGATAAGCGTACAAGAATTATACGCTTAACAGTTTTATTTGGTTTAATATCTTTAGTTTTTCTAAAATCTTTATGGATGCAGTTTCCTGATGATCTGGCCTAAGAAACCAGTGAAATTCGCATAGGAATAGCTTATCCCATCAACAATAAATTTCAGTGTTTTTATCAAAAATAAAAATTGGGAAATTAAGCACGAATAACAAAATCATTTAAAATTATATACAAACTTTTTTACTTGGGTGAATATTTTCAAGTCGAGAGGCGCGGATTATGGTTTGAATTTTATTATAATTTTATGTAGATTACGTTTTTGCTATACGATTTTAAATTTTTTTTCATCCATAAAAATCGACCCGGCCTAATAATCATACTAAATCTCAACTTGAAACCTCAAACCCAAACACAATTCATTTCAAGAAGCAAAAGAAATATAACTGCACTGGATTTAAAACTGAAAGTGAACTTAATTGAAAATTAAATTTAAAGCTTTAACTACAAGTAGACCTTAACTACAACAAAAAAGCAGAATTCTATCATTAAGCCAATAATTTAAGATAGAAGCGAAAGTGGAGCTGAAGCCAAAACCAAAACATTCGTATGTTCTAATTTGAGTTCAATTTTTCTTTTCTTTCTCTAACCATTGTGCACCAGCATATTTCGCAAGTAGATGGTAGTACATTCATTTATTTTGTACATTTATTTGTTTAATAAAACTTACACATGTAACAGACAGATACTTCTGTGTACATGTTGTTTTATTTGTGCACGTGTATAAAGCGCTTGTGTACATTTTAAATTGCACAATAATTCTGTTATTGTTTTATTATTATTACTACTACTACTTTTACTTTTTGTTGTTGTTGTGCTATTATTTTTTCATTTGTGCTGTTGAATATAGTTAATATGAATGTATAAAATCGGCTTATTGTTCTAGTACCTTTTTGATTAAAGCCCAGCATTTCGCCACTTAAAACATTAGTGTAAAGATATCCACTAATTGTTTGCGGAACGTTTAATTGAATATGTGGAATGCTTTTAGAATATGATTTTGTAACAAACACATTTTTAGTAAAAAATGCAGAACAAAAAAAAATTTGACGTAAAATTTAAAAAAAAATAGAAACTGGGAATTTCTATTTATTTCCTTCCGAAGGCTACTTAATATTACATTCAACATTTTTTATTTTTCGAATTTATTCTATGAGCTAAATTTCAGTTATGTATTTTATAAAGCTTTTTTTTTTGTAATAGTCATATTCCTTCAATTTTTCAGAAATTACTTTTTTATACACTACAAGACTATTATATTGTATTTTCTTGTAACATAAGTTGTGGCGTTAAAAAGTTTTCAATCATATGACGATATCGCTCCCCATATACAGTTACCGTTACGTCGTTTTCATTTTCAAAAACGTAAGGTCCAATGGTTCCTCCTGACCAAATTGCACACCAGACTGTCACTTTTAATAGATGCAAAGGTGACTGATGAATAATTTGAGGGTTTTCCATTGCCCAGAATCGACTATTCTGTTTTTTCACATATCGATTCTAATGAAAATGGGCCTCGGCGAGCTGTAACATCCTATTGGCATATGAGCGGCGGCGTAAATGGTCTTGTGGAAGAAGCTTGTGCAAAATTGTGCCCAAAGTTGTTCTTTGAAGACCAAGCTCCTGAGCGCGCGTAGAATTGAGATTGATGGATTGTTTTGAACACTTTCTTGAGCAGCAGTAATGTTGTCAGATGATCTTGCAATACTTTGTGGTACATGCTTGGGCCTATCACTCTTCACGATAAATAATGCGATGAAAAGGCAGTTCATTTTTATTGAAGTCATGTTCGTTCCAATCATTTCTACGCATTAAAATCTCTATGGATAACTTCTTAATCGTTTAAGATTTCTTCCAAAAATCTAACATGCGCCGTTAAGTGAGAAAAACTCACATTTCAATCGAAAAGTTTCTTGACGCGGGGGTAACACAACATAGGTACTGTATTGAATGTTCCGTGTGCTTAGTTTGTCGAATCAAATGGGTAAAAAAGCGGCTCTTTTGCTTATTCACAGAAAAAAATTACGACAAATCAATTGTCATATTGAATACCAAATTCGTCAATACAATTAATTTTTTAATTGAAAAGGCACCAACAACTGAATTTGTTAATACAAAAAACTATTTTGTTAGTGAAAATTCAACAAATATTTTTAACAATGAGTTTGTAATATTGATTAAAATATTTGTTAACAATTAAATATAAATTTTTATTACTAAATTGTCATATTAACAAAATACTTTGTTACTAACTAAATTGAATCTAAAGATGCATTTAAAAGTTGTTTTTATTATCGTTTTAGTAAAATTCATAAAAAATTACATCACAAAAACCATTATAACGGATAAAGGAACAAACATAGTCCTGCATGCGAATTTCTGCCATCAACACAAAACGGAATCTTGCCATCATTAATAGTATTATTTGGAAAGCTCGAATTTATAGAAAACCCGTTAAAATTTATTTATGAATAATTAAATAATAAGTTAACTGACCGTATAGATTGGTAAAATTTCAGAACAATCGCCACATCGTTCATTCCTTTAAAGATTTAAAATGGAAATAATGGGTTTTCTTTTTGACACAAAATATTTTTTCTATGATATACACATTTATTTTCTAAAAAAAAAACAAATTGTTAATATGACAATTTACAAACATGTTAATTAACGAAATTGTTAAAATTATTAAAAATATTTAACAAATTTTCTTTAATTACTTAATAACTTTTGTTATTTTTTTCTGTGTTATAGAGAACTAATCGCTCGAACTTCTGGGTATTTATGAGAAAATATGCGCCTTAATTTTAGTAGCTCTTAACAGTGTTTGAGTGTGTGATTGTTTAAATGTGTTATTCATTTTGTTTGTAACATAAATGTAGATACTTAATATCCATTTATGTTGCATGGCCACCAAAATGGTTGGCCAAATTTTCTTTTCTGGTTCAATATTCAAGCAAAATTTTAGTTCCCGGGTTTTTAGCTTTTTTCTGCAGCTTGCTTGCATGATTATTCCGCCTGTCTGCGACTGCATGCAAGTAGTAGACTATAGCTAAAGCCATGGCTATGAAAGTATGCTATAGCTGATAAATATGTATGTATTAGTAACAAATTACTGGGTAAGGGAAAAAGTCTTAGAAAAATGGCTTTATTGTCTGTGAGAATTTTGCTAACGTAAACTGTTTACTTATCTTCTTTAGAATTGATTGTATTCTTTTTATGAAATTAATTGTTTGTTCCCCATCTTTTAATAAATTGATTTGCCAAACCCATGTTTTAAGATTACGAAATTACATCTTCCCTTCCTTCATATCTTATTTAACTTTTAAGCAGTTGCAATTTGTAGTTTTACTTTGTAAATAGTCCTCCAACATACTACTTCGTCTACAAACATTCTTTCTGTTCATTCATACCAAATACGGTTTTATAATTTGTATGTGCGGGTGCAATGAACCAAATCAAATAAAATAATAACAAGAACTATTGCACTAAGGCAATGAAAATACCCGTATAAACATTCAAATATATACATTTTAACGTATGTGCAATACGTTCACGAACCATAAATATAAGTTTATTTGCATACTTTTCTTTTTTTATTCATACGTAAGTATGCAAATATTACCTGTATTTATAACAATCTGAAACATACATAATTCTCATGAACTTTTACTACAACCATGTGTTCATAATTTTTTATATTTTTATTTTCTTTTTTTTAATCGGATGAAATGTGAATAAGCCAAGTGGTGGCCATTGGTAAGTAAATCTTATTTTATGGTAATTATAATTTCACAACTTGCTGAGGCAAAATACTATTAAAGATTCTTTTTTATTTGATTAGCTTGTAAGAAATGTGGTCGTTCTAAAAAAAAAAAAAAAAATTCCCTGGATTTCTTTGCTTTTTTGTAACACTTTAGTTAAGTTTGTTAGAAATGTTTTAAGGAGATTTTATTTTAGTGGTCTGATATGTTTTAGGTTTAAAATTAATGACTTATTATAAAAACAATTTTATTTTCCAAACGTGGTAAATATAATGCACACAACCGCCACAAGCCATAACTGGGGTACCCGGCTCCTTAAGTGCCTTTTGGTGAGCCTACATCACGCCAAGGCAGCGTAGGATCTGCTATGCCGTAGGTTCAACACCAACCTTCTCGAGGTTTGTTTCATGAGTATACTCTAGAGTTATACAGTGGTTCCACAGCGATCATGGTAAGATTATTTATAACTCTGCATCGTCGAGGCCTAGAGCGGATCTCCTCATCAGAAGATTGCTAATATAATTACCACGTTCATAATTTTTTCATGGGGACCAAGTGGCTATTCGAACAAGTATCAAACCCATCACGGGCGAGGTCGTAATCGCATGTGCCTACTTCCCAGGAGACACCGACATGGCTCCCACACCTGAGTTTACTGAGCTGGTATTGTACTGCCAAAAATCAAGCTTCGGATGGATTATTTGATGTGATGCAAATGCTCATCGCACTGTCTGAGGTAGAACGAACATAATTAAATGAGTTAAGTGTTTATTTAAATAGATTTGTATGAATAGTATATCTGTATCATAAAGGGGCAATGAGCAAACCTTTAGGAATGTTATAAGGCAGGATGTTTTACATCTTTCACTTGCTAGTAACAATCTTTCTTATGGTATTAAAAACTGGCAAGTAGCAAGCGACAGTCGTTGTCGGATCAACAATATTTGAACTTCAACATCGAATGCTCCTCGGCGTACATTCAGAAGTACCGCGATCCTAGGAAAGCGAACTGGGACATTTTTTATCATCACTTGAATCTGTATCCAAATTTAGGTCCGCTAAATCACCTGGGTAAGATAGAAACTTTCCATGCTGCATGCAGCAAGAAGGGAAAGCCATCACTTCCCTAATGTCAAGGATCTTCAGATCTAGTTTACTGCCGTGTCGTGCACCGGTGCCATGGTGGGAGATTAAAGTAGTCTTCTTACTAAAGCAGGAGGTAAGTCTTTTTTCCCGAAGACCGTGGACAAATTTTTAAAGGATGAATATCTATCGGTTCCTTCGATATATCGCTTTCAGTTTTCCTATCAGTCGGGAAGGTATAAGGTGACTGGCATGCATCACATTTTGGGCACGATTGAGAAGGCGCAAAGCAAATAACACTGCATGCTTTAATCGACATTCAGGGACCCCCTTCGACAGCACTTCCTATTACGCAATTAGCTTTGCTCTAATCAGTTGTAATAGAAACTGGATAAGGGTGATCCATTTCGATCTACTGTGCTTCCTAAATTATGACTATGCTGACTATCTAGTAAATTTGTGACTGGATTTGGAAGGGATATAATAGGCCCAGAACTTGACACTTAACTTGTGCACCGAAGGGGGCTTAATATTATCCACGCGAAAACTACTCTCGTACCATTCACCAGACGTCAAGTTCTGAGACTTTAAGAACCGGTCTTGAACGGTATGGTTATCGGATTCTCAACAACAAGGCTAATATATGCTTGCCAAAGACTCTTCGAAAAGACATGGAGGGCTGAATCGATACTAAAACGATAATAAAACCAACTGTTGACCTGTCGCCCTAGCGTGGTGGACTAGAACTAAACAGGTTAAAGCTACAGTGAAACTTAATAAGATTTATAGCCTGATCTGCGTATCGATCACGGGTGCCATGAAGACCAGTTCCACTCTGGATTAAGGAGCGATCTTGTATATTCCCATTTTACACGAATTTTAAAACAGCATCACCCTCCTTTTCGCTAATTTTTTATGAAACAACGTAAAGTATTCATTTTTTGTGTCTCTGTAATCCCCTAAACATACGAATTTTCAAAAATCTCATCTAAGTAGGTCATTTTGGCGAAAGATTAACCTCCGGTCATAATTTCAATTATTAAGCTTTAGGCCTTTAGGCAGTACGATGATAAATCAGTCAGTCAGTCAGTCACAAACAACTTAAAATTAGTGCCAACTTTTACTATTCACTTCTTAATATAAAATACCCCAGACGCTATCAAATAAAAACTGTTAATGTTTTTATTACCATTTCATTTAGGTTTATAAAAGAGAAGCTCCAACATGTCAAATAAAAAGACAATAATTTTGAGGAGCACATACCCAACGGTAAATATTGGAAGGAACGCAAGAGGAAGGCATTTTTTAATGCCTCTATACTTCTTTCTAAAAGATTCACTACGTATGATATCCTGTATTTAGAAGTAGGCCTTCTAGATGGTATAAATTTCCTTTCGAAAGCCCTTCCAAAATTTCCAGTACACATTCGCTACCCCTTTCTTTAAGAAGGGAGAAGATAGTTGTTCATTTTTATTTATTTTTAGTGACCTTTCTTACTCCTTTCCTTAGGAAGGGATCAAAGTTGGAAGTGTGGAAGGGCTTGCGCCCAATGCCAACCTGTGTAAAAAATAAATAAGTATGGAATGCGGCGAGGAGGGCTTGTGTCTGCTTAAAAAAAGGCCTAATATTAGGCATCTTTATTAAATGTAGCTTTACACTCAAAAGAAAAATCAGTCCATCCGTTCTCAAATCAATCTTAAACGCAATTAATAGTACGTTGAGTACGGGTTTTCTTGAATCAAGTACAGAAACATTAATTCAAGTACGGATTTGTAATCCCAAAATACTAAAATTATCCATATTCAATCCCGCATTCGTACTTGAAATAATCCGAAAATGAGATTGATTTAAGTAAAACTTAGATTGAATCAATCCCAAAATGCGCTTCATTATAGAATTAAAAAGTTGATTTTATCCCGAATTAGAAAAAAAATATTATTATAATGATTGCTTTACTTACCCGTGTTACACCTTACAGAATGATTAAACACCATGATGTTGGTTATATGATTTTTACTTTAAAAATCGTGTGTACATATTTAACCAAAAATATACACTAAATGAGAAGCAAGAGTTCAAGTTTACTTTTTAACCCTTCGTAGTACACATGAGTCTGGTCAGACCTTTTTTCAATGTGTATAGAAACTCAAAATATGCGTAAGGAGCGTTAAACACAACGAAAAGTAAAATTTTTTTTTTGCTTGATTTAAGAATTTCATACTCATTTCAAAAAATTCCGGGATTGATTTTTGAAAATAATCTTCTTTAGGATTGTTTTAAGAATGTTTTAGCGTTATTCGTACTTGAATTTTTGAATACGACTCGTACTTAAAGTACTCATAAAAAACTTTATTTTTCCCGAGTTTTTTTCTGTATACAGGTTAAAAAATGGTTCAAATTTTTATGAAATAGTATTTTTCTCTTATGCTATTTTTTTATTTGAATTTAGTTTATCTTATTAATTGACTTTTTAACATATTTATGAATTTTATAAAAAAAACAGTTTTTGATGCCCCTAGCAAGTTAAATAAATGCTTAGTATTTTTTTTATGAAATAGAGTGCTGTGAATTGGGTCTGTTATGCTAAAATTGAACCTCAACGCTGAACAAAATTTTGCGACAAAACATCATTCCTGATGAGCTGGCCTAAGCAACCAGTGAAATGCGCATAGAAGCTAGCTTTCCCTCAACAATAAATTTCAGTGTATTCAAATATTCAAATATGAAAAACTGGGAATTAAGCACGTCATACGAAAATCGTATTAATAATAAATTTTGTATTCCCGAAAAGAACCTTGATAATATACATACTTGCATGTGCCCGTGCAAAAAACTGAATTGGCAAATTGGTTTTTTTTTGTTGTTTTCTTACGAATACAGTAGAATGAAGCAGTTTGTTTTTTAATTTTTGTTTTTTTCTTTTTACCCACTTACAACTACAATTCGAGTCGGAAAGAACCCGACCAATTGTAGGGGAATGTAAGAAAAGATAAACTCACTGTTTATTGTTGGTGTTTTGTTTTGGCTTTGATATTGTTACAAGTAAGACTTTGAGTGTTTATAATTCTTATTCGTTTTAGGGTTTTGCCAGCAACTGACGACTCCCGAGGTGAAGGCAATGAACTTTAAAGGCCTTGGCGACGAAAGGTTATCCATCCCCTAAACCGAGGTGTCATGCGACCCGTGCCTATCGGTTGGTTTGCAGTCAGGGGTTACCGACTGTATTATCACGGAGCTTTGCTGATACCTGGGCACCTCAGCAAATAGACCACGCCCTTACCACGTTAACGGGGGCTATGACGTGGTGGACCTCTCCATTCCCCTACACTCGTGGGACCAAAACATGAAACTTTCAACACAACAAAAACAAACACAACAAAAACAAGCAACGAAGACAGATGACGAACAGGCGAGAACAAGGACAACGATGGACAGTAAGACGAACAAGCCAACGGCTGTAACAGCCCAGGCAATCAAGGAAGATCGGCCCAGGTCGATCGGAATTGGTAAGGCAGCTCGACCAGAAGGCGGCTGCTCTAAAAACGGCGGCGAGGTACCCCTGAACTTCGCTCCAAGTACCTCCAAAGCCGCACAAGCCCTTTCCGTCATTGGAACGGATAAATCCCCTGCTTCGGGTGCTGCCAAGTTGAATGCGACAAAGTCGTCCAACAATGCAGCTTCCCATGTGTCCATTGTGCAAGGAGGGATGAAGATGATAACATCCAATCCCAAGATTGCACCACCCCCCGCCAAACTCGGCGACCGCAGAAAGTCCCCTTGGCACAAAAACCCTACAAAGAGGGCATCTAACACAAGGCGTGCTGCCTTGCGTTTTATTAATCTTTACGGCTCCAAGAAAGCCGAAGATCTCACCAATGAGCAGAAAGCTTCATTGGCATGGGCAAGAGCCTACATAGCTGGGCTGCCAAGTGCTACTCCTCCAGTCCCTGAAAAGGTGACAATGCCTAAACGGCAACGTTCGGAGGAGGAAGCTGCAGCCACGAAACAGCAACCAGGGACGAAACGTCCCAAAACTTCATCGAAACCGATGAACAAATCATTCAGCGAGGTGGCCAAAGGTCACCTTGTTCGAGCCATCATCGACAGGAGTGTCGACAATGGTGCCATTTCTCATACCAAGTGGGATCTGGTAAAACAAAAACTCATGGGTGTGTTCTGGACGATCCTCAGGGAGAATCCAGGACCACCCCCTCAATGCGATGACGCCGGCTGGTACCAGGGTCACGTGAAGCTGATGGCTTGCGCAGATGAGCGCTCAGCGCTGCTTCTTAAGCAGGCCATCCAACTACTAGGAGAGGTTTGGGAAGGTGCCAGGCTTGACGTGGTGTTAGTAGGAGAGATACCACGGAGGCCAAGATCAATCGCCACCATCCCCGCCGAACCATCTGAGCCTGAGGAGATCTTGAAGATCATTCAGTGCTGCAACCCTAAACTACCCACACAAGACTGGAAAGTAGTGAAGGTTTCAGCTGCTGAAGGGTCCTCGAGGACGGCGATTGTGGTTATTAACCAGCAATCCTTGGAGCCACTGAGGGAGAGGCAGGGCAAGCTCTACTATGGTTTTAGTACGATCTTGCTCCGTGTCTACCGAAGTGACAACAAGGGCAATCCGGCTCCATCGGTAAGTGAGGCCAAGCAACCTGTAGAAAGTATGGCTTGCGACGAAGAGGATACCCAGTCTCTCTCAGGATTGGTGGGTGACTTCTTTGATCACTTGGGTGATATGGTTGATGAGGACGTGCTGCTGGAGTCTGACCAGGAGGACGTCAACATCACAGTGGTCGCCAAAATGGATCATGGTGAAGGTGCTGCAGATAAACCTCCACCACTCTAAAGCAGCATCTGCTGCACTGCTTCTCCGTGTGGTAGAAGGAAGGGAGGAGCTCGTGATGGTCCAAGAACCCTGGATCCACAAGAATCGGCTTTGCGGACTTAACCTCAAAGGCTACAAGCTATTGTTTGCGAAAGGTACAGGTAACATAAGATCTTGTGTCTTAGCTAAAAACTCGTTGAATATCTTCGTTCTTTCTGATTACAGTGACGAAGATACCACAACTGTTGCCCTTGAGACACCGGACGGTATAGTCTGGATGGTCTCGGCGTATATGGCGCATGACCACGGGCAGGACCCACCCAACGGACTCATCCGTGATGCAGTTTTAAAGGCCGCGAGCACTGGAACACCGGTGATAATCTGTGCCGATGCTAATGCGCACCACACTATATGGGGCAGTACGGATACAAATGTAAGAGGTGAGTCACTATTCTCCTTTATTATTAATCATAATTTAGGAGTAGTAAATAGGGGCTGTGAGCCTACGTTTGTTGTTGCAAATAGGTGTGAGGTTCTTGATGTCACGCTAGTTAGTATAGACCACACCGATATGATCGAGGGCTGGATGGTGTCGAATGACTGTTCGCTCTCTGATCACAGATATGTGGAATTTAGGCTAGGGCTTAGGTCTTCAGGATCGATGGCTATATTAAACAGGAGACGTACGAACTGGGGAGTTCAATACTCCTCTCTGGTCCGGTCTCTATCTGACCCTCCTGGGGTTGATGATATCGGGGGGATCGATGCAGCAGTGGATCTGCTTTCGAACTCACTGCAGTTGGCGACTTCCTTGGCATGTAGGCCAAGGGTGCGCAGGGGTAGGAACCGACCACCATGGTGGGATCCTGACATTGCGCAGGCAAGAATTGACTGTCGTAGGTTGTTCAATGTGGCAAAGCGCCATGGAAACTGGGCGGACTATAAGTCATCATTGAATAGGTTCAGAAATCTGGTTAGATCGGCGAAAAGGGTTGCTTGGAGGAACTTCTGTAGCGGCGTGGAAGGATCCTCTGAGACGAACCGTTTACGTAAGGTAATGGCCTCGAGCCCGGTTGTCCCGACGTACGTCCGGAAATCGGATGGTAGTTGGACCACGAATAGTCAGGAAACACTGGAAGTGTTGATTGATACTCACTTTCCTGGAAACTCCCAATGGGGTTTGCGGGATCGGTCGCGGGAGGCGACTCCTATTCCTATGTCCATACCATTGGACTACGATAGGATTAAGTGGGCTATCGATAGCTTTAGCCCATACAAATCTCCGGGTATGGACGGTATAATTCCTGCGGACCTGCAGAGGAATTCGACCCTGATAATACCCTGGTTGTTGGCCATATACAGGGGATGCGCTAGATTTTCGTATCTTCCCGTGAAATGGACCCTGTGCAGGGTGGTCTTTATACCCAAAGGGGGTAAGGCTTCTCACACCGAGCCGAAGGATTACAGACCGATTAGTCTTTCATCCTTTCTTCTTAAGACTCTTGAGAGGGTTATCGATATACACTTGAGGATGACCATCCCAAGGGACTTACTCTCTGCCTCTCAACATGCCTACACAAGGGGCAGGTCTGTTGAGACGGCTCTTCACTCTCTGGTCGGAACCATTGAGAGATCGCTCGAATTTAGGGAGTACACACTTGTGGCCTTTCTCGACATAGAGGGGGCCTTCAACAATGTCAACGCGGACTCTATCGTGATGTCCATGAGGAGTCTGGGGATCGACGCTGGCATATGTAGATTTGTGGACAATCTACTACGGAATAGGGTCATTTGTTCTACGATAGGTGAAACCAGTGTTCAGAGGCTGGTGAACAGGGGTTCTCCCCAAGGGGGAGTTCTATCCCCACTATTGTGGAACCTGACTATGAACACCATGTTAACAAGGATGGACGACATGAGGATCAAAACGGTGGCGTATGCTGATGATGTTGCAGTGGCCATCTCAGGGAGGCATTTGGGCGTAATGTCCCAGTGTATGGAGGCTGCTTTGAAGATACTCAGTACCTGGAGTGCATCATGCGGTCTGGGTGTAAATCCGTCTAAGACGGAACTGGTACTCTTCACGAGGAGGTATAAGACCGAGGACTTTAGGCTTCCGAGGTTGAATGGAATTGAGCTTCGGATATCTCAAAGTGCGAAATATCTGGGCGTGGTTCTGGATAGCAGGCTGTCATGGGGACTAAATGTCCGGATGAGAGTGGAAAAGGCAATAGTTGCCATATATGCGTGTAGGGGTGCAATCGGCAGGAACTGGGGTATGAGCCCGAGGTGTGTCAATTGGATCTTTGAGGCTGTGGTAAAGCCGACCCTGTACTATGGGGTCGTTGTTTGGTGGACTGCATTGGATAAGGGCGTACACCGTGCGATGCTTGAGAAAGTATACAGACTTGTCGCGTTGATGATTACGGGATCAATGCGATCTACTCCAACGAGGGCGCTGTTCACGATACTAACTGGCTCCCGGTGGATATAATGGCCAGACAGTTGGCTCTTTGTTCGGCGACGCGGCTGCACGCGGTGAATAGCTGGTCAACACGTGACTTTGGACACGCCGCGATAATCAAACGTACGATTGTCCCTGATGTAGTGGATTACTGCACCCCGGTGCCATTCTTTGGTGCGGGGTTCGTGGTGCAAATGGCGCACAGCAGTGTGCTGGTGGATACTTTCCGTGAACCGACCCTAGGGGTCTACACTGATGGTTCGAGGAAAGGTGAGAGGGTCGGCGGAGGTTTCTTCATAGAGGAACTGGATGTGAAGGTTTCCTTTCGCCTGCCGGATGGATGTAGTGTCCTGCAGGCGGAAATCTCGGCTATAAGGCGGGCGGCAAACTGGCTGAGGTATCATCGCATATCGGGAGATATACGTATATTTACTGACAGCAAGGCTGCCCTTGCTTCCCTAGCGGGTGTCTACACGACATCGAGGTTAACTGTAGAATGGCGGATGTCTTTGGATGAGATTGCGAAACATTCAAGGGTAACGCTAATATGGATACCGGGGCACACTGGGTGCCCGGGCAATCAGGTAGTAGATGAGCTGGCCAAACAGGGTGGCCGCATGGATGATGCATTCATTGACCAATTCATTGGCCTTCCAATGGCTCACTGTAAATCACTTATAGGGCGCGAGTCCTATAGAGTTGCGCAGACGCGGTGGACCTGTGAATCCACCTGCTCGATATCCAGGATCCTTTGGCCTGGATATGATGGACGGAGAACTAGCTCTCTACTTGGGCTCAGCAGAAACCAGATTAGGACTGTGATATCGGTTGTAACTGGACACTGGCCGGTGGGGACTCATGCTAGGAGAATGGGTCTGGAATTTTACGACTACTGTAGAAGTTGTCAGAACGAGGAGGAGGAGGAGACTGTGCTCCACTTTCTCTGTCATTGCCCTGGACTGCGGGGTATTAGGGTGGAATGCCTGGGGGAACCGGTGTTTGCCTGTTTGGAGGATCTATCTGGGATGGAACTGAAATCGCTCCTTCTCTTCACTAGGAAGACGAGGTGGTTGGACTTTGCAGTGACGCCATCTGAGTGACTGCTCTAAGGGATGGGCATTGGCGCAGGGTATCACAAAGGGACCAATAAAGGACCCAAGTGAGCTGTCTTTGATGGCTGCCCATGGAACCTAACCTAACCTAACCTAGGGTTTTATTTGTAAAATATTTTTGGACTTTCTAAAATCTTTGGAAAAGGCTTTCTGATGAGCTGGCCTAAGCAACCAGTGAAATGCGCATAGGAGCTAGCTTTCCCTCCACAAAAAAAATTTCAGTGTATTTATCAAATATGAAAAACTGGGAATTTAGCACGTCATACGAAAATCGTATTAATAAATCGTTGCCTTATTTTTAAAGTTAGTTTGAAAAATTTTTTAGCGCTTAAATATTCATTATAATTTGCCAGAGTATGGGACTCTCCTTTACACAGAAAACTCTTTCATAAGTTCTATCGGGCTTTAAAAACACCCTTTGAAATTCAGATATAAAATACTACCATTATAATACGTAATATCATTCAACATTTTCATAAGAAAGTCTTACGCTACATCAAACTCCAATTATGGGATACATTATAAAAACAAAATTAAAAATATACGAACATGAACAGCGAAATGTCATAACAATAACACAAAAAACTATATAAAAGCCATAATAAATATATATGTACAAGCAAATCTTAATATCCATTAAAATACTCTCTAATGTGCATTGCAAAATTACAGATAGATAACATATAAACCTCTTGCATACATTCTTAGGTTTGCACAAAATTAAGTGCCCATTATGCCGCCACCACCACTACTCAGTTTCATTACAACGACTTGCCAACACTCGTAATTTTTACAAGCTTAATTAAATTACACTTTAATGTTCGATAATATTCATAAAGTTTTGTTTTATATTTCTCCACATCTTTTGTTAATATTTATTTTTAAGACTCCCATTGAAAAGTAACAATAACGCCAGCAACAATACTCGTATAAACATTACGCTTAAATGTTGACATTAAAGTTTATACAAAAACACTATAATCGTTAAAAATGGCCAAAACAACAAAACCGGGAAGAATAAGATGAAAGAAGAAACAAAATGTATGTACATATATAAAGTCAAACGAATAAAAACAAAATATTACAATATTAAAAATAAAGAAATGCTAAATATTCATAAATTTATACAATTACAATTACATTCATGCGAATACATATACATACATGTTTGTATGTGTTTATACACTCTTATAATGGCACATATTTACACTTACGCCAATAAACGTTTCTTGTATTAACAGTGAAAAGCAAAAAAGTTCACAGAAAGAAAAAACTCATACTAAATTTTAGTTTTTCCCGCGTTCTTGAAAAAAATTCAAGTACGAATACCACTAAAAAGTACTTGAAAAAATCCAAAAATGGGATAACGTTCGAAAACCAATCCTGGAATTTTTCAAAAATGGCAAAGCTTGAATCAAAACTTTATATGCAACGACGTTTGTTGTAGCAACAACATGAACACTACAAAAGTCGATAAAATACGATTCACTTGTTTTTTGAAGGAACAACAACACTACAAGAAGAAAAACATAGATTGTTTTATTTTCGTGTCTAAAAAAATAAAATAATTTATAAAAAGAAAGGAAAATTCCCGAATTATTTTTATTCAAATTATTTAAAATTATTAAGTTTCAAAGTGAATGATGATGAAAACAATTTCGGGCCGTTCTGCTAGTGTCTTATAATTGAGAGTTCTTCAGTACACAAAGAGGTTTACAGCAAAAGTGAAACGTGTACAACAAGAAAATAAGCATCAGCTTGTTTTGAATAGCTTCCGGAAGCTCCGACACATTGCTTACAGTTTGCCTATCAGTCGGGCAAGTTTACGGTGGCTGCAATTCATTACGTTTTGGGCACAATTGAGAACACGCTGACCAATCTGGCATATGTGCAAACAACCAACTTACTTTCAGACGGAGATCTACGCTAACCTCATATGCCCTAGGGAATGTCTAAGGTGGACAAAGGGCTTGAGATTATTTATAATGTCGGATACCCAGGCAGCTCTTACAACACTTTGTTCTTTAGTGGTGACTTCCAGGTTAGGCATTACCTGCTTTACATCTGGTGAAATGATTAGAATATGTTTTTCGTAACAGGCTATAAAGGCCATGAAAGGGCTGACTTCTTGGCACTCGCCGCCCATTTCTCGGCGTAACTAACGGCCAAGTTAAGGGGATGGTACAATCATGGTCCGAACGTGTATTTCTTTACACATGGGCATTCATTTCTGGGTTGAGATAGTCCAATCGATTTGTGACCTTGTCTCGTGGTGGGGCGGCTAGGCTACTTCAGCTTGAGAAGGGGGAACTTAGGCAACTTGTTGGCCTTTTTACGGGGCACTGTGGGCTTCTATACCATCTGTTTATAATGGCTTAGTTTAGTACCAGGTTTGTGGATTTTGTGAGGTCTCCTCTGCTGCTGTCCCGCCTTGGGGACTACCCAACAAATATTTATGATATTTCATCAGGCATGGTAATTGGATTAATACGTAGCCTGAACCTGACATGGTGAGACACACAAACAGCACAAACTATCCTCTTGGTCTAAGTGATTATGGCCTTCTACATATCTACCTACTACAAGAAAATACATAACAATATTCTCTTTGGTTCCTGCGGTAAGTGTTTACAATTCTTCTAAAAAAAAAATACTAATACTTATTGATGTCTGAAGCATCTTCCCACTGCTGCTCTTCTTTGACTTACAAAGCGGTTAGCTTGGAGTTTCTTTTGAGTGTGAGTAAATTTCTTGCTTTTATTGGAAATTCAGAAAAGTTATTTTATGTTTTTAGCCATGAAAAAATGAATTTAGTCACTAATCTTTTTAGAAATTTTTGTTTAGCAAAACTTTTTTGTAACTTATTGATTTTTAACGTATGGATTTTTATTAAAGTTTAATATATGACTATTGACTGCCAGCCGTCGTCAACGGCAAACCCCTCTGAAGAGATTGTGTGGTTACAATCGTATCGTCAGGGCAACTAGTCCGTGAAAACCAGGTTCGATTCCCAGTTCAGTCAAGAATGAAAAATTATCAATCAACTCATTTCAGATTCGACACGATATTGAATACAAAGATTTATTAGGGCGACGAAAAGGTTCATTATTTCCAATAGCCCATATTTTTAGCAATCGATATTCTACAAAGGAAAAACGTTCAATCAGGGGTGTGCTGGAAATTGAAAACGTAAAACTTAAAAATTTAGAAATCCTTTTAAATACTTTTTAAATCTGATATTTATAATATTTGTTATACAATTCTGTTTAATAGAGAAATATTTGTATTAGAGATATTTATCATAGAATTCTCTTATTACAGACATTTTATCAAAAAACTTTTTTAAACTACTTTACTTCCCAGCACACCGTTGAATATTCCTCTTTTTTCTTTGATTTTATTTATGTGCTGTATATTCAAGCATCGGTGGCGGAGGCGGAGGCAGCTTTCGGAGAAAAAGACAGAACGCTTTTTTTTTGTAGTGAAGTGGCGATGTGTAAAAACAGTCCGCAACAATCCACACAAATGGCGTGATCAAAACAAAAGTAACAAAACACAAACCACGTTAAACAATTGCATTAGTTCAACAAGCGTTTATTTTGTGCAGAAAAATAATTATTTAGTAATATTTTTTTGTTTTTTAATGTTATTTACTTGCTTAAATATTATTTACTCGTGTTATGGTAAACCTAAAAGTTAATTTTTACAACAGTTTTGCAAATAAATCTCAACTTTATAAGGCCCCTATTACGGTTTACAACTCAACTCAGTTGAGCTTAAGCTACATGTACACGACATGTTTTTTACATCAACTTTTCAGGTCAAATGTAATTGTGCATGTGTGTTACATTTGCTGTTTAACTATTTTGTTTAATATTCCATCATAAACGTACATGTTATTTGCCCCTCGTGGTCATAGTTAGCTAATGTGTCTATATAAATATGGATCTATTAATATTTTAAATTTTATTAAGATCTGTTGGATAGTTTTGGAGAGACATAAATTGCCCACTATCTCCCCTTGTTATCCTATTTTTTTTCTTTAATACATAGCTTAAGTGTCTATATAAATATGAATCTATCAATGTTTAAATTTCATTAAAATCTGCCAGATAGCTTCGGAGAGTAGAAATTGCCCCTTCCCACCACTTGGGGTCCTATTTTTTTTTACAAAAATTTATAGTTTATGTGTAGTTTTACATAGGTACTGCTGATTTTACGGACAAAATCATAAATAATATGTGCATAGTCCCATACAAAGCACATTTTTGTTAAAAAAAACTTTTTTTTGATTTTTAAACAGAAGTGCCAAAAATACTGAAGGTATTTTTTTAAACATGGATATTTTATATGTATGGCAGGTAACCAAAACACATTCATGGGTATTGAGTAACATCTGCATAATATTTATGTATTTTTGTCTACTGAATGTGATTGCGTGAAAATATTGCCGTGCATTAGTATAAGTAATAACCATACTTTTTGCAACGCACAGCCATATCTGTTCTTATTATTTGTGTTATAAATATGTGTATACACAATAACGAAAAGCGTGGGCAAATACATCTGTATATTATTTTAATGGGTACCTACTTGTTGTCATTCTCTGTTCAATATGACAATTTATCTGTCGAAATTTTTCTGCTCTCAGATTTTTGTGAGTTTTTTTAACTTCACAGGAAACAGTGCCTTTTTAGTCATTCCAAGTAGTATTGCAAACAAATTTTTAAATTTATACATATGTATATCGTTAGTCTCTATTTAATATAGTCTTTAAATATTTGTAAGTTCAGAAGTGGGTATGGCACCTCTCATACAATGACAATATTGGCGAATTGACGCAAGGCAGCAAAAATGATGGAAACCAATCAGAAAATGGCAGCAACAAAATACAAAATGCCACTACTCCTATGTAGATGGCAACTAGGGATGCCAATCCCGAAATCCAGAATACCGAAATCCCGGGATTATTCTAAAAATTTAAGTCTCGAATCCCGGGATTTTTTTGGTGAAAAACCCCAGATTGTGGATTTATGTAGTAAATATGTGGTATTTTTTTTTTATTAAATACAACTACATTTATTTAAATAAACGTTAGTCACCCTGTTAAACATAACTTCAAAAATTTAATATTAAATCATACTGGCAATGAATCTAATTTTTAACTGGTTACAAAAACAAGTCGCAAGTGGCTAAATGTTACATGCAATTCATTTTGTACCACAGAAAATAAAATCAGAAGATAAAGTTCGGTGTGGTCTTTTTTCTAAGTGAATGATAATAGAACTGCGCACGCACAATGCAAGTTGTACAAAAAGGTGTTAAAATTTTAGGGGATTCTACCAAAGGTCTTTTGACACATTTGCTTAAGTTTATTTTATTAGATTAATACTTGCATACGTATATATTTGATATAAAATATCTTAAATATTGCCATAAAGAATAAATGTATCTATTTATATACGATACCACCCAGAAGTGTTTAATGCGAACATTGTTTTTGTCGTTTTCTTTAAAAAAAGGTATCGATTACAAAAGGGAACAAATTTAAACTTTTTTGTGCGCGGTCTGGAATAAAATTGCAAATTTTTACTAATTTGAGGTCGCTGATTTCAAATCTAATCTCCATTTTTCTCTATCAGCTCTACTTTTCGAGATTAACTGTTATCTTCAAAATTAAGGCACTTTCACCAAGCATTACTTAAAGCCTTATAATGTCGTGTTGCTTCGAAAGTTTTCCTCTTCACTGCTTTAATTTCAGCAACAATTTTTGCTTTGCATTTACAATATAATGCGCTTCATAAATTTTTAATGCATTTAATGGCAAAATGACGACGCACTCATAAAGTTACACATAACACACATTCACAAATTTAAATGCTCACACATATACAATCTTACGCACACACATAAGAAAATTTTTCCTTTCCTCCCACTCACACAATTACAAAAAGTAATAACACTTCGAGTTATAATGACATCTCATTTCTGTTTGAAGGGGAGGGCAGAGCAACAAAAATTAAAAAGTAAATATTTACTTTATGGTTATACACATATGTAAAAACTGCCTACGATTATATACACTGCCAGTAGATAATTTTTATTATTAACGCTTAAACATTAACACTTACAGATGATAAGTGTGTGTGTGTGTGTATGTTCAGGCAAATGTCGTAATATTTTTTTAATAGAATTTATAGCCAAAAATCTATTAAAAACTCCGGACACACTTAGCAAAATGCGATTAAATAGATTTTGCTATAACTGCGTTTCAGTTTGCGATAAAACACCGATTTTTGTTTTGCATATAGAGAAGGTATAAAGCAGCAGTTTTGCTTGAGTAACTTAAAATTAATTCAAGTTGTTTTTATTCGACCTCTCTTTGAGTATCATCATTTGGGCTTGTAAATAAATAATAATTTATATTAATCACAGAAAAAAAGTATTGTTTATTTCGTTTCATCAGCTGTTGCTTGAAATAAAAGCATTTTTATTTATACGTAACTTAAAATTTTTGATTTCTTGAGATATGACTATCTTGCAATAAAGGAGCGAAGTGTAGTCGTGCTGTAAGAATATGAAGATTGATTTGGAATGGATAATAAAAGTTAGAAATATAAAAATTGGTAAGAAAACCTATAAAGAATATCAAGCCTCACAATTTTTAACAGCAACCCAGTAAAATTTTGTTGTGAGTAAAATGTAATGTCCGCTTTAAGACTTTTTGGAAATTGTATCTGTCAGCAGATTTAATCTGTCAAACTCAAATCACAAATTGGCAATTCCAGAAAAAGTTTTTAGTCAATAATGGGTTGAGATATTTCTCTAGATTTCTCAATGAAACTAATTCGATATTTTGCATAGAACTCTAAATTACTAAATTATTAATTATCAACATTTATGGCCATTTTCTCAATGTACCGTCAAACTGCCTGTTACTAAATGTCAACAAAAATTTATTAGACCGATTAACTGTCTGTTAACAATTTTGGGTTTCATAATATACCGACAAAAAACATGGTTTTAAGTTGGCAACACCTCTCAAAATACATGGAAAATTTGGGAGTCAGCTGATTGAATTTATGTGTACGGCAAATAAAAGGAAAATAAATAATCGACAGATGAGTGCTGGTTATCTTTGCGACAGAATAGAAGCAAATGTGACATTAATAGAACCAAATTTCTTTAAAGTGCAGTTTTTCGTTGGGAAAAAAGCTAACCGTGTAATGAGAAAACGGAAATTAAAATAGATTTTAGTACTAATAAAGTGGTCCTAAAATCTCTTAACTTCTGAAAAAATATTCAAAATCAAGGATACTGTTACGGAATTAAATTAAAATAAGAATTTGTTATTATTTTCTTAGAATTTATCTAAACAGGCTTTCAAGGTCATTTGTATTTAAATAAAAGATTATTTATTTATAATTTTTTCATCCTACGTTTCGTTGGTATTTTCCAACTTCATCTGGGATTTTTCAGTTTATTAAATATTTAATCTTTGTTAAATTTACATTTAATAATAAAAAACACACAAGTTTTACAACATAAAACACGAAATTGTTTAAAATTATTTAAAAATAAAAATAAAAAAGTAAATAAATATCACAGGTTTTTCATTAGTAATTTATCACAGTTGAACTAAAACTGAAGAATTATTTATAGGTTTTGTAATAAGTTATCTGATAAGTTAAAGTTGCTAGTTGTATAAATTTAAAATTGCTATGCATAATTGTAACTCCACTGCACGCAAATATCTAAAGATGACAAAATTTTTGCATAAAAGTAGACTTTAAATAAGACTGCACGACAGTTTTAGCATAACAATTAGCACAAGAAGGTTTAAGAATGTATTAAAAATATGATTTGGTATAAATACAGCCTGATCAATAAATGTCATTGTATGGTTTAGTTCACTACTTACAGAATTGAATAACATTTGCGCCCTCAATTATTTATTACATGAAAGAGTGTTAAGCCAAAACAACGTTTATAAAGTCAAAATGTAAGTAACTTCCACACTTACCTGAAAAGAAATGAAAAAAAAACAATAAAAATTTTTTAAATAAATAAAAGTGATTTTTATAAATAACACTAGAAGTAAATAATTTTCAGTAGTTCTAATAGAGCAATTCTATTTTGCAGCAGTTGTGTTACAGAAACACCAACAATTAAACACTTCACTTACTCCTATTTTAATGAAAGAAAGCTTAAATTTCTTAGTTAGAAACATATTCCCTATTTATTTTCCCTTTTTAAATACGTGAATTTTACTTTTCAGTAGTCAAGTGCCCCTGAAAGCTAGTTGGTATTGAGCTGGACTATAAGATAAAGAGTTACGGGTTCAATTCCCACCAGAGACTCCCGTCTGTTTCGCAAGTACTGAGATGAAGGTCTACGCAAGGCAAATTGACTAGACGGTGAGGTCAACTCTGCAACAACACTGCTTCTGTGGTCGGGTTGTCAAAAATATTGCTAGTAAAATAAATAGATTTTTTTTTACATAAAAAACTAGTTTGTATACAAACTTTGACAAGTCGACCACCGAAAAAAACACCTAATGTTGTCTTGACCCCACCTTCTTTCTAGTGAATTCGCATTGGGTCGACGTAGCTTTTATTCGGTAAATTAAATTTGTTATTATATTTGTAACACAACAACAAACTTATAATTTTTATAGTGATAACGCATGTTTTCTCTTTGATAACGCCAAGAAATTACACTGGCCTGCAGCAAAAATCGCATTTAAACAAAAATATATTCAATATAAGGATTATTAAGCGCTAAATTTAAATCCGTTTTCAGTTTTTTCTACGGTCTAAGATTTTATTTTATGGGCTGCACTAATATTTTTTCGCTTAAAATAAGGCGGTTATCTTTGGTCATCTTAACAATAGTTTTTTTATATTTTCATCAGTTTTGGAGATATTAAGGAATAAATGTCGGTAAGATTTTTTTATGCAAAATGTGATATTTTTCCCCTTTTTTGAAATTTTAAGATTACGGGGCATGTCCCATACAAAGACAATATATATTTCTGTATATCTCGAAAACGGCAAGAGCTTAAGTTTCCAAATCTCATACAAGCGTCTTGGTTATCAATATCTGGAAAACTGCAGGAAAATTTTTTTTAAAATTTGATGCTCATCGCAGAGTTATCAATATACAAATAGCTAATGTTTACAAATTTGGTACAAAAAGCTTGGTTATCAAGATGCAATATCAGCCAAAGGAGTCCGAGAAAGATATGTAGGCGTGGCATAAATAAGTGTATAATTATTTATTTATTTATTTTAAAAAAATTATTATTTTACTTTTAGTTACATTAGTATTTAAAGAAAAATCTATAAATCTATACAGCTCATAAAATTCAATACACATTCTCCTGAGAGGGTCAGCGTTTGCATAATTAGCCCTAAAAAACTGGTCAGATAATGGTGAGAAGTAACGTGTTGGCCGTGGAGGAATGTTGAACATTGTTGATCAGAAAACCAGAACAAACGTCACCGTTAATAGTATCAAAAAGTGAGCACAAAATAACAGTTCGTTTGACAACTACGCATTCCGTAGGTTCTATCGGGTTGAAAAAACACTATCGATTATCTCTGACTTCATATTAAGGGTGAGTTCCAAAACGTCAGTTGCAAAGCAACTCGCTTTTTTAAATGCATTCTACAATGCAACCGTGTAAAATTTCAGAATGTTATCTGTCCCAAAGTGCATCAAAACAGTTACCGATGCGTTCACAATGACCAAACTGTGCATCGTTAAACTTGATGGTACATTTTTGACGTCGACTGCAAAGTATTATTATGTTTTGGAACTCAGCCTAATTTATAATTTATTCTTAATATGTGATTACTTATTCTTAAGATACCGTGTATAAAAGAATTATTATTTTTCTTATGATACAATATTATTGCGGGCTCGAGAATGTGTTTTTTCCTTTCCATATTCTGTAAACCAGAACATACAAAAAAACTCATAAATTCATGAATATATACACATAAAGAAAAAACACTCTAGATAAATCAAGTTCTTTATGATTACTTTAAGTACGAGTCGTACTCAAAAATACAAGTACGAATAACACTAAAACATACTTAAAGCAATCCTAAATGGGATTACTATCGAAAATCAATCCCATAATTACTTGAAATAAGTATAAAATTCTTAAATCAAGTAAAAAATAAGATTAAATTTTCCGTTGGTAGTGAAACTCTGAGAGTAAAATTACAAAATGAGGGATTTAATCTCATAAAACTTATTTGTCTCATCACTCAGCATTGCATTCTTTTATGCATACGTGAGTGTTTATCAAAGTTTTATGTAGATTTACAACAACACAACACCAGTTTTGAAAAAACGATTTACTTTTTGTGTGTAGAAAAAACAGAACATGTTTAGCCCTCCGGCTTACGCATGTTTTGATTTTCTATACACATTGAAAAAATGTCTGGCCAGACTCATGTGTACCACGAATGGCTAAAAAGTAAATTTGAACTCCTGCTTCTCATTTAGTTTATATTTTTGGTTTAATATGTACATAAGATTTCTAAATTAAAAAGCATATCGGGCCTGATGTTTGTGTTTTATCATTCTGTAAGGTGTAATACGGGTAAGTAAAACTACCATAATAATTTTTTCTTTCTAATTTCTTTATTTTGTTTTTTTTCAATCAGGAATTCGGGATAAAATCAACTTTATAATATTTGAATCAAGCGCATTTTGAGGTTAATTCAATCTTAGTTAAACTTAGATCAATCTTATTTTCGGATTATTTTAAGTACGAATTCGAATTAAAACAACATTATTATTCTTGAACCAAGCCCATTTTGAGATTGATTCAATCTTAGTTTGACTTAATTCAATCTCATTTTCGGATTACTTCAAGCACGATATCGGGATTGAATATGGATAATTTAAGTATTTTGGGATTGAAAATCCGTACTTGAATCAATCTGTCTGTACTTGATTCAAGAAAAACCGTAGTCACCGTACTATTAATACCGCTTCGGATTGATTTGAGTACGGATGGATTGATTTTTCTTTTGAGTGTACAGAATAATGTATTATTGATGTACACACAAGTCTATGTATATTAAATAACATACACATATGCATATGTTTACGCACATGTCGTTATACAGAATACAGTTCATGTATGTGTGAAGGAACATAAATTACGCAGAAACTTAAGGTGAAATGGAAGTCCTGTCGACGTCAATATTTGTGAAATAAAATCACACACATCAAACCATTTCGATGACTGTATACAATGTAAAATTGATTATATGGAGGATGTTTGTGAAGTTTTTTAGAAAAGATATCGTTACGTTTTTCCTTTAATAAACGCGTTTGAGTTCTTTTTAATTGGAAATCCAAATAAATATACACACTTATTCAACTTAACAAACTTTATTGAAATTAATTATTTCGTTCACAATGTCTCCAATGAAATAACTTAATTATACATGAGTCACCCCTTTTTATATTTCCTAATTATTTCTACATTTTTCCTGAACCTCCCTGTAATAACAACTTTTATGTACTTAAACCATTTCTAGAAATGACTGGAAAATGCATGTAGTAATTATTTTAAAATAACCGTTGCAGTGAAAATTATACATGGCAATTTTAAGTTACTAATATGACATAAAACTATAACTTACAAGATAACTTATAACTACAACTATAAATAATTTTTAGATAATTTAACTTTCGAAACAATATGTTTAGATTTAGAATAGATGTGCTAAGGTGCATTCTGCAGGTCCTCGTTTTGAGTACAATTTAATTGCATTTTGAGGTGTATCTCGGCGAAGGTTTTCACAGTCCTTCTTGGCAGGGGTTATATGAAACGAAAATGTGTTCTGAAAACGTTTTTTCAATTAAAAACTTGATTGTTTAACGCACTGTATGAAATGTAGTGCCTTTAAGTTATAAATAAAAATTTACATTGAACGGCATATAATGTATAGACTGATCCGTACAACTCCTTGCTAAAGACAAAAATCAACTCTGTTGAGTTGTAATTTCTTAATTTTTGTATTATGGTTTACAACTTTATCATATTGAGGTCAAGAAAAGCATAAAAATTACATAACAAAAATTACAACTGATCACAGCCAGTTGTCTTAATTACAACTCATCTGAGACTTGTAAAAGTGATCTGGGCATTATTTCATCTACCTCCCATATAAATTATCGCATAGTGTTGCCATGTAAAGTTTGTGATTACGGTATGAATTGCAGTTTATAAAATAATTTAATTGGAATTGGTTCATAAGTTTGCTTCAGCCTGTCCACTGAACTTTTCCAAATTGCCGGAATTACTTTTAAGATTTTACCAAGTCCCCATACAAAAGATTTCCCAAAATGGGCTTTAACCAGCATAAATGATCAAAAAATTTTTAATGTCGGTTATTACAATAAAACTGCTTTGACACGAGTAATTATATATCCACAGCTCAATTCCAAAACACGCAAGTTGAAAATGTTAGTTTTTTAGGAGAAGCTCTAAAAGTTTACGGGCGATACAACATTCACTTTTTTGTGAATAACTTTGGTTTGGGTAAGCAGTTTAATACCAAATTTTACAAAAATAATGTTAAACCATACTCAATTTAAGGAAATCAAAAACATAAGCCTTTTTAGCATGTCTTGGAATTCAGCTGTTGATATAAGCACACGTCTCTTATACCTTTTCCAGACATAAGCCCGTACGTACTAAACATTTTTCTTTTATAAACCTAAATAGCTTATCCGAATTTCTAGACGACAGGACTATAATTAATTACACACATAAAAAAATATTAAAAAAAGTATTTAAATTTCATTAAAGTGATAATTGAATCAATTATTTTTTTTTTTTGTTAAGCGAAAATTAAAAATATAATTTTGATATAATTAACATTTTAGTTATTTTGAAATAAATTTTGAACTAAAATATTAATTAAATAACAAAAATGTTTTCTTTTAAAGTAATAAAATAATTTAAAATTGAAAAATTGTTGTTGGAAATTGTCAAAAATCAATCAATCAACACATTAAATTATGAATTAAAATCTATGTATATATATAAAAAGAAGTGTACATTTTGATTGTCACTCCATAACTCGAGAACGGCTCGACCGATTGCCATACAATTTTTAGGGAAGGTACAGGGAGGAGTGATGATGGTTAGTTGATTTTGAAATCCAAAACCGGTCTAGCCATTCTCCAGTTATATCTATATATATAAAAATGGAAAATGTTTGTATGTTTGTTTGTTTGCTTGTTTGTTGGCTTATAATCTCCGAAGCTACTGAACCGATTTTCCTGAAATTTTTACAGTAACATCACGTGAGCCCTGAAAATAAAATATGCTACTTATTTTTTCGGTAGGGGCAGGGGGTTCGGTACCCCCATAGGATGCCAATATTTATTATCGCATATCTTAAGAGCCGCTGGACGCATTTTGCTGAACTTTTTGTAGTAGGATCTTCTGAGCCCCGAAATTGAAATAAAATAGCAGCGGGGGAAGTGGTTCCCCCCATAGGACGCCAATACTTAATATCGCGTATCTTATGAACTGTTATAGTGAGAATGTTCAAACTTTGTGGAAGTCACTCTTATGGAGCCACTGCACGCATTTTGTTGAACTTTTGGTAGTAGGATCTTCTGAGACCCAAAATTGAAATAAAATAGCAGCGGGAAAAGTGTTACCCCCCGTAGGACGCTAATGTTTAGTATCGGATATCTTAAAAACTGCTATAGTGAGAAAGTTCAAACTTTGTAGAAGTCACTCTTATGATATACTTCACTTTGAAAATAAAAATAAAGCGGGTAGGCGCAGGGGGGAACTACCTTCCATAGGATGCATATATGAAATATCTCTCAACCGATAAAGTGGTTAAAGCAGTGTAGCGAAGCGCATCGGGTTAAGCTAGTATTAATTAAAAATTAAATAACAAAAAATTATTTCGTTTAAAATAAAATAATTTAAAATTGTTGTTGGAAATTGTCAAAACCAATCAACACATTGTTTGAAACGGCAAAGTTTTGTGATCATTTTTTTAATTGAAATTAAAAATATAATTCATTGAAAAAAAAATTCAAAATATAAAATTTTGACAATTTTTAGTAATCAATATAATCATTTTGGTAAAAGGTGCAAAATCAACAAATGGGTTGCTTGATTCTATGAATTTGGTATAAAATTGGTGATTAGAGAAAATTTTTAATTTTTTTCTGTGATAGAAACAAATTTTTTATTTTTCTGTTTATATTTCTGAATGGTTGTTTCTTTTTAAACAACCTTTTGAAATCTACCCTCGTATAAGGCTGTGGTTAAAAACCATCGTATTTATTGTAAGCTCAAGCTCATCAACATCATTGTCCTGCATATGGGATGTTTTACGCTTGTATTTTTTTTTTTTTTTTTTTTGGTAATTTCCGTTTGTGCCATTTACTTATTGTTAGAGTACTTAATTTTGGTTTATTTGCCCCAACGTATTCGCATAAAGTACGATACTAACAAAATTTGATTTTCTAACATCTTTACACCATTATCTTTCATAGGCCATTGAGTTTAATATTTGAATCTATAAATTTACATGAGAGAGTATGTGTGGCTGAATGTGTGTTTTGTATTAGCCACATGTTGGCTTTGTTAATAAAACTGTTTGTTATTATCGACACACAAATGCACACTTTGATTAGACTCAAATATCCATTCGCTTCCTTTTTACGGTCGTCCTTTATTTATGATGTTTTAGAGGTTTGTATATTTAGACATTTGACGTTTATTGAAAATCCATTTATGTACTTACTTCTTGTATTATGTAAAAGTAACTAACGGCTATTCGTATTTGGTAAATAAATACTTGAATGTATTGAAGGTGCACATGATTGTGTTTGTACTTGTGGAACGTTCCATATGGGACTGTTTAAAAGAATTTTGAATATAATTCCAGAATTTTCATTATTTAAGTATGATTTTTTTCTATTGCACTTTCAAATTATTGTTAAATTGGTCTTGGGAAAAGAACCAGGGCTTAAAACTGATTGACTTTTTTAAACGCTTTTGTAATCGCTTAGTTTTACTTAAGAAAAAGAACAAAGTAAAATCATTAAGCAATAAGCACATGCAGAGAGTGAGAGTAAATAATTTACTTATGCTCGGCTTAAACAGCAGGCCACGCAACCACTTTATACAAAAAATTGCTGTTGCTGTAAGTAATAAGTTTATGCTTATTTTATTTTTTCTTTGGCTTAGCTGTTAATTTATGAGCTTAAATTCAGCCAGTTGTATCTTCTCTGCTATGGCCAGAACTTTTAGAGGTAAAATCAGGGGTCTAATCACCGCATACGATATCGAGCAAAATTGATCGAAATTATTTATTTTGGTTCACGACTCTCGATATGGAATGAAATTTATTGAAATTGAAATATTAGCATTCGATAAAGAGTAACTCGACATTACATGTCTCGAGTTTTCAATCGATACGTCAGTGTCTATCGTATGCAAAAACATTCAATAGTTTATTCGATACGATAGTATCGAATGCGGTGATTAGACCCCAAACAAACCCCTATTTTTGCAACTTTCTTATAGAAAATTTGGCGACAGTTACTTGTGTTTAATTGCAATAAAATATTTTTAACAATTTTAATCAAAATATGTATGTCAACAAAGTCTGATGCCATTTCAGTAAGATTTCAGTATTTTGTAAACGCCCTGGCTTATGTAACGTAATACTGCTAAGATACGCAAGTTTGAAATTTAACGTTTATTATTTTCTATGCATATCAAAGTTAGCAAATGTGAAACAAAAAACTTGTAGATATTATTCCGGTGATTTCCCCTATTGCAAATATACACAAGTTCAACTTTTTATGTGTATTGTAACCGTAATATTAAATAAAAATAATAAACAAGTACAACACGAATGTTGGCAGACCAGCAAAAAAAAATATAAAAACATTTGAGCCATTCCGTAAAGAAAAATTAAATGCTGATGGTTCTTATTCACGCTGGCGTCCACAATTCAAATAGAGAACACATAGCAGAGCTGTGGAAACCTACAGACAGCAATGTCTTCCTGCAAATTCAAAATGATGTACTGCATACGTTCTGATAATGATGAAACTAGCATATTACGAACAGAAACTTATAAAGCTGCTGTTTTTTGAGAAATTTGGGCGATGCTTGGCATGAAAAGTAGTAAACTGGCTAACCATCAGAAGGCGCGCTACAAACAAATTTAGAAAGAGCGAAAGAACGGTTTAAGATCTTTGGTAAGCAAGGCCTTAATAACTTTGTTAATATGTAAAAGTGTTCTCTATAATGATTAGGGTGAAATAATTAGATCTTTTTAAAAATAAATTTGTTAAAAAAAATTAAGCTAAAAACGCCAAAGTAACCCGGGAAACTTGGCATTCACGTAAGGGTTGAGTGTTTAGGTAAAAACAGAATTTTGTATTTAAAACGATCTTTAAAATAAATGTGATTTAAAATCAAACTTAAAAATTGGCCGTAAAATTTAACTATTGCATTTTGTTATGGATCGCCTCATATATTAAGCGGTTAAAATGATTCAGTTTAGAATGTTACTAGAAATTGATTAGCTTTGTAAATAATAATTCATACGGTAATTAATGTTTAATATGTTTTCATACATTAGAGCATGTTGCATAATTTGTTTGTATTTTCAAATTGGATCTTCCCTAACAAAATATGAAAAATTTAAGTTGAATTTTTTTCCAGTTACACAGCCATGTTCTCGAAATGTGAGTGAAAATTAAATCGATTTCAATTTCACTCGATTTCGATTTCTAGAACGTGGCCTATTGCTAAAATATCTGATTTTTAAATATTTAAGTTTTAAATAAGTAGTGAAACTCTTCCTTCAGTCAATTTACTAGAATAACTTTTGTACTTTTAAATTCTTATTTGCAAACAAACTTTTGTTCCAATAAATAGCAACGAATTTATTGCGAAAGGAATTAAGTTTTATTTAACTAAAATCACACTTGTTGTTGTGAAATTGTTCACTTTATTTTTTGCATTTCATCTCTCATTTTCTTGTGCTTAACTTTATTTGTTTAAGAGTGCAGTGTAATATTTTTATTATTTTATTTTTTACATTAACATTTTTCTTTCTTTCTTTTTGCAATCAGTTGCGGTATCTGACTACAATTACTGTAGCAACATTTACATACAAATCTACACTGATATTTATATGTCAGTACGTGTACTTAGTGATACGAGAAATATCTTTAGAAAAACGAAACAAAAAACGAACATTTTACCAAGCCAAATGTCTCCACTTTATGTTGTGAACATTACAATTATCACACTGATTCCAAGGGAGGATTTAATTAAAACATCGCGGTAAAAGAAAGTTGATTTAAGGTAAAATCTTGAATTGTGTAATCGACGTTATTTAAGAAAAGATCGCAAAAAGAATAAAGTCGATTAAGTTACTATTTTTTTTTAACTTGTAGAACAATTTTTGCAAAGACAGCAATAATTTTATAATCAAATACGCTTTTGAGAATTAGTATTTTAATATTCTTGAAAATTACAATTCAAATATATCTGATCAAACAATTCAAATTGATTGATACAAATAATGCAAGAAAGTCTCACATTCGCGTGACTAAATATTGGTAAAATAATTATTTTGATATAATAAACAAGTTTAGAAAAATAACTATTAATAAAGGTCGAATAAGAGATAATCTATATAGGAATAGTTAAATCTAAAAGGATCCCAAAATGAAATTTTGATTTTTTTAAATTAGGCTTAAGTTCATCGAATTTAGTTTTCATGAAATTATTTTAAAGAAAAAAGGTATTTAAAAACATAAAAATTAATTAAAATTTTTGGATTATTTTTATTCTTGACTGAACAGAGGGGATTGAACTCGGTTCTTTTTTACTTGTTTCGAGTATAGCCACATTTTTATCATCAGAATTCTTTGCAGTTTTACCCTTTCCGCCATAGCGATGGCTGGCGTCTATAGTCGAACATCAATCTTCTTACCAATAATGTTATTGGTGGGTCGAAAATTGCCATAATTGATTATCTATTTTCAATTTATTGACATATTTTACTTCAAAATTTATATCAAAAAAACATTGATAAATAAAAAAAATAAATGTAATCAACATAAATTAAGTATTTATAGAGAAGATAATTATTTAATTAATTTGCCAGCTTTGTTGTTTTTGACTGCAATAAATTCAATAAAACTTTTAAATTTAAGTACAAAAAAAATTAATCAAGGTTATCACGATGATTAGTATTGTGGTAACTTTGTTGAACTATTTATGGTTTTTAATCCAAATTTTCATTATTTTTAATCAGGCTTAAGTTCATCAAATTTAATTTTCATTAAATTATTTTTATGAAGAAAGGAATTTTTAAAACATGAAAATTAATTAAAATTGTTATTGATAATCCTTCATTCTTGACTGACCTGAGATTCGAACCCAGGCGGCTGGTTACCCTGATTCGATCGCTACCACTCGATCTCCTCAGAGGGATTTGCTGTCTTACGCTCGCAGCCATCGACGACTGCTGACGTCAATAGTCAAACATCAATCTTTAAACCAAATTGTATTTTAATCTTTGGTAGATCGAAATTTGCTTTTTTGAATGATTATCCACTTTTAATTGATTTTACATGTTTTTCCCTTACCTCTGTTTTTTCATACTTTTTGTCAAGAATTCTTCTTGAAGTCCAAAGTGCATTTTTTTGTTTTTTCATGATGGTCATTGTGCAAATTTGCAATTTTCAGTGCATGCTATGATTGATCTTGAGCATACCACTTTTATTCTGGCAACACTAAAAACCAGGGCTATGGAGTCGTCCGAAAAAAGTACTAACTCCGACTCCGACTCCAAATGCTGAAATTTTTTAAGTGCGACTCGGACTCCTTATCCGACTCCTACTATAATCTTGATGCTTAATGTAAATGAGACTCAGTGATGTTAACTTTTATTTTTTCATTACTGTAAACGGTCTTCTAAAAATTAGAGAAGAGCAATCAGTCCATCGCCTGTCATTTGGAAACAGGACATAAGAGCAGTATTCATAAACCATTTATTTAAATTTTAAATGTGTTTTAAGAAGATAATTTTTATTTTGGAAATTTTTTTTAAATTTTTTATGCCGAAAAACTTTGGAGTCGGAGTCGCGAGTTTTTGTGGGTACTACGACCCCGACTCCGGCACAAAAACATCAACTCCGACTCCGACTCCACAGCCCTGCTAAAAACTCCTGACAGCATTGTAAAAAATCTGCATTTGTTTACAATTATGCACAAGCAAATTAAAATAAATTTTTTCTTTTTAATTAATTTAAATTTAATTATCTGTTTTATATAAAAACCCTCGAAAATTTTCAATTTATAAGTTTACTTAAAAACAATATGGGGGCTAATATTTCAAATGTTATTGTTTTCATTGCAAATATGCACTACATGCTCATGGTTTTTTAGTGCATACGAAGTATAATAAAGCAAATTTCAAATATGTTAATTTTGTTGTTATGTTGCGCAAATGAGTGTATTGTTGCACGCACTTGCAACTTGCACACTTTGCCCTACCCATCGTGATTTCCCTCAATAATTAAAAAAGTATTTATTGCCTTTCACTTCACTTACATTTTTTTATTTTACACAGTTTTTTAATTTAAATAAACAAAAAATGGAAGAAGTTTGATAAAACTTTACTACGATCGTAATGTAGAATAAAACATAAAATCTAAAGAGAAAAACTGAAACGGGAAGCAGAATACCAAAGTTGTCAAGCGAAGAAAATTTCGATCCCAGTCGAAACGCAGAATAAGGGTGATAATTCTTGGTGAATTTGGTGAAAATAAGATCACAACATTAAAAAAGAAACAAAAAATAAAGTGAAAATTATTAAATTGAAAAAGGGGATACTGAACATGGACAAAATAAGACCTCAAACAGACTTTGTTTTGCTGACTTTGTAACCGATACCGTATTTAAAGCCTTATTTCGTCAGGATGCTTGAATGAAGCTACTCAGGTGCAATATTCATATATAAATTTCAATACACATAACAAAACACACATCTTTCGATATCCAACTAAATATATTTAGCGACAAATTTTTTAACATATAATCAGGTATGGGCACCACTACATTGAAAACTTTGCATGTGTGGCATTGCATTGGTTTGTTTACGTTTGCATTTGTTTATTTTATGCTCTTTTGCTCTTTAGATTTTTTGTGTATGTACACACATCGTACGCTCTTTTTGCATTTTCATTTTGCATTTGCCCATACATGCATGTAATGCTTCTTTTAACCACATTATTATCACTATCATTATTATAAAATTATTTTCTAAAATGCCTGTACTTTCCGCAAAAGCTTAACAAGGACAAACCTGGAAGGACAGACAGACATCGTAAGATCTACTCCAAAAATGATGGGAAGGTCTAGGTGGAACCAATATTATTAAGATATTTTCAATTTTTAGTTTTGATTTTCTGTTAGTGTCAAAAAGTTACGTAAATATAAGGTTTGAGTATTACTTAATTAGGCGGTTTTTTACTATTGATGATACAACGCTAAAATTGTTAAAAAAAAAAATACCCAGTAAAAACTTCGCCTACAGAATAATGTGTTAAGTAATCAGAAAAACTTAAAATCACTACTTACAACTGAAAAAACCAATGAATTTTACAAGGGATGTCCCAAAATGAACGCATTCAAAAGTAAGCTATTATTTTTTTACCTACATACATTCAGAAATAAGTTGTTATAGAAGTTGTTATAGAAGCAGATATAGAAGAAAGCTACTAAATAATGAGTGAGAGAAGCTATTCATTTTGAAAAAGTAAGTGAAGTTTTTACTGGGTAATTATTACTTAGTTTTTCTGGTTCTTTTTAAACAGGCAATTGTTTTACGATGTTTTACGTTAACGTTTGCATAAAAAATTTTGTATTTCCAAAAATTTAAATTACTTTTTGATAAAAAACGGCACGGCCTAAAAAACATTTAATTGACAACATCTTTTGTAAGTTGTTGTTGTTTTTATTTTGTTTTCCTTAACCTACTTACAACTACAATTAATGTTGAGAGAATTTCAACTAACTGTAGTGGGGAATGTAAAATCTGTATGGATGAAGTTTCCTGATGATCTGGCCTAAGCAACCAGTGAAATGCGCATAGGAATAGCTTATCCCATCAACAATAAATTTCAAGTGTTTTTATCAAGAATAAAAACAGGGAATTAAGCACGAATAACAAAATCTTTTGAAAATTTAAATTTTGTATTCCCAAAAATTGAAATTACTGTTTGATAATAAAAAATATATATGAGAAACACATATTTTCCATGTAAAATTCTATGCGAACGTTTACGTTTGAAATCGTTGAACAGGCAGTAAAATTTTACTTTTAATCGTTTAAAAAATGATTCATCATTTTTATTCATAAAAAACAAAACTTTCTAAAAAAAAACTTTTATGTATTTATTTTATTGGCAACAGTGTTTTGTGTTGTCGTCTTTGGTATTCTTTGGCATTAAGTGTTGCCGCTTGTTGGCTTTCAATGCAATTATTCTGGTTAAATATCTTTTTTCCGTTTTAACTGTAATTACAAAAGTTTAATTGAGTTTTCTCTCATCTTTGCTGCTGCTGATTCTTTTTTTTCTATAAAACTCTTTTTTTTTTCTTTTTGTGCGCTTCCTACTCCACACTTTTATACAATCTAGTTTTTTCTGTTGATGTTGGTGTTTTCTCTTACTTCACTTCCTTTTTGAAAAAGTAAAAAGAAGAAGAAAGAAGAAAATAAAAAGTAGAGACAAAAGTACAAAGCAGCAAAAAGTATTTAAAAATAACAACATGAGAAAATCAGAAGAAGAAAACCTTTTGGCTTAATATGGCCTTCTTCCCACCTCTTGGATTTGTTAAATGGTTGTATTAAATTCAGCTGTTAAAAGAGAAAACTTTAATCAAGAGGCTTGAAAACACTTGTCACCAAAGATAATTCTTTTTTTAGTTGTTAGCAACGCCATACACTACACATTGTTTTCAAAGAAGAAAAACAAAACAAAGCACAGAATGTTATTTTCGGCTATGCCGAATCTTTGATACCATCCAACAAGATTTTTAATTTTTCAGAAGTGGACTTATTATGGGATCTCTGGTTAATTCTGAATCACTTATAATACAAACGAACATAACAAAGTTAACGATGTTTTGCTAGAGAAAAAATTTTTGCTAAATCAATTTCCGCCACAACATGATGATTTGTTAAGGGTTTTTGAAAGTGAGTTTTATATTGAACCTTTGGCTAATTATGGACCGACTTTTACAAAATTAAGGTTTGTAATTTTCAGGCTTATAAAAACAAAATTTGACCAAATAAGTCATAAGATATTTTTCGATTATTATGTAAGTTAGTTTCTTTCTAGTACTTTCTAGTTTAATAAAAGGAACCAGTGATTTTGTAGCGTAAATAAGTAAAATCGAGGCTTACGCGGTACAACGCCCATCTTAGTGGGCTGGTCAATTTATTTACTGCAATAATAATATATCGTTTGAGTACATTGAAAATTTTAAGGGCCGATGTTGACAGTGAACCACACCTAAAGTTTTTTCCTGCATTTCATTTGACATTTCTCAATTTCAGACTAACTTAATTTGAACCATGCATAGATACACAATCGAGCATCGCGTTAATGTTATTCAGGCTTATTATGAAAATTGGCGTTCAAATAAAAATGCATTTCGTGCGCTTCGTGATTTTTTCGGTCAATTTAATCGTCCAAACGTGCGTGCAAACGGTAAAATCGTGCAAAAATGTGATCAAACCAGGTCTGTAGGAGATGTAAAAACACCAGTGCATGCTCGTACAGCTCCTACTGCAGAAAATATATCTGCTGTTCGCGATAGTGTGGCTGAAGAGCCGTCCACCTCAACTCGTCGTCAATTACGCTGGTCGTTGATGAATATTATGCATAAAGACTTGCATTAACTCGCTTACCAGGTGCAATTGACTCATGAACAAAAGCCTCTTGACCACTCCATACGTCGTCAATGGTCAGAATGGTGGCAAGAAATGGCAACAGTGGATGATCAATTTTCGAAGAAAATCATCTTCAGTGATGAGGCACATTTACACGTCAGTGGATTCGTCAATAAGCAGAATTGCCGCATTTGGGCGAATGATAATCCAAGAGTGTTTGCCGCAAAACCAAAGCACCCACAAAGATTGACTGTTTGGTGCGGTTTACGGGCTGTGCCGTCAGCCGTATTTGTTTCCAAAATGGGGCCGGTCAGGCAGTAGCTGTGAATGGTGTTCGCTATCGTGAGATGATAACGAACTCGTTGGCCCGAACTAGAAGATATGGATGTGGACGATATGTGGTTTCAACAGGACGGTGCCAGTTGCCACACAGCTAACGAAACAATGGCTGTTTTGCGCGACAAATTCAATGGCCGTGTTATTTAGCGTGGCGGCAATGTCAATTGGCCGCCAAGATCATGTGATTTGACATCGTTGGACTTCTTTGTTTGGGGTTATTTGAAAGAAAACGTGTACGTCGATCAGCCAGCAAGAATTCAAGATTTAAATTGGCACATTTACCTCATAGAACCTCAATTATGCCTCAGTGTCATTGAAAATTTGGACCATCGAATCCATCCGATATTATTTTTATTAATATAATTTGTGTTTTATTCAAAATCAACATCGGCCCTTAAAATTTAACCACACTTTACTTAAGACTGTTTCTAAATAGTGAATACTGTGTAAACAGATAAGGAATATAATTTATTTAGAGAGGTTGATCCTCATTTGAACAGATTGTGCTGAATTTAATAAGAAATTCCTTAGGCGAACAAAAAACATTTTGCAGCCTAATTCATTTCTTTATGATTAGTTGTTCGGAAGTGGGCGAATTTGCAATACGCGGAGAAACGGGCTTGGCTATATCAGCTAAAAATTACTTAAAGAACCAGATTATATAAAATTTGTTTCTTTCAGTTACATACGAAATGACAAACTTACTATAATATAATATACGTTAGTTTTTTTTCACCAACAGCAAGCAACATGATTAAAAAGTTTTGCATAAAAAAGTACGTGTCTGCTAAAAGTCTCTTCATATGTATATCGGGAAGAGTTTTTGTCGTTGTCGTCATCATTTTAGCCTGTCAGCAATAAAGCAACCAACTGTTGTTGGCATCGTCGCCGTCGCCGTAGCCAACCATCAGCCAGCCACAATTTTATTAAAAGTGCTGTCCTTTGCTTAAAAGTCCTGTAAAATACTCCTGAGGCCAGATTTCTTAACAATTTTTTCTTTTTCATCTTCTTCTTTCCACGCACCCTTTTTTAACGTTAAGTTTCTTTTTTTTTAATTCTCATCATTTTTTAATCCATCAGTTAAAAAAAAAATAAAGAAAATCCGACACCATATCAGCCAAGTTTTTAATGTCTTTGGCATTGGGTTTTTGGTTTGCCGTACTATATAGCTAGAGACTTTAAGGGTGATGACAATATCTTCTTTATTATGCTGATTCCAAAAGTTTTGTTGTTGTAGTTGAAAATTTTCATTCAGCAGTCACAGCAGTGGGGACAGCGGCGGCCACAGTAAAAGCTACTCTTGGTATTGACAGTAAATAAGATTTGTTAGCGTGGTTTATGTTAATTACTGTCAGAAGCTTAATTTTTTCTTTCTTTTTTTCCTTTACAACTTTTTTGCTCCCTTGTTCCTGTTTGTATTGTATTTTTTGTATTTTACCGCTTGGTATCATCTTTAGTTGTTTTTTTTTTATTTCTTTTACTTGTTTGTATTTATTTTTTGTATTCAATTCTTTTCTCTAGTTGACAAACAAGAAATTGCGCTTGATTGAATTTCAATTAAAATGCAAATGATTTGCTTAATTGCTTTATAACCACTTTTATTTTTGATATCCTTTAATGCCATTAGGAAATTTGATGGAAAAGAAATCGCATGAAATACTGCAGTTTCCGTTGGAGAACTGCTTTGAGTAGTTAGAACTTTTTTTAAGAGTCTTAGATGGGCAGAACACTAATCGAGTGCAAATAAAACTATTGCGTCCATATGACATTTTTGGTAAAGGGAGCGAAGTTAGCCAAATATTTTTTTTTTCTAAAGATTTTAAAAGTCAGTTCGATATTATTTTATTTAGAGTTTCTTGAGTCCAAATTATAAAAATTCTCTTAAAGATATTTAGCAATTTTCGCCATTACCGGTAAATTCTAATAATTTTAACATAGGAAATTTAGAAGACACTTTTAAGTTTAAGCAATTTATGAAGACTACCAAGAACAGAAACTAACAACGACTTTTGTAGAAAGATATTGAATTCTTCTTATTATCCGATATAATTCTTATAAAATGTTTTTCATGCATTGAAACAAATAGTGTTCATAAAATTAACGAACAATTTGTGAATATAATGAATAATAAAATTAACCAGGTATTGAAATTAAAGTACTGTTCATTGACGCAATGAAAATGCATTTATTAAATATTTCATTTAAAATGTACGTTAAGGATTTTTGAGATAACGAAACGTTAACATTAATGAAGTGTTCGTTGGGCTTTTACAACGAACTCGTAAGTTAAAATTAATGCAATGTTCGTTCAGTTAACAAAACCTTAATAAATGTTATCCCCACACATAAATTTTACATTTTATTTGTCGGCTCAACGAATTCATACGTTGAAGTCAAAAAATTTCATGGGGGTAACGTAACGTTTGTTAAATTGGTTTTTAAAGCAGTGTTAGTTTATAATTTTTGACATTTTTTGTTATTTTTCTATTCAAACTAGTTCTTCTTAAAATATTATTTAAACAAATACAAAAATGCACTGTAAAATTAAAAACATTGTCATGTCTGTAGAAAATACTATCTCAAATTAAATAAAAGGGAATTAGAACATTTGTGAGTAAAATTTGATTCAGAAAAATGATTTGTTATCTGTGTTAAATAAAGTTATGTGCTGTGGATTTACTGATACTTAATTAAGATCAGCTTCAAGTGGTTCATTGACGTCCAATTTTACAAAGGAAGAACCAAGTTCCATTGAAAGCCAAACGAGTTTAATATAAAATTTAATTTAAACTACAATAAATTTTAAACATTTTTGTAAAATAGGAAAAAATATAAAATAAAATATAAATAAACACATTTGAATTATGAGTCTTTTTAATTTTATAGGGTGTTACAGTAGTAAATGATGAGGGGTCGGACAGGTGGTACAATTTTGCGAGGGGAAATTTAAAAAAAAATTCATTGAGACAATGTTCTGTGTACGTTAATTTATAAAACAAAATTGTTTCTTGAATTAACGTAAAGGTTCACTAAGTTAACGAAATAAATTATAATTATAAATTTATGATCACTTTTCTTTATCAAACAAACAGTTCATTAAATTATTAATATAAAATCATTTAAAGAACGGTCATTAATTGTTGCAACGAACAAATTCATTGGACGAAAATTTTAAAATTTTATGTTTGCTTAACGTACATTTTCGTTTTACTTTTTGGTTTAGTGTAATTAAGCAGGAATTACTGATTGACAATTACTGATAATTTTTAAAAGTGAATGTAATGCGCTTATAAGAAATGAAGAAGACCTGGAAATTAAGAACCCTTTTATCAAGCTATGTCAATAGTAAACAACTGTAATATATAAAGAATAGAAAAGCAACAGTGGTATCCCGTCTGCTGATCGGACTTGGACGTATGTTAAAGGCAAAAATCAGCCTGTTATCCGGCGTCCTTGAAATGTATCTTCCTGTGATTTGGGTGTTTAAATACATTTCAGTGAAAATATAGCGAGTTTTTCTCAGTTCCTTAATTAAAAAAAAATGTATAATGAGTCATCCCGTGGCTGTGTTGCGAAATTATGGCTAGATTTTGGTATTTTGTATTAAAGCAATTAGACTTTTTTTGAAAAATTTCCTTAAAGTTTTTGAATCTAGTTACAAAATAAAAATACAAAATGTAGCAAAATTTTTTCAAATAATGCTAAAAAAAATCGAAGTTCTCTCACAGAAAAAACACTCGGTATAAATAAAACGCCTTATTCATAAACAATTCATAACAAACTTTTGTGCATCTGCCAACTTAATGATGTCACATTTTATATCTCAAAAATGCAACACGTTTTCAATTAATCATCGCCTGGTTTTGACATTTAATTTTTTTGTTTTTCCCTCCACATATAAACATTTTAAGAAGTTTTTAAAATAAAATTAATTAAAAAAAAAAGCGAATTCAAAATCAGCCATTACATTAAAAACAGAAACAACAAAATTGTTTGAAGTAAACTGCTGGTTTTCACAAGTTGTCAAACGTTTGAAGACTTGTTAACTAGAGTTTAGCAAATCGTTAGCCAGAGTTTGGTTGTGTATTATGAATAAACATTGTGCTAACTTAATGCGACGGCTTTAAGTTTTTATACTTACTTTAAGTACGAGTCGTACTCAAAAATTCAAGTACGAATAACGCTAAAATGTAATTAAAACAATCCTAAATGGGATTAAAATTCTTAATCCAAGTAAAAAAAAGATTAACGGCAATTTCACGATGTCACTCGAACGCTTTCGTTCGCACGAAATACATGTAAAACAAACACAAATTTTGGAAGTTTGTTGTTATTTTAGATGTAATTTGTGCGAACAAAAGCGTTCGAGTCACATCGTGAAATAGGCAGTAAACTTTTCGTTGATAGTACCACTCTGAGAGTAAAATTACAAAGTGAGAGTTTTACTCTCATTTAACTTATCACACTTTGTTGCAGACACTACAACAAAACCACACAAGCAGTTAAAAACGATTTGCTTGTTTCAGATGTATATGTACATTAAGATTTTAAAGTTAAAACCACATCGGAAATGACGCTGGTGTTTTATAATTGAAATTCTGTAACGTGTAAAACGGGTGAGAAGTAAATCAATCATAATAAATTTCTTCTTCTAATTTCACTTTCGGATTATTTTAAGTACGAATTCGGAATTAAATCAACTTTAAAATGCTTAAATCAAGCGCATTTTTAGAATGATTCAATCTTAGTTTTACTTAAATAAATCGTATTTTTGGATTATTTCAAGTACGAAATCGGGATTATTATTCAAAAGCTAATGTATTATGGAGTCGATCGATGAGCTTTAACTTTTTAAAAAGTTACCTGTTAAGCAGAACACAATATGTTGAAGTAAATGATAATAAAAGGTCGATTGGATATGGAGTCTCACAAGGAAGTGTATTGGGACCATTACTTTTCAGTATTTATCTAAATGATTTAAAAACCGAAAACTTTTTGGAAAACTGATTATGTTTGCAGATGACATATGTTCGTTTTACCCATATAAACATGAAACTCCTCTAAAAGCTGATATGGAATATGATGCAGCAATGATAACGGAGTATGCGGGAATAAATAATATATGTTTAAATGCGGAAAAAAACAAACTTTTAAGATCTGGGCCGTATATGGTTCATGGTCAAAACATCAGTATATTTGTGGATAGTAAACTTGTACATGAGGTCTTCTCAACAAAATATCTTAGTATACACATTCAGAGAAACCTATCGTGGGATCTGCATATAAAAAATTTGAAGTCAAAGATTGCATCTGCCACCGGTTTGATTTATAAATTTAAAAAAACAAATTTAACGTTAAAACAAAGCTGATAATATACCAAGACCTACTTCAAAGTTACCTTAACTATTTGGCGGTTGTGTACGCGTGGAAAAGAAGCAGTGTGCTGAAAGCACTTCAGTCTTTTTCGGCCTTACATTATAAAGATATAACTGCAGAAATTCTTCCCGTATATTGTTCATACTAAACGCAACTCAAAATGTATGTTTATAAATCTTTGCACGATATTGATCATCATACTATTCTATTCTCCAGGAATCAATATGCCTTTAATACAAGAAATGCGAGTAGTCTAAGAGTGGCTTTTTGCCGCTTAGAAAAAACAAAACAAAGAATGGAACATATGGGAAGTTTAGAATACAACATGTAACCGGAAGCTTTAAAAAATATCCAAAGTATTTCCGTTTTTAAGAAAAATATTAAAGAATATTTATTTGAATATTTGGAATTGCTTCTAATGTAGTATTTTTTATTTTTTTCTGCCTGTTCATCTATTTGCGAACGAAGACTTCGATCGTTTGACTTACATTTAAAGCAAAAACAAATAACAAAATATTTTTTTTGTTTTACATGTAAGTTAAGCGAACGAAGTCTTCTTTCGAAATCGATGAATCGGCCTTTTTTATTAATATGTATTAAAATGTTATTTGGTTTTTATTAATGGTAAAGTTTTAAGATCTTTGCCAACTGGCCTCAATAATGCCTTTTTTAAATAATAAAATTTTTGAATAAATAAATTTTTATAAAAAAAAAAATATGGATAAGCTCAGTATTTTGCTATTGAAAATCCGTACTTGAATCAATCATTATGTACTTGATTCAAGAAAATCCGTACTTACCGTACTTTAAATAACGCTTAGGATTGGTTTGAGTACGGATGGATTGATTTTTCGTTTGTGTGCTCGCATATTTGCATTGTTAAGGTAACTTCTGAATCCTGGACAATATTTCTCTCAAAATTTCATACTTTAAAAAAAAGGAATCACTAATCATGTTGATAAATAAGTTGAATTTTGTAATCAAATCGTTTTTTTTAGTTAAACTATATTTTAATTAAACTTTAGCATATCTTTTATGAAAATTTTTAGTCATCATTAAGGCCCGGACTTTTAAGAAGTTAAAATGGCGCTTGAGCGTAAAATAAATACACTAAAAATAGAAAAATATGAGCTAAAATTTTAAAAAAAATATGCACTTAAAATGTATTTTCATTTATTAATGATAAAAAAATATATAAAAATTACAATTAAATTAACATAAAAAACCTTAATCCTTATTTTTTTTTAAACAAGCTTGATGCAAATTTGTTTACTCCACTTACCATCCACAGCATAAATTTTAGTCATGGTAGTATCAGTTAATTTAATTTGCTTTCTCAATGGATTAGAATTCTCTAGTTTCGCAATTGTCTCAGAGAGCAAACCATAATTTGAAGATGCAAACATTATCAGAGCTTTTATATTTGGTAAATATAAACATATGTTATTGATCCTGCAACTACGTTCCCCACCTGTTTGTTATAGGCTGTGTAGGAAGACGTAAGTCGGTAAACTTTTTTTATGCGGCATCACGCAAATGTTCTTCACTAAATATTTTTTTCCATTTTTTTCCATTCCATAATCCGTATTAAAATTTTCACCCACGAAACTTTGTAATCTTTCAGGTGTTCTTTAATTCTATGAACGTAATTTTTCCACCTTTAAACCATGTTTACATAAAAACATAAAATCATTTCTATTCATCCCAAGAAAATCATTTGGGCACACTGGCGCCCATATTTGATTAGCTTGGGCGATAGAAAAGATTCGGCATTGCCGAATAAAGCAATGGTACTTGTTTTTGGATTATTTTACTATATATTTTTTACTCTAAAGTTAGTTCTTAATTTCCTACTGAGTTCTTAGTTAGTGATTTTCCTTGATTACTTAAATTATTTTATTTTTCTTTCGAACCTGACCTTAACTTACAACAGATGTTTTGGCTTTGGAATTGATTTAAGGTGAATACAATTAATTGTGTTGAAGTATTTTCAAACTAAAAGATTTAATTGCATTTTTTTAGAGAGGAGAAAGACGCTCGTCTGTTGGATATTCATTTTGGAGAAACCACCAGGAAAGAGGAAAATTTGATAAAACAAAAATAGTAAATATGCAAAATATACACTGTACAGAGGAAATTTGATTAAAGTAATGGGAAATAAAAAAACAAATTTTTTACTCTTTAAATTTTAAACAATAAACTAAATATGAAATTAGAATTTAATTTTTTGACAAGGCTAAATAATATTTTGGAGGTTCATAATCCATTTTTTAAAACCAATTACACTCAAATGCCTAAGGATTAATCCCTTTAGCCCAGGATTAACAATTGAGATACTTGCGATGATTAAACAATCTGCTCATTATAGCAAAAATACGGGCCATCTGCAAAAAATAACAACGAATTTAATTGTTTTCCTTTGACAACTCTAAATATTTGATTACAATCTTTTTGACCTTTTTGGTAAATATTACAACTTTTACAATTCTAAATTTGAAAAGCATAAAAATATAATTAAAATGAGATTTTGTTGACATAAAAATTTAATTAATTTCAAAGTATTTTTTTTTTTTTTGTGGAAAAATTAAAAATTATCTCATTTTATTAAACGACATCAACAATAACAAAAAAACACTACTTAAAGAGCTTTCAAAAAGGACTCTGTCCTAAAGGGCGACATTAAACATCAAACGAAATAAAAGAAAACTTTGATAAACACAATTAACAATGAAATAAACAGCAAACCAACAAAAGTTGATAAAGAGAAAAAAAAAACTACAAAACCTTAGAATTAAAACAACTTTACATAAATCGTATTAAAATTTAAAAGTTTTTCTTTAACTTAATTACAACAAATAACCACAATATCCGATTTACGAACACCGAAGACGAAGCAACAAAAAACCATCAGGGATCAAATACAAAGAGTAAAAATCAGGAATACAAATAAATAAAATAATATCAGTTAACGGCATGCTGTCCAAGATTTAGTGGGTAGCATTTATAAGTCAGATTACAAGAGACGAAAAGTGATAAAGAAATAACAAACTTGATTAGAATTGAACTGAATTTCTACAACAATACAAAACAACTGAAGTTTTTGCATTTCATTGTTAGTGCCGGTTCACACACCTCAAGTTTGACTCGTCAAGTCTTGATTTTTTTAGGAGAGAGGGGGAAAAAATGGCATCCTCTTTTCCCTTCTCTAATAAAAGCTCAAGACTTGACGAGTCAAAATTGGCGTGTGTGAACCGGCACTTAGTGTTTACGGCGAAAAATGTCAAACATTTGTCTACAAAATATTCACCCCTTTTTGAATGTCGACGGCACCGAAACAGTAGTTGTATTTTCTGAGTAATTGACAATAATCGCTTACTATTGACAGTCAATTGATATTTTCTAAGGCGCTTTTAAGTCGACGTCGAGAAGAATTGTCTCTGTTGTAGTCGGCAGGAAATTTTGCGACGACTCAAACGAAAGTTAAAAAAATTATAAATAGAATGTAAACATATTTATTAAATACACTTAAAATAAAAATGCAAATTAAAAAGAAGTTATGGGCACAAATTTTATTAGTAAATTTAATTGCGAAAATTCGAAAAAGTTTGCAAAATAGCGAAAATTTGTGAAAAATTTTAATAAGTCAATATTAATTGAAAGTTCCTAAAATAATAAGGGATGGCAAAAATTCGGTAAAAATTAGAAATCAGAAAACGTATACGAAATATCGATTTTATCGCGAACGTGGCCGTGGCAGGCACATGGCTGATATGTTGTTTTACACATAATTGTCATAGATCCTTTTATGGTAACAAAAATTATTAGATAATTTTCAAAAAAACTTTTTGTTTTATTTACAATAAACACCGTTCATATTTATTTTACATTAATCTAAATAAATTTTTGCATAACCTTTGTTTAACTAATGAAAATTTAGTTATAATTAACGCAAAGCTGATTTTCAAACTCCTTTTACCCCCCTAATATTGACGACCAACTCAATGCACCCCAAAACCCTGCATTTAAGTACCAAACACCAAAACCGCAAACATGTACTTCATTGTAGCTCTTAATGGTTATAAATATCAAAAAAAACAAACAAGCAAAACACTTTAAACGTATCCATTTATAAATATTATCAAATGTCATTTATACCATCTCATCCTCCCCGGTATTTATTACAAGTTCTGCTTGTCCGTATCTTTTTTCGTAAAAGTTTCAAAATAACAAAGGATTTAATTTTTAAGGTAGCAAAGGTATAGACAGTGAGAGTATTAAAAAAAAGCGTAACCTCAACAACGAAAAGGGATAAAAATGTAAAACAACATTTTTCAATTTGACATTTGGTACAAATACATCACAATATCAAATATTGGCGTAAAAAGTGACAAAATAAAAATGTTAAAACCACAAATAACAACAACAAAAAAACAAACATACGAAAAAGTTTTGCTGTTGTTTGTAACAAAAACTTATAAGTACACGGACAATACCTATGCATTTATATTAACGAGGGCTAACTGAAAATTAGTTTGTTAGTTCAGTTAAGAATATGATTCATTTTTTCGACTGATCAAATTACGTAGTTCATGAAGTTTGAGAATTGCAACTCGTCACCTTGAATCCAAAAACCGTATTTTTTTACAGGAGAAGCAAAAAACTTTATAAATTTAAAACAATATTTTTTTTACACCAAATTTAAGAATCAAGGATAAAAAACTAATGCCAATCTTTCTGAAATCAAAAAGCCGTAGGTGCACTGTTATTTTTTTTAAGTAATGAGATTATAAATTTATTAGATTCTAGAAATCAAACAACAAACGTTATGAAAAAATATGCATTTACCAAACAATCGCAGGCGTATTTTAAACTCGCCAAACTCACAAAAATATCTTAATAAATATACTATCAAAAAATTTAGGTTATTGGAATTATTTTGATTTTCTATAGTAAAATATAATTCTATTTCTTCGACTTTTTTTATTAAATGTTATTCTTTAATAAATTATTTAAGCTTAAGGTCACTTTTTTATAAAATAAATTAAAATATTTTTATTTTCAATATTTCGATTTCCGTTGGAAATCTTCTTCAGGAACTTTATATAATAAAATAAAATTTCAAAATTTGACAATAAATGGAAAAATACAATATGGAAAAATAAATTTTAAAATTTCAATTGTAGAGATTTTAATCATTATCCTGATTTTAAAAAACACATCTGTTTTGAATACGGAAAGTTTTAAGAAATATTTCAGATATATAATGTTCTATTTGAGGAAAGAATTAAGTTTAAAAAAGATACTGAGGGCTTTGCTCAGATTTATAGACATTTATTGAATAAAAATAAATAGGTTGGTGAAAGGGATAATTATAAATAGGTATTTGCACTTGATTGTTTGTAAAATGATTTTTAGATGGCAGGGGTCTAATCACCGCATAGGATATCGAGCAAATTTGATCGAAATTATATATTTTGGTATCATGACTCTCGATATCGAATAAAATTTAATGAAGTTGAAAGAATAGTATTCGATATCGTGTAACTCGACATTACATTTCTCGAGTTTTCATTCGATACGTCAGTGTCTATCGTATTCAAAAAAATTGGATAGTTTATTCAATACGATAGTATCGAATGCGGTGATAAGACCCCAGAGCTCATTTGGTGAATATTTATTAAATAAAACAAAAAACTATTGACGGAAAGGGACATTTAAATAGGTTTTAGACTTTGAATAAGTTTAAAATTTTGTTTTTACTTTTTTGTTTGTCTTTTTGTTTAAATTTTGTAGAATGGAATTTTAAACTTATTATGATATGATTGTTTGTAGCCCCACGTATTCTTTTTAAAATGTCATACAAATCATCTTCGTATGTAAAGTAGTTTTCGAGATATTGAAGAAATAAGCTCAACACATTTGGCTAGTTCGGCGAAATTATGACATTTTGAATATGACACAACTTTTAAAAAAAAAAATTTTTAATTTTTTTTTTGTTCATATACATATATCATGTATTTTCCTAATAGGATAAAAGGAACCATCTCACCAAATTTCATGAAAATCGGAAGGAGTCGTCGTGTCCCACTCTTGGTCGTTTTGACATGGAATTACCCGGGTTGATAACGCCGTTCCATGGGCCGAATTATAATTCCTATATTTTTGGTCATGTTTATGTCCTTCTAATCTTACTTTCAGTTTTGTCCCAGTTGTTCCTACATATATTTTCCTATATTGTTCATTATCATTGCCACCACCATGAATCTTATAAACTTATTCGCTTAACAGTTTTATTTGTTTAATATCTTTAGTTTTTCTAAAATCTTTCGATAAAGTTTTTATAAAGTTTATAGCTTATCCCATCAACAATAAATTTCAGTTAATCAATAGTATGAAATGGGATTTTAGCACATTTAAACGAAACCTTGTCAATCAAAAGTAGTTTTTATGATTTTTTTCTTCTTTAAACAGAATTTTTATTTTCTGCTATCAAATCTAACCCAGAATAGGTTAGTTTTGCCGTGCTTTTAAAATAAGTTATATGAATCAGAGCGATTTTCGAAATATTGTCTTATTCGCATGAAAGAGGGTCAAAAAGTTTCATAAAAATATAACTGTATTTTTTGATATAAATTATGAACCTTAAATGTTGGGGTATAATTGTTTTTAACTACGATGCATTATAAGAATGTGCAAGTGAATTTTAATTGCTGCTAAAATTACATTCCGACATAAATTTTCAAAATGCTGATGCACGCAGATTTTACCAGAATCACACATTTCTTACTGTTGTACAGTGTTATTAGTGATACGAAGATTCGAAAAAGGTATTTATTCAATTGATCCTTACAGGAAATCTGTTTTAAAATAAGCCAAAAACTGATTTGACCAAAAAAAAACTTTTCGAACACCCTTCGTTAAATTAAACAGATACTCGCTTATACCGCACTTTAATGCATGTTGTTCATTTGTGTTTGTGTAAAAACAGCAAACAAACTGTTTTTACACATACAAATTCAAATAAAAAATCACGGCGTGTAAAAAAAAAATGTTCAGGAAGAAGCGAACAACTTAATCTGTGTAAATCCGCTTTTTCACCTCAATTGCTTTGAAAATTCCGTAATATCCTATTGGTAATACATTACATTATTTTTACTTTGTATTATTGTGTGATTTCGTAGATGTATTTGTGGGTAAATGTATATTGTATTGAATTGTTTGATGTATGAATATTTTATATATTCAAGGCTTGAGGTAGAAAATTGATTTTTTTGTACAACTTTTTGTTATCAAAGATTAAATATTAAAAATTTTAATAAAATAAATAAATGATATGGGTCGGTTGGAGAATGTTTTTCTACTGAGTTTTTGTTACAGTGTTAACCGCTCCTTTTGACAGGCTATGAAAAAGGATAAATGGGGAAGTAGTTTATTTTTTGTTTTTCTAAGAAACCAATACACGAACAAAATGTTTTTGAATATTCAAATATTCAGACAGAAAAAAAGGAATACATTTTCAACAGTGCCTGCTTTTGATCGATTTATATTAATGTGGAATGCGTTCTCTTGTGGTTGAATTTTTTGCATCACCTAAATACATCTGGCTTTACACTCCAACCTTAAAGTTTTGAGGGGATTAAAGGTGGCAGATCATTAAAATATCGTACCTGAATATAGTCATATCAGGTTCCACGTAAACCTGCAACCCCCAACATTTTATATGTCCTGCACTGGTTATTTGTGAGAGCAATAATACGTTCACATGGTAGCTGTGGGTTAAACACAGGACAGATTTTTTTTTTACTGGCTGTCGTACCTTAGTCCTTTTAGTTCTGATTTCGTCTTTTATTAACCAAACAATGATATACATATATATTTTTAATGATATCTCAACTCGACCAAGTGCAAGCTTTCGTTCGTACATCCATTTTAAAGTTGCAGGTCAGAACGCTTCATATTGAAGATTGTTGCTGCTAGAAACTAATTAAGAAAATTGTGTTGATCCATTATTTACACCGCATAAACAACAAGCGGAAAAATCTTGCTTGTTATACCATCGCTATAATATCCTGATCAAAACATATTGTCAACTAACTTTTGGCTAACTTTTTGTTATGAATACGGCTGAATGTCTCCAAATGTTTTACTTATTTTTTGTACAATTTGGTTTTCGTAAGTTTTTTTTTTCGTGGCAAAAAAAGTCTATTTTCTCTACTTTATCATCAAAAATTTCCTCTATCTATTAGGATAATATAATTGGATCAAATAATATATTTTTTTTACTTAAAACAAATAGTTATTTATTACCACTTCCAATCCAATTCAATTGTGAAATACTATAAACCGGATCAGATATTTTTTATCTTTGAGTAGCATCAAGGCGAACCCATACAGGTGATAATGGGATAGAATTATGCTAGATATCCCTTTTTATTAATAAATACTATGCGTGGTGAAATTTCACCATGAAACTATGTATTTGGTTTGTTTCAGAAGTTAAAATGAATGTCAAAATTATTTGTTGAAAATATAAAAAAGGGAATTTTTTTGTTTAAAAAAAAATACACAATTGCTTTAGAAGGTTAATCTTTTTTTATATTTTATGATCACTTTCTTCGTTTTAAAAAATTTAAATAATTTTTTTTTAAATATTCAAATTTTAAATTTTAACTAATTTTTTCACAAATTTTAAGCAAAGCTTGACATTCAGTATACACTAAAAACAATAAACAGATGACTCGAAAATGTCACCTGTATGATATTTACTTGCGTTGGCTGTAAATTTTTCTGTCGTAGAAAGAGCCTGCGAAATAGCTTTTAGGTGTAGCTCAGGTATTATTTAAAATTCTTTCGTTAAAAAACACTAAAATTAAGACCATTTTAGATATTGTTAATCCAAAAATTGAACAGTCTTCCTGTAACAATTTTTAAGAAAAAAAATTTTTAATTAATATATATTTGCAAAAGCTTGGTAATGAATGGCTCCAGCTTGGACTCTGACAGGTATAAATTTGATTTTTATTTTGCTATTTTCAGGTGTTTCATTACTTATACAGGGGATCTGGTGTACCACATTTGCTTTTTCCATATTTGGAATTTTGTCTTTTGTTTTACTGAAAATTTTCCCAAGATTTTGTTCAGTTCTGTGCGTCAATATTTAGTTTTTAAGTTTAGTTGAATAACAGACGATGCAGAGAAAGCAAATTATTGTTTATTTGTAAGTTTACGTATTTAGTTTTACATATATTTTTATTGTTGTTTTTTTCTATGTGGTTTGTTGTTATTGTTATTTTGTTTGTATGTTTTATACATTGTTCTTACATTTATATTTATAGACAAGCCCAGAAGATGATTCTCAAAGAGTATCGAAATATCGGCAAATATTAAAATAAAAATTTATTTTCAATACTGGCCTCGAGCTTGAAACAAAAGCATTTTTATTTATACATACATATATAAAAAAGTCGAATAAAAACATCTTGAATTAAAAAAATTGTTTGTAAAATAAATCGTTAGTTTGATATCAGGGCCCTGTTTCTCAAAACTACAAGTTACAAATCTACAACTAAGAAAAACAAAAATTTTTGCTTTTTGTAATGTATTTTACTTGTTGATTTTGTAAGTTGTAGTTTTGAGAAACAGGGACCTGGTGTTATTACATTAAACTGGTGTAAGTGTAACTTTGCTTTTGGTAACACTGATTAATATGGAAAACCACATGTAAATCTTGTTCACGCCACCAATAGTGTGTATATAAAAAATCAATGAGTGTTTATAACTTGATTTTTAATTTTCAAATCATGGCCCAATTAGAAGGTCTGCTAGCGAATTCATACAAGATTGAAAAGTCACCAAGTGCAAAAATGAAGCCACTATCAAGCCAGAAACAACGATATGCGATATGGTAAGATCGGACTTTAAAGGCAGCACTACATATAAAAAACCAAAACTGCTGTATGTTGGGGCGTGGCAAAAAAAATATATCCTGTTTTAGAAACTTCATTGATATATCTTTCATTCTAGGGGGTGACTGGCACAACTTTTTTTTTGTATGGATGTCGACCCGGTCTACTGTACAATTCTTTAACGTTGAGTCAAAATAAAACAACACTGAAGTAAACAAACTAGCTGCGCTTTAACATTGAAATAAAAATGTAAACAAAAGTAACAGCATATCATTTTGACAGATAGTTAGTTAACAGCTGTTGCTTATAAGCGCGTATACGTAGCAAGCCAAGACCACCTTGTATGAATTCGCCTTGTCTGCTAGAAACGCCTGCTGATTTTTTGCAGAGTTGTGTTTTAAATAATAATACATAGGCATAAATGGGCAAAATGTCAAAAGTTGTTTTTTAACAGTATTTCGTTTATTTGAAAATTGTTTAACTTTTTAATATGATTTTTGGTTTCAAAAAATGATTTTTCTTATTGTGACAAAAATTGTGAACAAAAGTTTTAAATAATTATAATAATAAAAAAATATAAGTGATAAATAAAAAACTAAAAGGCGGACACAATGGAGAACGTTTGTCGTCTCCTGCCCAGTGATGATACAGCAGCGCCAATTTATTTATTATTTGATGCCGAAAGTGCCATGTCAAAACCATGTAACAAACAAAAGTTGATGTGGAGATAATCATTTGAACAGCACATTAAAGACCTCCTTACTTTCCTCCGCCGCCTGAATATGGTGTGAAGAAAACAACATCAGTCAACATCAACATTTTTATTTCAATAACAGAAGAGTAATTTCCACAGACGAACATGTTGACCAAGGGGACACTTCTTCTATATCGGGTAAAGCATTTCCGTTGTTTTCTTCACACCCATATGCAGGCGGACAAGGTAGTAAGCAGTCTTTAGTGTGCTGTTCAAATGATTATCTCCACATTAACTTCTGTTTGTTTCATGATTTTGACATGGCACTTTCGGCATCAAATAATAAATAAATTGGCGCTGCTGTATCTTTCGGCATCAAATAATAAATAAATTGGCGCTGCTGTATCACCACTGACCACTGGGGAGGAGATGATAAATGTTCTCCATTCTGTCCGCCTTTAAGTTTTTTATTTATTATTTATATTCTTTAAAGATGTAACAATTTTCATACCATACTGAAATTTTAAAGCAAGTTGAATTTGGCATTTGACTACAAGAATAAAACACGCTATTTTAAAATAATTGAGTTACGCCTTTTTAATATATCAATACATAACGCCATAAAATGGTTAAAGGATATAAAATGGCAAGAAGGTCTTCCAATAAAATGGAATGCCAATTGAGAATGGTTTACGCAAGTCCTTGAATTTAAGATTTCAAAAATTTAAATCTCGGGATTTTACGGGATCCTGAGATTTTTCGGGATGTCGGGATTTTTTGGGGTTTTTAAAAATTAAAAGATAAATGCTTTTTATAGATATTTATTAAAAAAAACGTATTAAAAAGAGGTTTACTAACGAAAGATTTATAATTAAATTATAACTTTGAGTTATATATAATGTTATGATTTATTTCTTTATTAATGATTAATTAAATTAAAAAAAGTATAAAAAAAATGTGTTAGTTAATTCAATTAAAAAATAATTAAACACCATAAAATCTCTATTTTATTCAATATAAGATCAATATTATATTCCCAATCATCACAAGGGGAATGTAATGATGAATTTCTTTTCTAAAAAAAAGGTAAAAGAAAAAAATTGTGTTAAGAATTTTGGGATTGACAAAATCCCGACAATAAAGGGATTCAAAAATTTTAATTTTTCGGATTTGGGAATGGCATCCTTAATATTTCTATACAAGGCGAATTCATTACAGGTAACAAGTAGACTCATTAGCGGACGATATAAACCCCACTTGTCAAATTCGTGTGTATGAGCCAAAATTTGTAAGTGTGTGCGTTTAATTGTTTTTGTTTTTTATGAAGACAAATTTGACATATCGGGTATTTTTATAGAGCAGCATGTCTACACTCCCAAATGAGTCTTTCTTGTGTAAATGTACCTTGGGTACCACAACAAGTACAAAACCCACAAGAAATTCGTTTCCGTAAAACCATTGCACATTGTCAACAAGTATGAAAGTATAGTTGGTCAAGCCCGATCATATGATACTCTACACTACAGTAATTAAAATCAAATATATAAATATAAATTGGGAGCTATCAATGTTTTTAATTTCATTAAATTTGTTTTACAATAGGAACATCAGCAAGGGCCATTGATAGACATTTATTTTAAAATATTTTTTTTAGTTTTTCATATAAACGCGATTTACATACTATTTTGTTAATACAATTAAGTTTAGAATAAATTGCAAAGAAAACGCCATAAAATGGTTAAAGGATATAAAATGGCAAGAAGGTCTTCCCATAAATTGAACCAAAATGTAGCGAAAGAGCTAGAAAAACAGCGAAAAATACAGGAAAAACTTAAGCAATTGGAAATCAGCAGCTCCTCTTCAACCGAAACCAAATCTTCCCAATCATTTTCATCCCTTTATGAAGCCAGTGCAGAAGAAGAGATAAAAAATATTCTCGAAATTCTTTGCGCAAGCGATGCAGAGTCAATAGAGGAAGAAGAGCCCGAATATGTACAACGTAAATCATTGCTGGAAGAATCAGACTTTGCACAAACTTTTGGTCGCATACCAAATGTTGAGACTATTTCTGAGGATATCTCGATAACTTCAATCGTCATGCAAAAACCATATTCAACGTATGATCCTTCAAAGGATATGGGAAAATTTGTTAATCCTTTAACGGGCTTAGATATGAGAGCAAGTCAAGAGTTACAGAGATCCTCGAGTTTTGAAGAAGAGAAAGAAGCTTGTGATTTGGACGAATATGATAAATCATTTGAAGATCTAGATGTAAGGACACACAGTCATTTGTTAATACCTCAAGATGTCTTAGATTTAGATGAGGATTTTAAGAAGCCTGTTGTTATGGAAGATACTCTGCAAACATTCTTAGAACTGGAAACAGAAACTGAAATAGCAAAACCCATAGAAATAGATTGGGAAGCTTTAGCACGGGAAGAAGAATCAAAATGGGTTAAACAAAATACTTCTAATTTTTTAACTGATTTGATTAACAAAGTGGTAGAAATAGCTGAACACATCAACCCGGAAAAATTTCTTATACAAAATCTCGACAAACGCAAACTTGTCTTAGAATTGATCGCCTTACTGCCAAATTATAATAAAGAAAAAAGTCGCTGTACATTTCTTAATCGTCAGACTGTGCAGCATTTAAAACGTAAAAAATCCTATCGCTTCATAATGCCGGACAATCCAAAGACCTTGATGAAGGATAAAGAAAAATTTCAAAACGCTAAAGAACATTTGGATCGAATGATGGCCCAGGAAATCAAATTAAAGAATTCAGAAGCAGAATTACATAAGGAATTAAGTGCCGAACATAAGCAATTGAAGAAGCAGGCTGAAACTGAAATTGATTTATTTGAAAATCAAATTAGGAAAAATTTAAGCAGAGTTTCAGGATCCAATTTGAATGCAGTAAGTTTTTAATAAAATTCATTAAAGAAATTTTTAAGCATAATTATTAATATAATTAAAAGGTAATTGACCAACTTCTCCTGTCAATGAAAAAGTATCGACAGGAAATAAGTGAAGTGAGACTGTCACTATTTCTTCAACAACACACTGAAGCCAAGTTAACGGAAGTAAGTTTTTTAGATTTTCTCTATATTCCCGGATATAAAGTATTGGATGCTTTTAAAATATAATTCATTGTAATACAGAGCTTTTTTTAACTTTTTCTATATTCTATTTTTAATTTTCTTAAAGTTATTAAGCCAACTAAATGACTTGGGAAATGGCTTAACCATGAATGACTTCACCATTTTGCAGTCCGAAAATCAGGCATTAGACAAAAAAATCGAAGGTAAATTGTATAACAAGGGCGAGCCTTTTAATTCCCTATTAAATACCTACTTAGAAAGGAACTCAGATAATTTGAAACGAAATTTATATAAATAAAACCAATTTAAGTTAAATTTTCGCATGTTTCTTCCGATAGAACGCAACGCTGAACTTAACAAACTTTATAAACGCTGTCGCAATGATGTCCACACCTTGGCCCATTATAGGGAAAATCAACGGGTGATTTATAGCAATATTTCTTTACAAAATATTATCTTGGAGAACGCTTTGGATGAAAAGCATTCTCTCAGAGAACATTTGTATGACTTAAAATTGCAACGAACTCGCATTCAAAGTAAAATCAGAAAGCTCAGTGCTCAGGGAGGGCTTTTAGATAAACCGAACTTGATGTTTGATTACGATATAACCGCAAAACTTTGTTGGGAACAAAAGGAATTGGTTGGTAACTTAAAGCGCATTTTATTGGAAATTCAGAGAAAAATCGATAAAATTACAAAAAATTGTCAAAATAAACCAACTCAATAATTCGTTTCTAAGAAACAAATTCTAGGCTCTAAGGAGATGCGCGAAAATAAAAAAATAAATGTTTATTTTTCTAGAGGTACAAATTAGTATTGATAATCATTTTTAATCATTGATAGCAGTGGCTTTTATCCTGTCCTTTGGCAGTAGTTTAATTCCGCTTTTACTTAGATGCTCATTAATACACTCAAAAGAAAAATCAATCCATCTGTACTCAAATCAATCCGAAGCGGTATTAATAGTACGGTGATTAAGGATTTTCTTGAATCAAGTACAGAAAGATTAATTCAAGTAAGGATTTTCAATTGCAAAATACTTAAATTATCCATCTTCAATCCCGAATTCGCACTTGAAATAATCCGAAAATGAGATTGATTTTAAGTTAAACTAAGATTGAATCAATCCCAAAATGCGCTTGATCTACAATTTTTCGATATTCCTTGAATATCATCAACACGTATAGTCTGAAAACATCAATATACACCAGCTTAAAAGATCACACAAATTCAAACCGTAATACCAATAACAACAATAACTTACTTAACTTGTAATAACCCAACAAACACGAAGTCAAACCTTTGATATGAAATGACTTTATCATTTGACATCAAACGCAATTCTCAAACGTTTTTCAATTGTTTGATTTGACATTTAAATTCAAATTGATAATGATTTGAAAATAAACATTTGAAATCAAATGTTTTATCAATCTGATGTCAAATGTTTGTCAAATGTTAAAATCAAAAATAAACTTAGCAATACTAAAGCGATTTATTTAAGCATTAAAAATGGCGATTAAACTTAATTTTTTTTTACTTTGTGGTTACATGTGTTTTACTATTAAAAATTAATTTTAATATAAAGTGAACAGTTTATTTTTTCTGAAAAATTACAAGGATTAAAAATACGAAAAAAAAGAAAAATAATAAAACGGGAAAGTGAAGAAAGTTTGTTGAATGATCGCGGTGCTACAATCCTCAAAATAAAAGGGAGCCAAGTATTTTGTCTTTCCAAGAATTAGAGGACGGAAAAACACTATTTCATATTTTAGCTTTGGTGCCGAATGTGTATCTCAAAGTTTATTTAAATAAATAATAAATTTAAATTAAAAAAAATTAAATAGTTTTATTTATATTCCACATTGTATTATAATCCACATTTATTTTATTTATTTATTTATTTATTTAATTTAAGTCTATGGACAAATTCCTTACAGACTATCTTAATGTATTAACATAATAATTTATTTTTTTAAGCAAAGAAAGAACAATTAGTATAAACATTATTGATTTAAATATAATATGATATTGCTTTTTATGATATTTATGTTCAGAGAATAGTCGATAAAGTTATACATTTCATTGAAACAGCTGCATAATTTTCTTATTGGATCTGACATCGCAAAGTTTGTTCGGCATGTCCTGACATATAGAGGGTTGAAAAAACGAAGTGAACGTTGAGGAATATTAAAAGTAACGTTTCTCAATAAAAATTCGGAATGTGTACTACCATTTATAAGATTAAACATAAAAGATATATTTAGCATCATTCGCCGGCTTTTTAACGTTGGTAAATTTATTTCAGCTAGTCTTGTTGAATATGAAGGTAACACCAGGCATCCTCTATAATCACTTCTTAAGCAGAAAATAAGAAAGTGTTTTTGAACTGATTCGATACGATCATTATGAATATTATAGATCGGGTCCCAAATAATGCTGCCGTATTCCAAAATTGGTCTGACGAGCGAAGTAAAAAGACGTTTTGTGATTAAGGGATCGGTGAATTCCTTTGCCCATCTTTTAATAAAAGCCAGAACACTGCGGGATTTATTAACAGTCATCGTTATATGTTGAATAAAGTCAAGTTTTTTGTCTAACAATATTCCCAAATCCATTTTTTCACTTACAACAAGAGCGTATGATTAACTTTGTCGAAAGCCTTACTGAAATCAGTGTAAATAACGTCAGTGTGGTGTCCGTTGGCAAAATCTCTATTAACAAACGTTGTTAAATGGAGAATGTTAGTCATGGTAGAGAATCCTTTCCGAAAGCCATGTTGACGTCGTGACAATAAGTCAGAAACTTGATGAGTGAGGCAATCCATTTTTCCATTCCATTTTGCCATTTTTCAAAAAGTTTTGGAATATCACTTAGTTTGGCTATACCGATTTATTTCCTGATTTAAACAATGGAATAATATATGAATCTTTCCAAACATTCGGAAAGTAACCACAATTTAAAGAAGCGTTAAAGATGATAGATAAAGGTGTCGCCAAAGCGGTTGCGCACTTTTTTAAAACACAACTTGGTATGCCATCTGGACCACTAACAAATGATGACTTAGCGTTTTTAAAAACAGTTTAGAATGTGAGAGGTAGTGATAGTAAAAGAAGATATATTTTGGTTAAAAATTATATTGTAAGGGTAGACATTACTAGCATCATACAGAGCTTCACTAGACTCGGAACTTAGGTATTTCATGACATTTGGAAATCCTGTGGATTTCCTTTTGGTATTTACAAACTTAAGAATGATTTGGATATTGAACAAAGTTTGGCTTAACATTACGGAGATAAATCTTATACAGTTTAGTGTTAAGCAAATTAAGCACGTGTAACTGCATATTTTTCATAATAAAAAATAGCTCTTGTTGTTTTATATTTTTAGAAGTATTTGTTTTTCAAATTCTCAAGAGACGAAAGTTGTTTAGTATTCCAGGGTGGACCAGATTTGTTACGTGATAATTGCTTAGGAATGCATTCCTCCATATGACTCAGTATAGTTTTATAAAATGTTTTGATCAAATGTCAACAGAATACGACGAGCTATTTGGAGTAGTCAGCAATTGTAGCCAGTAATTGTTAAATAGACGATTGTTTAGTTCCATGTAATTTGCTCGATTAAAACAGAAAACTTTTTCGTTTAAAGTAGAATTTTTTATACTGCGTTATTAGTAAATAAATTTTAGCTTATTTCTATTGTAGGATGATAAAGATTCTCAGGTAAAGTAACAGGGTCAATACGGTTTACAATACATTCATTTGGCTCGTTCACAAATATTAAATCCAGCAGTTTCCCATAAATGTTACAAATACCATTTATTTGATGCAGATATAAATCGGATATATTTCTAAAAACTTCATCTCCAATATCATTACTTTGCGTGGGCAAGTAATAATTATGTTCAGCTGAAAATTCCCATGAGATACTAGGCAAATTAAAATCACCAAACACAAAAATTAAATCGACGGGACTGAGTTTTAAAGTTACGTTTTTAATTGGATCAGAATGAGGTGGGATGTAGGAACAAGTTATAAATATTTTAATTTTATTTATTTTTAAAGACACTGCAACGAACTCGATATTAAAAGGTATGTCTAATTTTAATTCTTCCATTGGAAAAATGTTTGAGACAGCAATTAACACTCCCCCACCAGTCGTAGTTGTAATTCTATCTCGACGAAAAAAATTAAAATTATTGCAAAGTATTTCCGAGTTCAAAAAACTGTTGTTCAACCAAGTTTCGGTGAATACAACAACATGATGATTAAAATTAAAGCTTTGCAAATATAAGTTTGGAAGTTTGGATTTAAGACCACGAACATTCTGGTAAACAATAAAAAGTTGATAATCTGATAAATTATTTAGTTTTTTGAGAATCTTGACACACGAGAAGGAAGATGAGCAGTATTGCGATTATTATTATTATTATATTCATATTCGCGGACTAAGACATGAAGAGGCCAGAATGACGGATCAACAACTTGACTAAAAATGTCAAAAGGGACAGATATCTTAAAAGATGTTATGCTTCTCGGTTGCGAGTATGTAAATTTATGGACGGTTATACCATAGCTCATGTTTATTTTAGATTTAATATAATAATCAATTTCCTCTGCTGTTGTATCAGATGCAAGACGTGATATAAATATATGTTTGCTTGGAGGAATCACTCGTAGACCTCTATGCGTGTTAGATATATTCCCGTCATTTTCTTTGTTTTGATTAACTGTAGCAGGATTGATTTTTTGTTGCTCTTTTTTATTGTAATTTTGAACGACGGGCAAAGTTTCTCCGGTAATGATTTGAGATGATGAACAAGGAAAATCAGGAGGCTTCGCAACAACAGGACCTGGTTTAGGACTCACCGTACCAGATTTTGAGAGCAATGAAGCAGCACAGTTGACAGGAGCGACAGAATGCATTTCATTAGTTTCTTTATTTATTCTCGAAGATTTTCGACGTTTGGGAGAAGATTGAGGAGGAGATTTTAAGTTGTCAAGCGACTTTAAATCTTCAAAAAGTTTACCATACGTGGAAATACGTTCAGCCAGCTTTCCGGCTTCATTTTGAATTTCATTGAAATGTGTTATAGTTCCCTGAAAAAAACGATAGAAACTCACACCAATTTTCCTGCATGCAGTACAGCACCAGTGAAGACCATTATCCTTGCTGAGAGATTCAGCTACTAACGTAGACAAGCCACTACATTTAAAGTGGCAGAGACCATGGCAGAGCCAACAGGATATCATCCTTTCATCATCATTTTTTATAGAACAATTTTTCAGTATACACGACATTTCTTATAGAAATAACGATTGTCCGATTCAGAAATTAAAAATAAATAAAATATAAAAACAAAAATGTTTGGCAACACAGTTATTTAAAGTATGAGAGCAAGAGAGTTTTATTTTTAATGATACCGTGATTAAGTATATATGTTTGTTAGATTGTTGCAATTTGTGGTGTTGTAAATGAAAGATTTAAGAAGTAAAGCAGATGAGCAATTACAATCCACAAAAGTTCAGAAAACTGGTTTTGTATTTGTTGGTTTGTTTATTAAAAGCACTAGTCTTAAATTGTTGTTATTTTGTTTTGTTTAGGTTTTTTTTGGTTTCACAATTTATGTTTTAATTTAAAACTCAAGAAACTTTTATTTATATATTTATTTGATCATTTAATTGTTTTTCTTTTTTTAAATATAGTTTTTATAAAATAAATAATTACAGTATATATTTTTAAATTTGAAAATAATTCAGAGCGTATTTAAAAACACAACCGACTCTCTCTTTATTTACTCTATCCTTTATAGAACAAAAAAAAAAAAAAAAAAAAAAAAATAAAAAAAAAAAAATTACGTTTGAAAGCAAGTTGAAAATAAAGGCATTTTTCAATTTTAAAATAATTTCCCCTTTTTGTTGAGAACGCTATAAATTTCAAGTGATTTTCTAACGACAAGCGTTTGATTTCAAACCATTTTCAATTTGAAATCAAACCTCCGTGTTTGTTGGGAAAACATCACACAAACTTTTTTATTATCTATGTAGTGTTTACTACCATCGTCATGATCACAGCTGTCGTTTTTGGTTATATTATATTTTTTCATTTTAGTACGAATATGTTTTTAATTTAATTAAATGAAAATGTAATTTAAAGTAACAAAAGTTCATTTAATTTTTACTGTCCCAAATTCAACCGCGAATTCCGTAGAAAACAAAGGAATATTCAATAATTTTATATAAATTAACTATTAAAAAATAAACTACATATTCTGTTTAAACAAATAAACATTCATTTTATATAATTTAACTACCAAAAATAAATTTTACTTATCTATAAAAAACAATTTGCTTGTTTTGTGTATAACAATTCCCAGTTTCTATTTGTTAAAATAATTTAGTTAAATACATCAAATTATAAAAGTACAATAATTGCGAAGCCACATCGGTCATGCTGCTGTAGTGCAATTCACTAACTTATAACACTTTAAAAAGTGTTAACTTTAATCACACATTTTGATGTTTGCACTAACCACTATGTGATTCACCAACTTATTTATAACCACGGTAAACATTTTATATTTCTCTCTATTCAAATTGATATATCGTGGCAACTCTGCCAAGAGAAACATCAAAATAGGATAAAATAACAAAAAAGAATAAAAAAATCAATACAAAAACCTTTTAATTTATATAATTTAAATGATATTGTGCAAAGTGCGTAAAACATTACTAGTTTTAAAGGTTTCGTTTGAATGTGCTAAATTCGCATTTCATACTATTGATAAATTTATTGTTGATGGGATAAGCTTTTCCTATGCGCATTTCACTGGTTGCTTAGGCCAGATCGTCAGGAAGCTTCCTCCAAAGATTTTAGAAAAACTAAAGATATTAAACAAACAAAACTGTTAAGCGAATAAGAATTAACAGCAACAGCTTGAGTTGTAACAATATCAAAGCTTAAAAAAAACAACAGTGAGTTTATTTCTATAATTTCTTTACAATATTACGATAAAACTGATATAACTGATATAAAATTATCTGACAAATGACGCTAACAAAATATTGTTAGAGTAAAGATATATTGTTTGCATCTTAGGCATACTATGACTACACGTATAGAAAGTTATCATGTTATGGTTGCAAGAAATTTAATATGTTTTAAAAGTTATCAAGTTATCAATATTTAGTTGTTAAAAAAATAATTATTTTTCAGTGAATAATTCTTTAATTTATAATTGCGATAAACATTGATATGTTTACAGTAACTATAATATTGCTTAAATTTAATAAAACTAAAAATTGTTTGTATAAGACAACAACATATTGTTACAAAAACATTATGTAGTTGCCGTTATCATGCCTAACCATATTGTTTCTCAGCGTGATATCATAACAAAATGTTTTGCTAGAAGGTCCAAAAATAACCATATGTCACACTTAAACGCCCTTCCTAAAACCACTTAACGGTAAAGAAATCTCATAACGATGAATATATCCAAATAATATTCGGCACAATGAACTTTTACATGAACCTTAACCTCATAACATAATTTTGTTGTGACGGATCTATTTTTACCCATGGATCCTAAATAGGGTACGCTCTTGAATATTGTTTTCAAATATTGAGGTGTAGAGTATCATATGGTCAGGCTTGGCGATTATACTACCTAACTTTTGTAGTTTAAGCCAACCTGTATTTTAGCCTTTAACATCAAGCGAACAATCTTTTAGATATCAAAACCACACTCTATAAGTAATTTTTCAGAGAACGTGTTATTTTTAAACTTCCACAAAATACCTTTCTGAATAAAGTAAACTTTTCCGAATAAAAATTTTTCCTGTCTAAAAACTATGCAGTGGTAGACAAAAACTCACACTTTTAAAAATCTGCAATAAGACAACCTTTTAATTTCCAAATAATACAACGATAAAAATTCCTAAAAAAAAAACTTAATTAATCACAGCCCTTACAACACTTTTAAACTTATCTAAACATCATTGTATTAAAACTAATACGAAAAATATTCAAAAGAAAAACTATTTATTTCTAATGCCAGCATTAAAATAACAATACGTGTCAATGTTAATAAGTTAAATGAAATTTTTCCAGATAATGACAGTAGCGAAATGACATCTAAATAGAAATTTTGTTCATTCAAACAAACACTCAGAAAACCAGGAACATTTAAATACACTTGTCTGTATTAACACAGATACTTCATGGAAGACCACCACATAATATAAAATCCACATGAAAGGATATACTTTTTTATTTAAAATAAAGGAAATTGAATTAATAGAATGTAATTCTATTTTTGTTTAAAATTCATTCATGCCCATACTAATACATGTTGGACAGTGGGATAAAAAGGAGAAATTGAGGTAAAAAATCAATAAAAAATTCACCATTTTGCGAAGCGCTAATGGAAAATTTAAAAATAAGCGCACATTTATGCGCTACGCAATAAGAAATACAGAGATGCACTAAAGTAAGTGCAGAAAGGAACTCTTAAAAAGATGTATAAAAAAAAACATTTCAAGTGACACGGCCTTCCTGTACTGCGAACGGGGTTTGTAAGGGTGAATACTAAAAAATAACTGTAAAAAACATTCAGAGTGTAAAGTTGATAGCTACGATCACCAGTTTTTATAGGCGTTCAATAAAGCGCTTTTTGTGTCAAAAATGTAATGCTTCAAAGTGGGAACTCATCATATAAAATTCATGCCTTCCGTAAGTGAAATGGTTAGCGAAACTCATACATTTCTCCCTTACAAACCCGCTTCGTTTGGGGTTGCATTAAGTCACTGTTTACGAATTCTTACTTATACGGGATATCCTTTATCGAATTTAAGATTATAAAATAAACCTCGTTAACCCCAAGTTTCAAAAAAGCATCAAACCCATTCCTTTATTAGTTAAAATCAGTGTTCGAAAATAATCACTAAATATCGCTCCTTAGTTTTGATTCGGTAGATTTGTGGAAAACACAAACGCTAATAGTGTTTGTGTAGAAAATCATTAAAAAAATAAATAATTTCGAGAACAAAAATAACACTGTTTTTATCAAACTAAACAAAAGATGAGAACATTTAATTCCGTTTGGTTTTTATTTTAAATCCACAAACTTGATTGTGTTATGTTCGGCTCATTAATGTTCGTCCCTTTTGGCTGGTAAAAAAACCAAAAATTGTTTACAAAAACAAAATACACATTTGAAAAAAAAAAACGAAAAGCTAGCAAAATGCAACGTGGTGCAGTGCGGTCGTTGCTAAAATTTTTTGTTTGTTCATTTCTTTATCAATGTAAAAATGAAACATTATAGAACATTAATATATAATTTTTGTCTGCAGTATCACTACAATTATTCTGCTTTTTTTAACGAAGAACAGAACACTTCATAATGTTCGGCTCTTTGTTTTAAATAGTCGCGTTCTTGGCTGTGTGAGCCGAATGATAAATAATGTGTTGTTTATTTTCGAACACTTGTTAAAATATTAAAAATATTTGCTGAGTTAACGTATGTATTAAAAATAAGTTTTATATTGTTCCCTTATCAGTAAAAAAGAAGAGAGAACAATTCGATTAAAAGTACCAAAATCAGATGTTTACTCATTTTATCTTTTAAAAGGGCCAACAAAGTATTAAACAAGCGTCTGCTTATTTTCAGAGATATAAGGTTACAAATGTTAGCCGTTTTTACGCTTTAAGCGACTGATTTTCAAATGTGAGTGAGTAAATAAATGTTAATTGAACTGTATTTTTTAAAAAAAAAATTAAGACTTTGGTACACAAAAATCGCTCGAATTTATCACAACTGCTGAAAACGATCGTTTTGAAATAGATCGATTTTCATCACAAACCTGAATATTTTATTTTTTTTTTAATCTTCATCCATTCCCACTGTTCCACATTCTTGGTCATGTTGGACATTTTATAAAAAAAATTATCGTATGAAAAGAGTAGCTACAACGACAACCAATATAATATGAAAAAAATCTAACAAAAACAAGAACAATAATGGTAGTAATGAACATGCAGATTCATGTTTAAATATATGTATATTGCTCATACGTACTGTAGGAAAAATATCACACTTATAGTTTTCCAAGGATACAGAATGATGTTTTTTTTTGCAATAGTTTTTTCACTAAAGTATATAGATACTATTTTTTAAGTATTTGTAAATTTTCGTTGTTCTTTTTATACCGAGTGTTAATTGAACTCAACACACTAATGGAAAAAGGATTTAATGTAATTATTTAGCAGCATAACACAAAAAATGGAACAAAAAAAGCTATGGAAAATGTGAAAACTGTGAACTTAAGAGAATATTGATACAAATTCTTTAGTATGTAGAATCCGATGGGTTAAACAAAGCAAAAGTTAGAGCCAGTGTAGGTTGTACAGCTTTTACTGCAACTTTAAACGGAAATAATTCTTTTCGAGAAAGGTAGAAGAAAAACTGCACGACACTACCCAGCCAGCAAAAATTTCAACGTTTCCTAGATAATTGAGAGAAATATTCGCCAAAAAATATATGAAGTTGTTGACACGATTTTTGGCAGACATGTCGTGAAAAATTCCGGGTTTGTTTGGCGGCATATTTGATCAGATATCTGTTTTAACCGCTATTCTTATTTTTTTCTGACAGATATCTAAAATAATTAATTTTATTTGCTAAACTGAACTGAACTGAACTGCACTGAACAAGAACAATAACTTAAAAATAAAAGAAACTTAAGCAGTAACACAGAAAAAGAGGTATTTTAATGAAAAGCAATTTTGAAATGCTATTTTTGCTTTGAAAGTGTTAAATGCACTTGAATAATTTAAACAACTTACGTCATTAGTTGAAAATATAAATCCGAAATGCGCAATCTTTAGTTTTTGATGTTAAATAATTTCTAACCGAAAAAAATCTCCTCTGATTTTTCTTAAATTTAAAATAAATCGTTTAAATTGTTTGCCCTTTCACCAGGGTATTTGCTTAAATTTCTGTAACGAATTAAACTTTATTTACTTTATTTCGTTCAATGATTATGTTGGGTTTTTTTTACTTCATGCCATGCAGCGTCTTGCAGCAAAACTATTCATTATTGCTGCGGTGCTGCAATTGTTACCGAATAAATGCAGCAGTTGCCCAATAAAAAATTGAGACTTCAACGAAGCAGATTTGTAAACGTTTCGCTTACCATTGCGCTGACGGAAGACATAAATTTTATATGGCGAGCTCAATACATTTTTGACAAATAAAGCGCATTATTCAGCGCATATAAAAATTGTTGTATGTAACGATCGACCTTAAAAACTGAATGTTTTGATACAGTTATTTTTTAGTATTCTCCCTTACAAACCTGCTTTGTGGTAAGGGAATGCCGTAGCACTTGAAATAATATTTTTTTTTATAAAAGTTGTTGAGAGTTCTTTCACTTACTTTACTGCATTTCTGTATGTCTTATTGCGTAGCGCATAATTGTACCCTTATTTTTTTAAATTTACTATTAGTGCTTCGCAAAATGATGAACCTTTTTATTGGGTGTTGTTCTTGTTCCTGTTGTTTTTCTATACACATGTGGACCAAAACTAAGTACCAAAGGGGATTTTGATGCATTACAGCATGCAGCAAACATTGATCATAGTTGATGATATTGTAACACAAACGAGAATACATACATGCAGACACGTACATAAAGATTGGAGAATGAATTATTATAAAAACGTACAATTTTTAATCCTTTTTTTTAAACAATAAAATTAAATTTAAATTATTTTCTACTTAATGGCAATTGTCAAATTTCTCTAAAGCGGGATAAGTTCCTAATTTTTATTTTTGATAAATACACTGAAATCTGTTGTTGAGGGAAAACTAGTTACTATGCGCATTTCACTGGTTGCTTAGGCCAGATCATCAGGAAACCTTTTCCCAAAGACTTTGGTAAAGCAAAAGATATTATAAAAAAAGAACTGCAAGGCGAATGAGAATTAAAAACACTCAAGTTTTATTTGCAACGATTTCCCCTTCAATTGAATGGGTTTTTACATCTGTAAGAATTCAGCCAAAAATCTATTAGACAAATCTGGACATAAATTTCCCCGAAATTGATCAGAATAGTGATCAAAATAGTTCGTATATTCAATGTCTGACAGAAATCTGAACGAAGTCAGACCCTTCTGTCTGATTCAGACAAGGTCTTAGTATTTTGCTAGCTGGGTATTTCTTCTATATTTGGCTATTTCTGTTTGTATGTATATGTATACTTGCATTGGTTTAAGTAAAGAGAATTGAGACATGTTTTTAAGAAAAAATGCTTTTAGTTAAGGAACACTTTAACAGATATGAGCAAAAATTTAGCAAATAATTTAGCTGGATTCATTCCGGAGTTCTCTTTATGTAAAGCGTCTCCTCAAATGTATACAGGCGTAACTTCTCAAAAATTTGGAATCGAGATTTTGAGCAAAACACTTGCGATCAACAACGGCGACCTTTTTAATTCATTATTATTAATTTTGTAAGGTTTTATGCTCCTCCTGTTAATAAAACTAAAGTCGACGATATGTTACTTGATGTTTCTTTGCAAAGCTTCCATTTTACAAGACACATGTGATGCATGCAAAAGTAGAAGGTAATCCTACTGTATTTGTTCGGTGCATATATGCGTTAGTGCCGGCAGAGTATTGAGTTGTGAATACCGAGTAGGAGTATTCAATACTAAAAAGTAAGAACTCACTACTTTCAGAGTTGTTTTTGTTGAATAGAGTTTAATAAAAAATCGAACGGTTTAAGTCCAAACTTTGTGTAAAATTTTCATTAATATTTAATAACTAATCGGATTCTAATACTGTAATTTATAAGATGCTGTATCTTGTTGTATTAGAAAGGCACCAAAATAAATACAAATCAATACAAAAAACGGCTCTCTTAATCCTCTTCGCCATTATACATCCATACAATAAAAAAAATTACTTTGATAATAAATATGCAAGTGCACCGCTTAAAACTGAACTGTCAACTTTCTTTGTTTTGATTTTCTTGCGAAAACAATAATGTTATTTGTTTTGTTTTTTCTTAACCTACTTATAACTACAGTTGGGAGAATTTCAACTTATTGTAGTGGGGAATGTAAGAAAAGATAAACTCACTGTAAATTTTGTTTAAGCTTTGATACCGTTGCAAATTTTTTATTTTTTTTTTTTTTTTTTTTTTTTTTATTGTAATAATTATGCTAATTAACATTGTAATAATTCTGTGCGATAATAATAAGATTCTAAATCTTGTAGCACAGAAACACAAATTAAATAAAATAAATGAATAAAATAAATAAATAAATAGAACTTTTTGAGTAATTGCAATTCTCATTCACTCTGCAGTTTTGTTGCCTTATATATTTGGCTTTTCTTGAAATTTTTGAGAGAATGTGTACTGATGACCTAGCTTAAGCAATTTTACATAAATATAAGCTGTCAGATTTAAATTCCCATATAATTATTCCAATTGAATTTTTTGGCCAATTCAAAGCAGTGTCATGTCATTCTTATATTTCATACAAATTTCAATTATTTTAAGCATAGAATTTTGTTTATAATTTTCAAACAAAAAATTTAAAAAACTAGTGTTCGCCTTATGGTCAAAATTCGACCATAATTTTTTTTTTGTAAATATGAAGAAAACATAATTCATCTAAGTATACATATATGCGTTTATTTGTTTCGATTTGGCGAGGGTCCAACCTCCAGTTCATATTTTATCTTCTACGTGAGTTGATTTAATTTTGTAAGTTCAGTATAAAAAATACCAATTGAAAAACAAAAAAGTATCAAAAAGTCTCCTTTATATATTGTCATCCACTCAGGACGTTGTACGTTTAATTTTATGTTTATATGTCTAATATTAACGAAAATTAATCAAAGTATCAGATGTAGAACGAATAAGTACGAAAAAGCTACCCTTACATGTTCTTATTCGCCCAGTTTAATGTATAATTGTATCTTCATAGGTCGAATATTAACGAAAATTCAAAAAGTTCCAGATGAAAAACAAAAAATTCCAGCATTTTTTATCTTATAGGTTATCACTCACTCAGGATCCTACACCTATAATATTATGTTTCAAAGTTCTATATTATAGAAAATTTAAAAATTATCACATGAAGCACAGAAAAGTAAAAAAAAAAGAAATTTAGTTTCCCATATTTCACCTTTTTTTCTCCCCATACAGGTTCCGTTGACAAACAAAGGAAGAAAGCGTTCTTAACTGTTTTGCCTGGTCTGATTTATATAGTCGAAATATACGAAAACCGGTTTCTGAAAAATGTCGAATAATCGATTACCCTAATTTTTTATTATTTGATAATTGAAAATAAATTTTTATTTATTTATTTTGCATTTGTGTTAGTAACAATTTTGAACGCTTATAACTCTGAAATTATTGGACAGATTTTAATAAAATATACATTGTGCACTTCTTTGAGTTAATACCTCTTAAATGATGTATATTTTGTTCAAATCGGTTAACATACAGAGGAGGAAAGTGTTCTTAACTGTTTTGCCTTAGCCGATTTATATATAGATTTTACACAAAAATGGTCTGTTAAAAAAATGTATTCCAAATTTCATAATTTTCTTTGAAAATTTGAGGTTTTAAATGAAATAAACGGAAAAAAAATAAAATATGTATGCAAGGCGAATTCATTTTTCAGGTGGCGTTGAAAGCACAGCTGTGCTACTTTTTTTTCCTAATTAGAGAGAGGAATGTCAAAAGTTACTTGTGTTTTTGACATATCGGCCAACGAAACCAACAAAAAAATACATTGTTGTGTTTTTGGTGTTGTTACTTGTTGTAGTATCGACACCACCGTTTACATGAATTCGCCTTGTATGTATGTATGCAGTTAACATAGAAAAACAAAAGTTTTTAAAAATAAATAATTAAGTTTTTTAATCAGCGCTTATTTTTATTAATTTAGTCCTTCGGGATTTTGCTCGGGCAAAAACATCAATTAAATCTTCATAGCATACTTCGTGCACAATTTGGGCTTCAATAGACAATATTGCAAGAGCGTTAATCATAATCAGCCACACAATCACCGAAATATTATTTAAAACCTTTTGAGCAGTGATGGGACTTAAGCTATTTTCCCGTCAAATCTAACGATTTTGAAAGCAGTGATATAAAATTACTTTAGCTATGTATGTATTACATAGAGGTCTTTTAAGAATATTATTTTATTTCCTTTATTCAATCTGTGATCAGAATCGATAACCTCTAAATCGACTTACTAAAAGAAAAGTAAATTCAACAATTGAATTTCTTAATATGTATAATTTAATATAAATTTCGTATTCGTTTAAAGTTAAACTTGGCCAAATAAATTTTCGAATTTGAATTCCCCTTACATTATTTTACCTTTAAATTTTGACGTCCTTTCAATTATGCCGCATGTTTTAAACTACTTTGTAAGGATTAGTAATATAAAATATGTCATTATGAAATATCGCTCAAAAGTTAGGATTTGCTTAATTTTTGATTTGGGAATTATTTAATTTTTTTTGGGATTTGTTTCTTTTTTTCATTATTAATACGATTTCCGTATGACGTGCTAAATTCCCAGTTTTTCATATTTGATAAATACACTGAAATTTATTGTTAAGGGAAAGCTAGCTTCTATGCGCATTTCACTGGTGGCTTAGGCCAGCTCATCAGGAAACCTTTTCCAAAGATTTTAGAAAAGCCAAAAATATTATACAAATAAAACCCTAAAGCGAATAAGAATTATAAACACTCAAAGTCTTACTTGTAACAATATCAAAGCCAAAACAAAACACCAACAATAAACAGTGAGTTTATCTTTTCTTACATTTTTCATGTCTGGAACTTATTCTATTTATTTTGGGATTTATTTAATTGGGAGTTGTTGGACCTGGGACTTATTTCGCGGTGACGTTTTAACTTTCTCCTTTATTATTAGAATACAGTGTTTGTTGTGTTTAAACAATTGATTGACAATTTAAAAAAACAATTCAGTTATTTAAGTTCACACATTTTTCTCTAATATTCGTAAATATTCGTCATTGCTAAAATTATTAAAACACAATTCTTATTAGTCTGCTAACTATTATATCTCCTCTGTCAAATTTTTCGTTTAGAATTGTTGCTTAGAAAAAAACTTGTGTCTACAAAAAAGAGCATTTCAAAAAAATTTACCATGACAATGACAATCACCTTTTTACCGGATATTGTAGTTTTATTGACGGATATTATTAACAATGGCACATTGCACTTAAAACATCTTTTCTAATAGAAATTTTACGATGTAATATAAAGGAATCTTTTAAAGTTTAAAAACTGAGTTTTTATTCTTTTTGAGGAAATAAAAATAAACATTATTTAAAAAAAGTGGTCAAAAAATAAATTTGCCAAACGTTTCAATGGCAAAATAAAGAACAACGATAAATAGTAATAGTTATATAATTAAACGTGTTAATATTCACTGGATAGCTATTGTTTTGCATGTGGTGTCCACAAGACCAAACACTTTTTGGAAACTTAAAAATTTAATTTTGGGTTCTTAGGGAGATTAGTCAAAAAGCCTGGGAATATAAACGCTGTTATCAAAGCTTTTCTTGGGATTCAAAAATTAATTAACAAGGTTACTTTTAAGTGTGCTAAATCCCATTTCATACTATTGATAAACTGAAATTTATTGTTGATGGGATAAGCTATTCCTATGCGCATTTCACTGGTTGATTAGGCCAGATCGTCAGGAAGCTTCATCCAAAGATTTTAGAAAAGCTAAAGATATTGTGCAAATAAAACTGTTAATGTCATCGCCATACAAAAGGCGAAGACGAAGACGAAAAATATTTCATTAAAGACCAAGAATAGAATTATGTAAAAAATACTTTATTCCAATACAATAAACACAAACCAACAAGAAAGGATTTTTTTTTGTTGAAAATTTATATTTGGATGTTTTTCCAACGTTCGTACTAAATTTCCGATGATCACAATTTTGTGACTAAAACGTCTGAAACTGTCAAAAATTCAACCGCGAATTCCGTAAAAATAAAGGAATATTCAGTTATTTTATATAAATAAACTTTTAAAAAAATTAACTATTTTATATAATTTAACTACCAGAAATAAAATTTACATATCTATAAAATTTGCTTTTTTTTTGAGTAAAACAATTCGCAGTTTATATTTGTTAAAATAATTTAGTTCAATACATCAAATTTAAAAAGTAAAATAATTGCGAAGCCATATCGGTCATGCTGCTGGTGTCTTAAAATTGGAGTTCTTCTGTAAACAACGCGTGGTCAGCACAACAAAAGTAAAAAAAAAAGTGTGTAACGGGGTAAGTAAATAATAATATTCTTTCTCTCTCTCTCTCATCTGGTGTTTTTTAGAAATCGGCTCTTTTGTGGAGTAAACAAAAATTACTGGATTTAATAAAACAACTGAATATTCCTTTGTTTTTTAGGGAATATGTTGTTAATTTGTTTAAAGTTAATTTATATAAAAAAACTGAAAATTAATTTTTTTTACGGCACATCGGGTTGTATTTTTGACAGAAAAATAAAATGAACTTTTCGTTACCCCACGTCTATACGCGCAATTTATATTTGTTAACATAAGCAATAAGGTCGGCAGAATGACGTCACAGAAATGTTTAATTTTTTTTTTCGAGTGGAGTAAACGTGTGTCTTAACACAAAACATGAATTTGTACGTAAATAAATACTTACATTTTATTCGGCAACCAATTTATTTTTTATTATTTTTTTATTTTTTTTTTTTTTCTTTTCATTATTTATTTATTGAATCTTCATATATTAAATATGAACTAACAATAATTAATCAAATCTTATCCTAAAAATTTATTTTATGTCCTGCCAGTGCCAGACAAAAATTTCCTTCATCACGGGTTCTGTTCACATATGTAGGTGTTTATCGCTCATCTTAATGGGTAAGTGCTGCAGTGTCTCTTCTTCTTAAGCGAGTGTGGCCACTATCATTTAAAATATTTCGAGCTAGTGGATTAGGGTGCAACTCTAGCCTTTTTAAATATTTTACCGCATACTTCGTAATAATAGTCCTTACCAGTGGCACATTGAGATCCTTGGGGCAGCTGTAATTATTCGAAGAAGTTTATTTTGGCGCCTTTGAATTTTTTCGATATTTGAGGCCGAGGCAGTGCCCCATAGTTGAATACCGTAGCACCATATTGGCTTTAAAATAGCGTTGTAAAGTAGTAGTTTGCAATCGAGACTAAGAACTGAATTTCTTCCAATAAGCCAGTTAATTTGAATTGCTTTTAGTTTCATTTGGGTTAATTTTGCTTCTATATGGCATTTCCATGTTAAACGCCGATCTAGATGAATACCGAGATATTTTACATGCAATTGTTGAGGCACTAGTTGATTATTGATTTTAATAGGGGAGCATGTTTCCCGACGCAAAGTGAATGTTATGTGTACGCATTTTTGCTCATTGACCTTTATCCTCCATTGCTTTAACCATAGTTCGAGCTGAAATATATGATCCTGCAGGTATCGAGATGCTTCACGACTGTTCTCGTGTACGCTTAGAAAAGCTGTATCATCAGCAAAAGTTGAGGTTAGGGTGTAATTGTTTGTTGGCATGTCCGAGGTATATATTAAGTAAAAAAGTGGGCCCAGGATGCTTCCCTGAGGGACTCCAGCTTAAATTGGCTGAGGAGAACTTACAAAATCACCTTCTTTAATAATAAATTTTCGACCGACCAAGTAGCTTTCTAGCAGCTTGTGTGTGTTAACCGGTAGGTTTAGCTTCAATTTATGTAACAAGCCTACATGCCAGACTTTATCAAAAGCTTGAGAAACATCGATGAAGAGAGCGGAGCAATATTTTCTTTCTTCAAAGGCTTTTCTTATGGCGTTTACTATTCGATGGGTTTGTTTAATTGTGCTATGTTCTCTTCTGAAACCGAATTGATGATTAGGTATACACCCATTATCATTTAAAATTGGGGTTAATTTTGACGCTAAGAGCTTCTCAAACAGCTTTGATATATTAGACAATAAGCTAATAGGCCTATATGACTCAACTTTTGTGTGATCTTTTCCTGGCTTTGGTATCATCTTTACTAAGGAGACCTTCCATTCTTGAGGGTAGTATTCAAGGCGTAAAATAGCATTAAAAATATAAAGAATAATTTTCTTTGCTATTCGTGGTAGCTCCAAAAGCATTTTGTTGCTTATCTTATCAAAACCAGGGGCTTTCTTGGGGTTTAAGTTACAAATAGCCTTTTCGATTTCTCTCATCTCAAATCTTAGGGGAACAGCTGCTCTAGCAGCAACAGGTGGTAACTCGTCCGCTATGTCGTCAGATATATTTGGGGTAAATACGTTTTTCAAATGATTTACAAACAGGTTTCCTTTCTCATTATCATTTCTTGCCCAACTTCCATTCAGGTTTCTTAATGGTGGTTTCGTGATAACTGGCCTTTTTAGATTTCTGGCTGCACGCCATAATGAGTAGTCTGATTGTGGTGTTGCATCCAGGTCCTTAAGATATTTTTCCACGGAAGCCGTTTTCCGAGACTGCAGTAATTTTCTTAGCTTTTTTGTGCACTCTTTTAATAAGTTCTTAAGTTGGGGGGATCTGTGCAATTGCCACTCTCTTCGCACTCTCCTTTTTTCATTCAAGAGGCGCTCGACATCTGTAGAATATATTTTATTATTATAAGTTTTTTTGAGGGTTTTGCAGGAATGTTGAACCGTTAGTTTAAGATAACTGTCAAAATTGGCAATAGAGAGATCTACATTCTCCGGTGTGCTAAGCGGAATATTTTCTGTGCAATGAGTACTGAGATATTTTTTATATTTTAACCAATTTATTTGTGTAGCTGACGTCGCTATGTAACTAGAGGGAGATACAATTATATTGGTGTTTGTTATAGTAACAATTGTGGGTGTGTGATCAGAGGATAATTCTAATGAGGCTTCAACGTGAATCGTTTCTGTGGGGATGTTTTTAACCACGCCGAAATCGATGACATCTGGAATTTTTTGTGGATCAGCAGGCCAATATGTTGGTTGTCCGCTCGCGACAACATTTAAATTCATTTTAGAGATTGTATTAAACAAAACACGACCCTTTGGTGTTATAAGTCGTGACCCCCAGAAGGTATGTTTAGCGTTATAATCGCCAGCGGCCAGGAAACAGGGTCCTAGGGATTTATAATATTCACAATATTGGCTTTCTGATATTGAAAATCTAGGTGGAGAGTATAAAGATGAAATTACTATGTTTCGATTAAGCTCTTCAACACGAATATTTGTTGCTTGCAGATAATCCTCACGATGATCACACATTAAGTAGTGTTTGACTCGGGTTTTTATCAAAATGGCAGAACCTCCACAAGCTCTATCTCGAGGGTCCTTGGTATCATATAGTATGTAGCCATTGATTTTAAACGTATTTCTTGAGGTCAGATGAGTTTCAGAAACCATCATAACATCAATTTGTTTATTTTTGAGAAAGTATTCTAGTTCATTTTTATGTTGGCGGATGCCGTTTGTGTTCCAAAAACAAATTTTTAAACAGTTCATGGCTTGTTAAGTACAGCTTGCAATAACATCGATTGCATTCTTAGAATTTCCTGTAACATATTACCCATTGTGTTTGTAAAATTGTTTACTGTTTGCACTAATGTTTCCATGGCTTTTTCTAGACGACTTATATTAGAATCTGGAGTTTCGTCATTACTTGGCGAAGCACCTTGCGGCACATGGTTTGATTTTAGGACGTTAGCATAGGAAGTTCTGTTATTACCAGGCTGCGGGCCCTGAATGTTATTAGTGTTTAGCTGATTTGTTACCTGCATTTGAGGGGGATTAGTTTTCTGGTCCAACCGACTGCTTGACGATAGTGTATACGGGGCATCCTCTATAATTAGCAGTGTGATTACCGCCACAGTTGCTACATTTTTTTACGCTGGGGTCGGTTTTAGACTTATCGCAAAGAACTGTACCATGTAGTTCACCACATACTACGCAAACAGGGGGTAAGTAGCAGTATGCCTTTGTATGGCCAAATTCCTGGCAGTTTAGACATTGAACAGGACCATTTCTCTTGTGCGGCTCCTCTATAGTTACCCTTCTGTATAGAATATACTTTAGGTTATAAATTGGATGCGTTTCATTTTTTTTGAGCTTAACGTCGCCGGGTTCTAACTCCACTCGAAATAGTGGTTGGGGATTTTTTTCCTTATTTTTGATATTTGTAACGTTTTTTATTTTAAAGCCCTTCTCTTCCAAAAAAGCTTTAATTTCTCCTGGGTCTACACATGAGTCTATGCCCTTGATCACTACCTGAAGACCTTTACTGCTCTTCAGTTGATATGTATAAAAGTTTTTATTAAGAGCCTCAAATCTTGTAATTACTTTTCGAAAGTCATCCTCGTTATTCACCTGTATTTTAGTCTCGTTAATCATACCTCGCTTTATTGAAGCTACGTAAAAGGAATTTTCACCTATTACCGAAATCAAACTTTTTATTAACTCATTTGAGTTTTGCTCCCTAAGATATATCGGGGGAGGCTTGGACGATTTTATTACGTTTGGTGCTTCAGAGGATTCATCCTCCAGAATTGCAAAGCGATTTTGGGAATTTATTTTATCAAAAAATGGCATTTTTGAGGCCGAAGCAACAGCTGAAGATGTAGGGCTGCGACCCCGTTTAAGGACTGTTATATACCTGTCCATACCAACTTGGACTTGAGGCTTTCGACAACTTTTTACAGGGGGGTTTTCCATTGCATTTGTGTTTAAGTTCATGGTATCATTTCCCACTAAATTTGTTTTTGACGTCGCGGCAATACTTTCTGGCCTGGCAACACTTGTCACCAGGTCTAGTTTTAGTTTTTTTAATGAGTCACTATCCACCGTTTGTGTAAATACCGAGGGTGAGAGGGAACGTGTACGAATAATTGGCTTAGCCGTTAGGTAATTAATATTGTTTTGTTTTGTTTTATTTATTTCATTATTTTCATTTGCATGAACTGTTACATAGCAATTTCTCTCGTTGAGTTTTATTGTTGTCTCATTGTTTTTGTTCATACAAAATATTGTTTTTGTTTTTCACCGTAACTTTGTGCTTTTAATATTTTTGTTATTTTTTTTTTTTTTTTATTTTGTTCTTTACAAAATTAAAATGTTTTTGCAAGATTATGTATACCTACATACATACATAAGTATGTATGTACATATATTCACTTATATTTTTTATTTATCTTTATTAATTTTTCGTTTTTATTAATTGATCACTTTTATGCTAAATAATTTATTTAAAAATTATTTATGTATTTTGCGTTCATTCGCGGAATGTTTATTTTAAATAAAAAAAAAATCAAATTTAATTAATTCAAATAGTATGCGGGTTTAATAATACACGTCTGTATCACAACAAAGCACAAACTGAACAGGAATTTTTTTATTATTAATTAATATTATTAATTTGTAAATTTTGTATTTAAATTTTATATTTTTAAGTTTAAAATTTTTTTTGTTACTGATAATTGATTTTGACAGCTTATGTTAAAAGATAATTGCTCAGCAACGTATTATGACATTTGTTGCTGAACATGTGTTCAAATACATATTTATGCAGTCCACACGTTAATATCTAGTGTTAGCAATAGAATTTGATATTTGCTACAGCAACAATTGCCAAACAAATTACTCGTCTAGACTTAGGTTTTGCTCTACACTTCATCAGTGCAACTGCCAAAGCTTTGGTTCACAATATTGAGGATCTTATTCTGAATTGCACAAGTTTGCATCATGGTAAAGAAATAATTGAAAATTTCCAGGTAATTTTTTTTGCTTTGGCCAAGTTATAAGTTTTTCTTTGAGCTTAAATTATTCAGATCCCTGAAGCATTTTTTTTGCATTGGGACGGAAAGCAACTTCGCGCAATTACTGGAAAAGATAAAGTTCATCGCTTGGCTATTGTGCTAATTGAATATGGTGCTGGTGATGCAGTCGCTTAATCAGCCTACGACTTTTTGCTAATAATGATTATGCTGTATCATTAGGAATGTTTGTTTCGATACAACTGCGGCAAATACTGGCCCTCATAGTGGGGTTGGAACTTTGTTGGAACGCAGGTTATTATGGTAAGCATGTCACCACCACTTTGCAGAAATTCTCTTAAGGGCTGTAATAATAATTAATATCGGAAAATGAAATGCACCACTGGTGGCGATTTTTGAAAATTTAGCACTCGAATGGAGCACATTTAATTGAGGAGGATACAACACTTGTAGGTAGGATGAACACGGTTTGAGTGTCATATTTGTCGACGAACGCGAAACATGCAAGTCCACATTCGACATGATATACAATTTATATTAAACATAATCGTCAAACAAGCAGCCTATTCAAGCTGGGTAAATACAATTTTTTTTTAATTATCAAATAATAAAAAATAGGGTGCTCGATTATTCGACATTTTTTAGAAGCCGGTTTTCGAATATTTATACTTCTTCTTGCTGCATGCGACAATTTAAAAATTTTCTATAATAATAATTAGTATTGTGGTTATTTTGATGAACTATTTATGGTTTTCAATCCAAATTGTTATTGATAATCATTCATTCTTGACTGACCTCTATAATATTTAACTTAGAAACATATAAGTATAGGTGCTGGATCCTGAGTGAATGAAAACCTATAAGATGAAAAATGTTGGTACTTTATGCTTTTCGTCTGGTACTTTTTGAATTTGTGTTACTATTCGACCTTTAAAGAAAAATTATACATTAAACTAGGTGATTAAGTACATGTCAGGGGAGCTTTTTGGTACTTTTTCGTTCATCGTCTGAATTATTTTCGTTCCTATTATTATACATACAAAAATAAAATAAAATATGCAATTTCCAGAGTGTATAACGGAAAAGAAGGATTTATTTTGCAATTTCCCGGAACCCCGGGAATTCCCGCTCAATACAATTCGATGCGATATATTATTTAATTTAATTTATTTGAACAAATAACATTTCCTGAGATCAATTAAATAAGTTTATTTTACATTCAACTTTTTTAAATCTGTGGCAAAAAGGAAAAAGTGCTTAATGGCACCTTAAGATTTTCATGTTCAAAAGTACACATGGGCAAAATTTCAATTTGAAAGCGTATTTTAAATTTGTACCTAAAGAAAACACGTTTCCTTTCCACGGATGTTTGCTTTATAGTCAAAGAAACATTATCAAATCTCAAGACACTTTCAGTTTTCTTGGCACTTCCTTCATAACTTGTAATTCCTTTTGAAAAAAAAATCATTTTCTTCAAATCGAATAAGTGTTTTCTTTATTAATAACTTTTGCCATTATCTTTTACAGAATCTTATCCGAAAAATCTTTTATGCAGCTGCTCTGCATATAAAATCATTACATTTTTTGAAGCAAATGGAAACAACTTTTTACGTTTTTCTAAAAACAACCTGGGTCATTAAAAAAATTCTGTACATTTTTACTCTTCTTCTATCGAATTTTCAGAGCATTAAACATGAATCATTTCCTTATTGGATATGAATTTACATCTATTAACTGTAGCTTTTTGTTGAATTGAACATTTATCTGGTGTATTTCATAGATTTTGTTACTAAGAGCAGATGATAACGATTAGAAGCAGTTGTGCTAGACTAAAGTGATTTAAGCAAGCAAAATAGAGAAAAAAAATTAACTAAAGCCAATCAAAAACCCAAATGCGTTTTTTTAACTTAAGACCTCTTTACCTAACGGCTAAGATCCATAATTTAACAAAAAAAAATCCCGCAAATTCCCGCATAAATTTCCCTGGATTTTTTCCCGGAAAATCACGTATGAAAAACACTACTAGCCATAGTAGCGTAGACCTTGGACCCGCTGTAGTCAAACAGACTATGTTAGTAACATAACATATCTGTGGCAATTTGACAAAACATCTTAAGTCGAGATAAGATAGCAAAAAAGTTTTTAAAAAACTCGGTGAAAAAATAATTTTTATTAAATAATAAAACAAACAATATTAAAGAGAAATTTTCTTCATAATACAAAATTTTTTAAACGTAAACCAAAATGATGCACAACATTTTTTTCAACTTTTCACACTTTAATTAAGATGTTTTGAAAAATGCCATTTTCAAACCATTCAAAAAACATGTTACTATTGGTTCTACAAAGTAAAAGTAGTAAAGGTAAGAAATATAATTTTCTTTTTATAATTATTAATTGAAAACTAAGAATGCTTGCAAAGTAATCAGATTTATATCTAATCTAGTTTAACTTATCCTTCCCTGTCACATCCTGTTTCTTTAGAACATAATAAAACCATTTGACCTTTTTCGACAATTTAAGAAACATAAAGAAATGCTATAATAAATTCAGCAATAAATCTTTCTTAATCTAACTTCCTATAAAGACACACTGACCACTACAAATGCACAAAAAATCTTTGAACACACATTTGCACACATGAAAATAAACAAATAAATTAACAAACACTACAGGTGGTACTCAATAAAGGAAGTTAATAAAACTACATTCTAATAAAAATAAGCGGATATAACAGAAACGGTTAAAGACAAAAGCGACAGTAACAAACACGATTCCCCCAAGTATTTCTACACACACACACACACGCATACACTAACAGGGAGTGTCTTTGTTTCTAATGTCAGCCAAAAGGAATAAAAGTTGTAAATGGATGACGGACATCATACGGTGCTAAGAAACTACAACAAACTAAAATTTAATAGGGGTGGGGGAGAATTTAACTTCATGGAATTATGTCTTTTTTGTTGCTCTTAACTTTTTTTCTGTGGAAGTTAGGATGTTTATAAAGCAACACAGACACGTGCTCTCATTAATATGGGTTGCCATAGACCAAACGAATTAAGTTAAGAAAAAAAAACAACGAGTAATTTTTTTCTATCAATTGATTGACTGAAGAAGTTTTTAAGTGTGGAGACAAAAAGTTTGTGTGTGAGTATGTGTAGCTTTTCTTTAGAATGTAATAAAAATCCTTTTTATTGCTTCATATATTCTAATTAAGATAATTTCATTTACAAGCTAAAGTGTCGTTATAAAGAAAAAACTTTACATGTTCTTTTAATGTTTAATACAAAATAAAAAAAAATTATCGCATCAGGTTTAATATTCGAACATTATTGGCCTTAATGGTGGTTTGATTTAAGAAAACTACACATAAATTGGAAGGCTTTTTGGTAAAAGAAGATGTTGGTAAAAAGTTGGCTTTGAATAGGTTAAAATTAATAATCGAGTGCTGCGAATCGAAGTTAACATTAACCTAGAATTCACAATTATTTGACGAAAAATTCTGAAAAAAGCGTAAACACTAAGTTGATCAACCTTTTGTTTTCTTTTAAACCATTTTAATCAATTTACGAAGCTTTGTGTGGTAAACAGGTCAAAGATACTGCAACAGAAAAAAATCAAAAAATTTTTAAATAAAAGTAGACCACGGCCCGTTTACACAACTTACCGATAGCTAAAGGAAGGATTTTTTCGGCCGTACAAAAAGTGTTCCATTATTACAACTTTACTTTAACCTACCAGGTAGGATGAACGTTAATGTACTTATCGCTCTTTTTAGGTTAAAGTAAAGTTTTAATAATGGAACACTTTGTATAAGCCCGGTTAAAGTCTGCTTTAAGCTATCGGTAATGCCCGTAATTTCTACAAAAACAAAGCTGGTCGTGTTCGTACCTAACAGGTTACTTTACCTATTTCAACGTTTATTTGGCCTACGCGTTTTCACCTTCTGTTTCTTTTGTAATAATTACAGACATAAGTTCTGAAAACGGGCCTAAGTCTAGAGCCTTTAAATATTTGTTAAGTGTGAGCATAGCTTAGGAATAATATTTATTTGGGTTCATTGGTTTACGCGGTAGCACGCCCAGAACTAGACGTGCTGCAAATTGAGTCGACTGTGACTTCGTTTTGACCCCACAAAACTCGCCAAGAATAGGAACGACCGATCAAGTGTGACTCAGAGCAACACTGTGGTGACTAAAGCCCGCCCGTTGTGTTGAGATATTTTAGCAAGTTGCTAAGTTTCACCCGCAAAGTTTCAGAGAATCCTTGTAGAAGGTTATTCCCAAATAATTTATGTCGTGTTGATTTAATTGCTAAGCAATCAACAAGAAAATTAAATACTGTTTCCTCAGTTCCAGGTTCCCTGCAGCTGCGGCAGCATTCATTAAAATGGAGACCGAGTCCCATAGCGTGCTTACCGATCATCTAGGGACCAGTCTCGATATGCTCTGACAATGAAGTTGAGAAGTCGCTCAGAGCGACCTATTTCGTATGTGGGCCACGTTACTTTGGTATTCCTACAACCTTCCAGTCCTTTTATTTATTGTTAGCCATGTCTAGATAGTGACTGAAGATTTCGCTTCCGATAGTTCCCAGCGGTGTTGCGACAGGCACACCCTGTGAAATACCAAGAGCAGCTGCAGTATTTGCCAGCCCATCTGCCTATTCATTAGTGTAATGGTTCCTATGCGCAGGGATCCAGATTAAGGCAATGTAAAATAGGCTGTTCAGTCTGACTAGTTTTTCCTTACACTGGTTAACGAGAACGGACGTTGTTTTATGTGACTTTAGTGACATCAGAATCTCCTGGCTATCGGCAAAAATGCCAATTTTGCCGCTGATGTTCTAAATGTGCAGTGTTTTTTTGAGCCTGAAATACGCTTGCCTTATCCGGCAGTCTGAAAAGAGAGATTCACTTGCAGTTCCTCCGAGAAAACCCCAGAGCCAACACCACAGCTCATCTTTGACCCATCTATGTAGATCCTCGTGCGGTATTCATTAATTAGGATTCCAGTACTACATTCCCGCCTTGACGGGTCGTTTAAAAAATGTGGGTTGCTTCTGTAAGATTCCTGCATGAGAGTACGTTGTTTGACCACGACGTATTTCCTGGCCGTCGCAGTCCACCATCCACAAGATCCGTATATAAGAACGGGCCGTATTATTGCCGTATACATCCATTTAACCAGTCTAGATTGAAGGTCCCACCTGGCTCCAAACATCCCAGGCAGGTATAGTACGCCACCGTGGCCTTCCTGACACTGTGTTCAGAATTCAATATCCATTATAATTTTGAGTTCACATGACACATGGTCCATTGACATTATTACCCTTTTTGGTGTGTTATAAATTATTAATTCTGGGTTTCATTTTTGCCAAGTTCTGAGACAAAAGATTAATTAAAATAACAAATTAATGATTTCGGATACTATCAAAATCTTGAAATGTAAAAATCTTTTAAAAGTGTCACAAAGTCCATGGTGTGTCATAATTAGGGATGCCAATCCCGAAATCCCGAATACCGAAAACCCGGGATTATTCTAAAAATTTTAGTCTCGAATCCCGGAATTTTTTATGCAAAAATCCCGAAATTTTGGATTTAGTAAATATGTGGTTTTTTTTATTTTTTTTATTTATTTATTTATTTAATTTATTAAATTTCAGTAACCTAGCCCTTTGGCCATAACCGGCTTACAAATTTCTACTCAATAATAATAAAAAATTTAAAAGAAATTAAATAATTTAAAAATAAATTAGTACATAGTACTTAACCACAAAAATTAATTACAACTATATTTAAATAAACGTGAGTCACCCTGGTGTCTAATCACCGCATACGATATCGAGCAAAATTGATCGAAATTATTTATTTTGGTATCATGACTCTCGATATCGAATGAAATTTGAAATAATAGCATTCGATATCGAGTAACTCGACATTACATTTCTCGAGTTTTCATTCGATACATCAGTGTCTAACGTATGCAAGTTGTGCAAAAAGGTCTTACAAACTTTAGGGGATTTTACCAAAAAAGTCTTTCGACACATATTTGTTTAAGTTTATTTTATTAGATTACACTTGAATATACATATGTATATTTCAGATACAATTAATTAAATATTGTTGAATGCGAATATTGGTTTCCTCGACAGCATATGCTCGCAATAAAATAAGGTATCGATTATCAGACGTCATTAATTTGTTTTAGAAGCTTTTAAAAATATAAGTTTTAATACATAATTCGTCCATATTACTTTAAAAGAATACATTAAACTGTTTTATTTTGTAATGAGTTTAATATTCTTCATGAATTAATTTGTTTTAATACTTATACATAAACATTAAATTATAATTATGTATATGAATTTTAAAAATTTGCTATTATATATGAAATCCCGAAAAATCCCGATCCGTCCCGGGATCCCGTTTTTTTGAATAAAAAATCCCGAATCCCGGGTTTCAAAAAACCTGGTCCCATTTGGCATCCCTAGTCATAATGTCCATGGACATTGTGGCATTTTTTGATGTTGTTCAACTTTCAAATGTATCGCAATGTCTACTTTTTAACAAACAAAAAGCAATAAAGAAATTGTGTAGTTAAAATCGAAACATCATGTCAACCTGTCGGTGAAAACCTGGGTTCGATTCCCAGTTCAATCAAGAATGAAAAAATATCAATTAACTGTTGCTCATTTCATGTTGTGAAATTCCTTTCTTCATAAAATCATTTATTGAAAATTTAATTCAATAAACTTTAACCGGATTCAAATATCAAAATTTGGATTAAAAACCATAAACAGTTCAATATTAAAAATTAAAAAAGAAATAACGTTAAATTATGTTAGAAAATATTTGTAAACATATGTATCTGTGGAATTTTGAAATAACATCTTAAGTCGAGATAGCGTACCAAAAAAGTTTTTAAAAAAAAACTCGGTGAAAAAATCATATTTATCAAATAATAACATAAACCAAATTTAAGAAAAATTTCGTTTATAATACAAAATTTTAAAAACCTAAATCAAAATGTTTTTTGAATGAAAATTCCACTTTTTAAATTTGACTTAAGACGTTTTTTCAAAATGCCACAGATATGTATTTCTTTGTAATAAGTATAAAGTAAGGATAAATTATTATTTTTTTCTTTGATACTAAAATTTTTAAAACCGGTGGCGACAAAATTTTGATATGTTCGCATGGCACCAAGTCATTCTTTCCTCAATTCCACATTGGGCATTATGACATTTTTAACACGTAAGTGAGTGAAGAGTTTGGGAGAGAAAACTTCTGAAAAATAGGCACATCTTAATAATTTTCAGTCATACTAACTAGTTACGATTTTAAGCCTAAACAAGTAAGGCGCTGAATCTATAACGCCCTTCACCGAGTGTAAGAATATTTCAGAGGTTTTATTTATGAGAAGTAATGAACTCAAGTATTAAAATTTGTTGCTGTTTTGTGCTTTTAGGTTTAATTCCGAAAAACGTTTTCTATTGGATCTATGTTAAATGCTGGGCCGATCATATTGAACTTAATTTCACCTACTTTAAATAAAATATTATCATTTGTTTCGGTTGTATATGGGCAGTTCCAGCGAAAGGTCTACCTTTTATAACGTACCGCCAGAAGTAATTTAAATGTTTCTCAAAAAAGTGTATATGTATAGTTTACTTTTTTTTATTTTGGTGTAAAGCGCAACTAGCTCTACATTAAGTAACAAAAGGGATAACGGTTGAACAACGTAGTCCGATAATACAACGTTAATTGCATTCTGGCGTTACATTTAATAAAGCAGAATTTTCGCTGAAAATTACAATATGTACCTTTAAAAGAGCAGAGATTTTTAAATTTGAAAGCTTGAAAAATAAATTTAAATAAGTCCAAAGCTTACTAAAAAAGGTTTAATACAAAACGTCTTGCTTAATTCGCTGTCTTATTCAGTTTTGTAATGCAAATAAAAATCAACTTCTGTTTTTTTAACGTCACGCCAGCGCATATTTTGGCTTATATTGGCAAATCCTTAGCGTCGATTGCTGTATGTTTTTCTGAATATAGTGCTACTTTTTTACTTTGTATATCGAGGGTTATTTTTCAAATAGTGCTATCTGAAATTTTTCAAAAATGTGTTTTTTATAGAAACGAGTTCACTAACTGAAAGGTCATCTGTCATTTAAATTTGAAAAAAAAAAATTCCCAAAATGTTTTTTTCATAATTATTGTATTGTGCTATCTAACACACACGTTTTTTTTTGTAAAAAAGTGCTATCAACATAAAAAATATTACTTCATATAATAAAATGATAAACATTTTTATTACAAAGTAGACATTTTATACATCAAACGGTTGGGAATTGTGTCTAGATTTCATAAACTAATATAATTTTAAAATTTGTTGTAGAAATTTTGCCAAAAAGTGCCAAAAAATTGTTTTTTTTAGAAATATAATGGCTACCAAGCACGGGTCTAGTATTCGTATTGCACAATTATTAAAAACATATCGGGTCATACTTGATTACTTTGATAAAAAAGATTTTTTTTACAATTTGCAAAATATAGAATATTAAGTGATTTGCTGATAATTCACAAAAAAATATTTCAAGCAAATTTTGATAAATTTGAGTCTTATGTTTCCAAAATACTAGACCAATTATTTTAAGCACCGAGCTAAAATTAAGAATTAAGGATCTTTTTTAGTTTTTGTTATGCCCGAGATGTCCTAATTTGGGAACCTATAGCAACTCTCCTGCTAAGTCTATAGACCTCAAAACCAAGACTTAAACTCGACTACAACTTTTTAATTGTCACCTCAAACTGCATTCCAATCGAACCAACCGTTTATAAAATATAGAATTACTTTAATTTTTTTCCACATTCCCCACACTGTGCAGCGATCATATAAATAGAAGCGAACCCCTTTCAATCTGACACACGTCATTTTCAACTAAGCATTTCCAAAGCATTGAAGTCTGCTATTTCGCAAGAATATCATTATTTTTATGATAATTTAAAATATGCGGATAAAATTTAATTATTTATTGCTTTTCAATAAACCTTAGTGTAAAATTGTAACATTATTTCGAGTTCTGTTAACATGATTACGCGTTTTTTTTTAAATCTTACTTATTATTTTAATGAAAATTCGTGCAACTTAAATAAATGTTTCGAAAAGTTTTCATTACAGCTCATTTTCATTTTTGTTCAAATAGTGCTATCTGTTTATTTCAATGTTCAAATCGATAAAATTTTAGTTTGTAAATAGTGCTATCAGTCATATAAGCGCGAACATCTGGGTTTAGAAAAAAATGAGCATATGTATGATTTAGAAGTTGTTTTTTAATAACATTGTAAAATAAAGTTTAGTTAATACTCGTAGAGTTATCGAAAAAATCCGTTTTTTCGCTCTTCTGTAAAATTGTGATTTTACTGATAGCACTATTTGAAAAATAACCCTCGATATATAAAACCCCCCTTTTACAAATTTGACTTCTTCAATTAGTTTTTTTACATTTTATGGTGCCAATATCACGACAAGTCAAAATGGCAATGCCCATATACTGTGGGGTACATTGTGCACATTTTTTATTCTATAAAAATTTAAATAGTAAAGCAAATCTCATTTTTTTTTTTTTAATTTTTTTTATGTTTTATTACTAAACAGAATTGTTTAACAATCAAAACTAAAAGTATTAAATTCTTAGAGAAACCCCAACAAAACATCTCGCATATACTCAATTTTGCTCCATTTGACAACTTAGGGAGTCGTAGTACTTTTAGTAGTTAGTCCAATATCCTTTGTTGCCTAAAACATTTTATATACATTTAAGTATTCTTTCCACCAATTTCTGAAGTTTTTAATATGCGTTCTATGGTAGAATATGAAGCAATCATCACAAAATTACTAAATTAATTAATTTTTGATTCAAATGTTAATTATTGATTTCATGATTTTTTATTGATTCATTCAATAAAATTTTTTTTTTTGCTAAATTCAATTACTTTGCCTATTAATTTTTATTTATTTTTAAATATTGAATATACACAGAAAAAATTATCAGAAGTTATTTATCAATAAAAAAAATTTTTAAAAAATGTATTTCAATTTAATGAATGTGAAAATTTTTTCTTAAAAAAAAATATAAAAATTATGATTTTGATTTAATTACCATTTTAGTCAAATAACAAAAAATCTTGATTAATTTTTTGTTAAAAATAAAATACTTTAAACTTGTAGAATTGTTGTTGGGACTTGTCGAAACCTGAGCTATATTTAATTAAATCAATGAACACATTGCTTGAAACGGCAAAGTTAAAATATAATTTAATGAAAAAAAATATTCACAACTTTAAATTTTTAGTAATCTATATAATCATTTTGGTTAAAGGTGCAAGATCAACAAATTGTTTACTTGATTCTATGAAATTGGTATAAATTTGGTGATAGAGACAATTTTTAATTATTTTCTGTGGAGATATTTTGTTAATTAGTTTTTAGTTGATTCAATTAACACTTTGTTTGAGACACGCTTTTTTTTAATAAAATTTTTCATCAGAGCTAAAAGTATTATTTATTGAAAAAAAATCACAATTTTTTTACAACTTTAAGTGATCAATATAAAATCAGCAAATTGTTTGCTTGATTCTACGAATTCAATTTTTTATTTTTTTTGTGAAGGTAAGGCTTTTACTGGGTACTGATATTTATTTCCTTATTGCTTTGGTAGACTAGAAAAAAAAATTTTTCTCGAAAATAGTAAATTTTAATTGAAATTTTTATAAGTTAACTTTTTTTTTACTGACAGAGATACATACATGACTTGATCTAAGAGATTATAAAATACCTTTTATTTATATACTTAATGGGGTCTTATCTGGTTTTAAACCTGTAATGACAAACTGAAATTATTTTCTCCCGTTTATAAGTCTGTTCTTTTTTGGCTAACTTTAATATTTTTTAGTTGTCTAACACAGTCGACCAACACCCTTAACTTATCACTTCTCGTATAATTATTCCTACCAAAATCACGTTATTGTATGCCATATAAAAAATAAGTTTTGTTTCATACTTTTTGTATTCGCCGTTATTTTAAGAGTTGTACTAATTAGAATTAATGGTCATTGAATGTCTCTCCGAACATGAAGAATAAAATTTTATGCTAATGATAATTAAATCATGTTTTTCACATTTGTTTATTTCTTTAAATCGTAATAAAGAAAACGAATTTAATAGAAATACTGTGTCCATAAATGGAAAACAATTAAATTGTTTTATTAACATTAAAAATATTTGTATGGTTGTTTTAATAGCGGAAATAAGGATTTATATTGAGTTAAAGTAATTAGTTTTTAAAACATTGTCTTAATCAATTTATATTTGAAATGAATCTCAAATTAAAACAAAATAATTGGTGAATGGCCTTAAAGTGTGTTTTTTACAAAAACAAAATAATTGGTGAATGGCCTTAAAGTGTGTTTTTACAAAAACAAAATAGTTGTGAAAATAACCTATTTCTCGAATAAAGTAAATTTTTCAATAACGAACCAAACTCGCGGTAAGTTGAACACAGCGGAAATACAATATTTGAACCAGTACCTGTCCAACAATTACATAGAATCGTATCAATTAGAAGACATGAAGATATTTATATAAGAATTTTCTTACAATATAAAAGGTGCAAGTTGCTTCTGGTAGCAATACAGATCTGATTTAACAGGTTTTGCAAAATGGTAAAATAATTAGGTAATTCACGCTACAAGTGCAAAAACATAACAACAACCCCATAGACAATTGGTTGTACATAAATAATTGTCTATGTGGTTGTTATTATGTTTTTGCATTTTTGCTTTTTCGCAAGGGTGAAAGTTGTAACTACCTTATTGAATATTTCGAAAACCTAATTGCCTTTGATAATATTAAAATTTAATTTTAACGGCAAACCTCTATTAAGAGATTGTGTGGTTGCAATTGAAACATATCAGGGAGGGCAACGTGCCCGAGAAAACCTGGGTTCAATTCCCAGTTCAGTCAAGAAAGAAAATTATCAATAAATTTTAATGAATTTCATGTTGTAAAATTTCTTTTTTTTTCATAAAAATAATTTAATGAAAATTATATTCGATGAACTTTAGCCTGACTAAAAATATTAAAATTTCGATTATTTCCTATATCTCACGATCTTTTAAGCCACCACTTGACGACGAACTTTTAAAATGATACCTTTGCCAAATTATTCTGACATACTGGAAGAAAAGCGACATATTTTATAACACTAATGTCAAAGAGATCACATTATATAAAAATGTATTGTTATTATGCGAGCGCGGTCTCTTCGCTTTATGATCTTTACTGTATTAATAAACTAAAAGAACTAGTCTTAAGCCCACACAATAGAGATAAGAGTATTATGCGTTTGTGTTGACGTTTGTTACACCTTTAAATATGGGACCCAGACCAAACTTTTAGTATACCAAACGACCTATAATTACTTTCTGAGACGATCTAACGATATCCGTCCGACTGTCTGGCTGGCTATCCATGTAAACTTTTTGCGGAAAATACAGGTCGCAATTTTGGAGATACTTTGACGAAGTTTGATACACAGATTACAATTGTCACAAGGACCCAGCCTGGTACCAAGATAAGTGGCAATTGGTCCATAATTTAGCATAGACCCACACAAGTGTATTTGCGGAATTAAGTCTTTGTGGTAATTATGTTCTTATTATGTTCGTATTCAGATAAAATTAGGCTCAAACTTATTTTATTGTAATCGGTTCAAATACTACTCCAAATAAATACTACTCCCGAAAATGGGCTTTAATGTCAACTTTTCTTATAAATCAAGGTCTGGGCATAAAATTGGAGACAGTAAATTTGACAATAGCTACTTTGTCGTATCAAAACATTGTGTTAATAGGTCCAGAATTTAACAAGAGTTCTATATAAACCCCTCTCTAAAATCACTTAATGACAAAAAAAATCTGATATTTTGCATGAATCCTAACTTAATAACATAATTTTGTTCTGGCGGATCCATTATTACACATATCATATGTTCGGGCTTAACTAACTATACATTCTTTTTTTTATGCATACAAAGTTTTTTTATACCCATCACCCAAGGTAAAAACGTTTATAATGTTGAAAATTTGTTTTAAATTATATTCGTAATTTATATACCTTCTAGAAAGTATTTATTTCTGACTGCTCTGCAGGCCATTTTACGTAGATAAAGAAGCATCAATGTCTCAATAGTTTACAAAATTTAGATCTAATTAGGAAGAGAGTGGTACCCGTTTAATCTAACAAAACCTGACCTGGGCTTTTCAGAATTTTCATAAGCCTCTATAATTTATAGAAATATCACAATTGCATATTTGCAAAAATTTTATTAAAAATAAATAAAGTTTTTTATCTTTGTAAAAAACATGGATTTATATTATTTATAGCTATTTTTCTTCTTTGTGTTTTTTTTTTTGTATTTATTTCCTTTGAATCACACTTGACTGCATTTAGTATCTGTGTTTTACTTTCTGTAGTTTACAGCAAATAAGACACAAGCCAAATGTTATCAAGTTGTTTTGGCATTAATGTTAACACCTTCAAAGGATTTTTGCTGCAATGATTATGTTGAAATAAAAACCAAACACAAGATGAACAAAAACGACATCAAAAAAAAAAATAAAGTATTCTGTTCATTTATCACTGGCTTTACAGTATCGATAACTATCTTCTAAGGAATAATAATTGAACAGTGGTTAAAACAAGGAATAAAGTACTAAACGTTCATATTACAAAGCAAGCTTTGAAAATGGGCAAGCTTTTAAAAAAACAAGTAAGAGTACTATATTTGGCTATGTCGAATCTTATATATCCTTCACCATGATAAATATTAATTGAGCCACGTCAACTTTTCATTTCGCCATGCCGAAGAATATATTAATTTACCTAAGCCCGTTTCCTCTTTTGCAAAAGTTGATGTTTGAAATTCGTTTTATAATCTTAAAATCGTTTTTTAGAACAAAAAAAAAATTAAATTAAAAAAATGAAAAAAAATTCTTTTTGGGATTCGAACTGGCAATATCATCAGTCTCAGGAGATAACTTAACAACTCGGCTACTAATACTTTTACTGAAGAAGCGTTAAATTAAAATATATTGAGTCTATGAGTTTGTTTCTTTTTTTGAGCGGCATATTATATTTGAAAATACAATCCTTCCGGTTAATAATGGAAAATAATTTCATTCAAATGGCTGCCGCGGCTGGCCATGCAGTAGCCCACACGATCGGTATAATTTTTAAGCACATTATCGATTGTGTGCAACTGTATTATTGTCCTTTAAAGCGTCAATCGTCTTTGGCTTGTCGGCGTAACACTTATCTTTGACGGCACCCTGCAACTAAATTTCCAACGGTGTCAAATCGCAGCTCCGAGGTGGCCAAACGACATCAGCTCTGCGGCTGATAATGCGATCTTCAAAAACAGGGCGCAAAACATCGAGTGTAGCTTCGGCTATGTGGCACGTAGCGCCGTCCTGATGAAACCAAATGTTGCCAACATCCTCCTCTTCAGTTCTTGTGAACAAAAATTCGTTCAACATTGCCCGATAACGATCGCCATTGACTGTAACGGCCACTCCTTGCCCATTTTCGAAGAAAAATGGCCCAATTATGCCTCTGGACCAAAATCCGCACCAAACAGTGACTCGATTTTGGGTGCAACGGCTTTTCAATGTATGCGTGCGGGTTTCTGTGCCCCAAATGCGACAATTTTGCTGGTTTACATACCCGCCAAGATCAAAATGAGCTTAATTTTTTGCAAAATCGGCATCTTCTGTAAGTCGATTGCAGGCCCACTTAAATGGGGAATAAAGTGAAAATATTCGCTTTTTTCACTTTCAAGTTGCAAATTTTTCAAGAGCGTGAAAACTTACACTGAGGACTATTATTACAACCTAATAACAAAGTTCCTGATAGCTAACGTGAACCAAAGCTACCGTGAACGATAAAGTGATATTTTAGTTGTCTCTATTATAACAACAGACTGATAAATTTAATTTATTCACTGTGGCAACATTGCAGTAGATACCGACTACTTTTGGTAATTTAAACTGCGTAGTGGCAACGACTTAATTTTGTTTATTTCTTTAATTGAAAGCAGAAGTCAATTTATTGTTTTTGTGGTAAATTGTTTTTTGTGTTTAATTGTGTTTTTTGAAAAAGTTGAAAATATTAAGACTGTCATTGAAGTCACCATATCTTCCGCAGAAATATGGCAGCTTCAAATTCTAAAAGTTCACTTGTTCAACTTTAATGAGGATAAACCGGATGTTTGGTTATTTATCACTTTTTAGGTGAGTGTGGACTTGTAATAATCAAAAATATAAATCTGTCAGAAAGCATCCTAAAAATAAGTATTTGCAAGTTGTAAAAATGGCACTGAGAGTTGCAATTTTATAACAACTTTGAGTAAGTGAACAGACCTTATGTGTATCTTATTTTACGGTCAATAAATAGTTAAACTGGTCTTCTTCATGCAAAATTTTCCTTTTCGGTTTAAGCAAACTTGTCAGCCACGAATTCACCGCGTTAAACAATAGGTAGGTGTATTAATCATGTTGAACAAATTGCAAAATATGCCACAGATTTTGTTTAAAGGGCACTAGGTAAAATTAAAAAAGAAATATTTCAACACAAAAAGGGCTTTATGTTTTTAAAAAATAAATGTTGCTTATAAGTGCTTCAAGAAACGTATCTTTGGGTTTGGGGGGCTTTTAGTAGGGGGGAATGCGAATGCAAATAGCAAAAATGGGCGAATCGTATGTTTTTGACATTTTATTATTGATGTGCAGTAGAGCCCACTGTTCCCTTTATTTAACATTCAACTTATACTATAACGAACTACGTATGTACTAATTTCATTTCATTTTTTACAAGATTTCCTTTAATACCATTTTTTATTCAAATTTCAAGAACAAACACAAGAAAAACATTTTTCCAAGCAAGCTTTGCCAACTACACTGCCTGACAAACCTATAGTAGCATTTAATATTTGAGAAATAATTATATAAAATTAATTGTAGTAAATTTTACTATCATTAGAGTTTTTTAATGGTAAAATTTATACAATAGCCTTATAAATTTTATAAAGATTTGATTGACAACCTCCGGTAAGTGCATGCACCGGTCTGACTAATGGTGAAGACTCCGTTAGTATGTTTATGGCGAAAACTACTTCCTGTCTTTCAGGATGATTGTCTTTACAAAAGCGTTGCTTTTTTTTAAATAGTTGTTGATTTGCCCTTCGGCCGCGAAACGGCAGCCATTGAGGGGTGCTTTTTAACGAAGAGGTACTATCGGGGATCACGTCGTGGGTGTGGCTTAACCCCAAAGTCGCGGGTAGGATTCACATGATAGGCTGATTTTTCACCCTTGTGGGAGAGTACGGCCAGTGGATGTTCCTATGTGCTGTTGCTATTCAACAGAAAAGTAGTGGAGGTTAAAAAGGCCGGGCTCCCAAACAAGGGTGGGTTCATAATTTTAAGTAATTATATACTGCTGCATGTGTGTAAAAATTATCCTTCAATTACACAGGGGCATTTGGTAAGTGTTAAATATTAACGCAATAAGTGGCTGAGGCACACCGTGAATTTAAGTCGCAGGACAGGTGTTCACGAAAACCGATATCCAAGTTGACTATTTCAACTAATTTCTTGGAGAAGAAAAGCCTTATCTTATATATTTCGCAGATATAAAAAAGATTTGCGAAAACACGATGTTAATAAAAAAAATACAAAAAAATATGAAAATCCAATTTTGTTAATTTAAAAGTTCGTTCTCTACTTTAAGCTTTTTTAATACGGATTTTTAGAGTGCATCTATAATTATGACAGGCAGTGTATTACAAAAAATCAAACAAACACAAGGTACAAAAAGATATGATAATATTTTTGTATGGGAATAAAACTATAATAATGTTTGCTGAATAGAGAATCAGACAAAAAAATATCAGATGAAGATTAAAACTCAAAGCTAAAGACAACTGTTGTTGTAGACATAAAGAAAGTCTTACAAGCAAAAAAAAAAACAAATAAAATATACAACAACCAGATGCATAAACTTTTTTCTTAAAACGGAACACAATATTAATACAAAAAAAGTCGAAGTAAAATGTAATTGAAGTCAACAATTTAAAGATAAAATTGTGTTTTTTGCAAAAATTTAGAATTTTTAATTTCATCTAGAAATAAAAGTTAATTATTCTTAAAACAAAAAACAATAGAATAAGAAAAACACTGATAAGCTGTAAAATATAATAAATTAAATATGCACATTGGGATTTATTCATGTGTATGGAATTGTAAAATTAGAAAAATTTTTAATTAAAAATTTCTATAAGAAATCAAAAGAGGGCAAAGCAAATCGCATTATTTACACTTTTACTGTAATTTGGTAATTAACGACGAAACAAGAAATGTTTTTACATATATTTATTTTTTTTATTTTTTTATATTTTTTTAGTTAGGCTTGAGTTCATCAAATTTAATTTTCATTAAATTATTTTTACTGAAGGAAAAATTTTTACAACTTGGAATTTTATTAAAATTTATTGATAATTTTCTTGGCTGAGCTGGGGCTCGAACCTGGGTTGATTTAACATGTTTCCAGAATCACCACATTCTTTCATCAGAATTCTTTTTTGAATGAAAATTAAATTTGATGAACTCAAGCCTAACTAAAAAAATATCAAAAATTAAAATTAACAGTTCAACTAAAAATCACAATTGTTCTTATATTTTTTAAAAAAAAATTGTACAAATGTATAAAACATTGATTGTATTCGAAATCGCATAATGGCTTTCCCGAACTCGCTTTATTATCATTTATTGAAAAACTTGTAGTGTGCTTATAAATAGAAGCCTGTAAAACAGTTAAATACGATGCGAGAAATTAATACTTTACAAAGATTTTTTTTATTGTTTCAATATACATCGTAAAGTCTTGTCATATTTAATCATTCAAAGCAGCGGTTAAAAAACTGCAGTCAAAGTAGAAAAACTGATATTTCTTCCACTTCCTAATTTCTTATTAGCAAAAAAACTGTTGCTTTTACTTCTGATCCATTAAATGTAAACAGTCGCTGAAAAACCAACTAAAAAAGCGAAAAGTTGTATACAATTTTCGTTTATTGTTCGGCAGTTTTTGGTTTCGACTGCAGTTTTTTAAACCCAGATTAAAAGTTAATTTATGCCAACTGTCCTGGTCATATGTTACCCATCATTAAAGGGGAAAAAATCTTGATTTCAAAAGATATTTAAATACGAATCCTTTGAAAGTTTGCAACTAAATGTGTTTTCTTTTCTACAAAAAAATATGCCTTTTTATTTAAAAAAAGCAATTTGATGTCTGTTTCTTAAAAATTTTGCTTCCGAAAAGCATGAGTTTTTTAGAATAGAACAGGCCACCCTTTTCGGCAGCAAAATTTTTAAGAAAAAGACACCAAATTGAATTTTTTTAAAAAAAATGCACATTTTTTTGTAGAAAAGAAAACACCATAGCTGTCTCGTATTTGTTTTCGACGGAGGTTGTGCGCATGCGCCTTGAGTTGTATCTACCTCTTGCCGTTGCATCCGATACTATCGTTCTCTCATTAGTTTTCTTATTAATTGGCCCCTTGTTAAGCAGGATATTAAAAAGTACAGTTTAGGGGCTGATTTTTATAAAAGTGTGGCACAGTTGCACTTGTGTGCTGCTGCTTTGGAGTGCAATTTTAATAACGCCTGCTCCCAAGCCAGTAGTAAATATGTGGCAGTCTGAGTGTAGGTTCGCTCACACTTAAAAAAAAGGAATGTTAATGTTGATGTTTTATATGCAGATTTTGAAAATTCTGTAAGATACTCATGTAGCCTGGGACACACATTTGAAACTTGAATTAACAGGCATGTCACAGAAACAAATTGCCATCAAAAGTGGAATTGAATATTTGGCTTCTTTAGGAAACGTAAACTGAAACTTGATTGATTTTAAACCACTTTCAATTTCCTAGGCGAAATTGATATTTTAAGTAGCCTATGTACCAAAAAACTTTAAAATAAATTTTATTTCCAATTTAAGAGAACCCCATTTTTAGATGAGGAAATAAACAAAACATCGTTAACTTATTATTGCCACCTTTTTATTTCGAACAAACCACTAATAACTTATGAAGCTAAAAGAGATAAGACTTAATTATGATTTTTGTTTGCAAACAAATTTGCAAACATATTGTCACCTAAAATGCAAAAGGGCGTAACAACCGTTTTTATTTTTTTTTTAAAGAAAAGTATAAAACTTAACAAAATCAATAACAACAAGGGTTGATTGGCGTATAATTGATCGCAGGGGTCTAAAATTTTTTGTGAACATAAAGTCGAATAAAACGAACCAAAACTCTATTTCGAATTTGTTTTTTTTACGCCCTTTTCCATTTTAGGTGACGATATGTAACTTACATTCCATTTGGGTATGACAACGGATCTGATGCATCCTTCAAATGTTGTCGACGCAATTTTTAACGGAATGTTAATTCAGTTCCTGTACTGCTGCAACACAAACATATTTTTTAAATTCCTCTTTATTTGCTTTTTGTTTACAACAATCAGCTGTGTGAATTTTTCGTATCGTTGCCATATTTAATGCAAAAAAAAAACTTTTTAATATTTTTTCAATTGATTGAAAAGATGGTATAGAAAAGTTTACAGTTGAGAACTAGTACAGGTTATTGTTCTACTAGCTTGGTACTAGTATAATCTCCTGCAGGAAAAATAAAGTTTATTAAAGTTATAATTTGATTGCAGCTTTGGCTTATTGCACTATTTAATTTCTAAAATTTTGGCACAACGTCCTTCGAAAGCTCCACAAATCTCCATACAATCGACCTGTTGTATTATATTTTGTTCAGCAATATATAAATTTGTGCCTTTTAACGAATTTTGCCCTTAAAATAAATTTTGTAAGCTTTAATATTTGAATTATGAGAAAACTACTTACATAAATGTTCTGTTCCCCAACAAAAATAAGGTGAGAAATTCAAACGGCAAAGTGAAAAAAATAGGAGGGACAAAATTATTCACGATAAGAGGAATTCTTTGCCGCGAAAATTTTTTCACGTTATTATTTTGCTTTGAATTAATTTTTAATTTAGAGTTTTTTATGATCGCAAATACGTGAAAAGGAAAAAAATTACGAGGGAAAAATTATTCACGAAAGGGGTGTATATCTTGTATACCTTCACCGTCTGAAGAGAGCATGTCGTTATTTGGTTCTTAGTGGTAACAGCAATATAATCGTACAAAGTAATTGAACCTTTGCCCATTTGTATTTATAAACATGAAGATCTCCAGGGTGCTTTTTACTTAAATTTGGCTTAATTGGCACTTATTACTCTTTGCCTTAGAAATATTTATCGATTTTTTTTCTTTGCCGGTTGTTGATTTGTGTTTGTGGGATTATTTCATTTTTGATTTTTTTGCGTTTGCATTCTTTGTATGTATGTTTGTAACATTTAATTTAGTTAAAAATAAACAAAATAAAAATAAGAAAATTTCAAACATGTTAATTTTTCTATTGTCATTGATGTGCTCTCTGTTAAACGTCTAATTTAAATTCAATGTTGTGTGTTTTTCTCCGAACGTTTGTCTAATAGACTGAATGAAAGATTTATACAAATAAAAATAAACAAAAAGATAGAGATGATTGTAATTTGCAGGGTAAGTTTTTCCAGTTTTCTACTTAAAATAAATGCTTCTGCATATTTTTTTCCAGGATTGTGGACAAAGCATCCTTTTGCAATTTCATAATGAAATTTTTAACAAAATCATGGGTTTAAACTTTTAATGCCGGAAGTTCTTCTGCTAAACTTTAATCCATTTAACAAATATTTTTAATATAAATAATTAAATTGCGTGGCAATTATACTGTACAAAGCAGTGTTGCCAGAAGTAGGTAAACATCCTAAATACAAGTGTATCTCTAAATACAAATACAGTAAATTGAAGAGCTTAAAAGTAAAGCGTTATAAAGCATATCCAATTTCTCTGTTCTTTTTCTTGTCTTTTCTAAAAATTGGTAGTTTTCCATTATAACACTTTAATCGAAAATAATTAATTTTAAATAAGTTGAACAGTTAATCGCCCAAAATTATACAATTTATCGATTATTCGGTTAATCGTCTGAATACCATAAAAAATACAAATTTTCAGAATAGTTGGAGAGTTAATGAATATCAACAAAGTTTGCCAACTCTGCTGGGAAATAAAGATAATGAAATTTCTGAGCAACATTTTATAGAAATATGAAATCTCATATATGAGCATATAATGCCCAACACATATCGCAGCCAATAATGAAACAAAAATGTATGGGATTATGAAAATCACCGGTATATTCTTATAAATTTCATGGTTTTAACCTAACAACTCTATAATCTTTTTATCACTTTTTCCTTATTTGAAATAATTCCAATCTCTTAGTTTTATGATCAAATATTTACATCCATATATCCAATGATCCACAGCTGTCAATCAAAAACTTATATACCCGATTGACAAATGCCACCCCACATATTCTGCCAGACACATTGTTTTCTCCCTGTCACCTTGTACAATATTTGTAAACAATTTACAGTACATTAAACTTTCCAAAATAAAACCGAGAAAAAAACAAACACAAAATTAATCGCTAAAACAAAATTGGTCAAGGTAGAGTAAACGGCATCAGAATATATTTTAAATGCTCGATGGAAAACTGTTTCAATCATTCCAAGAGTTCAGGGCTAAAACAAATTAAATCGTTCTACATAATGTCCATCGAATAGTGTATTCTTCGAAACATCTCACCAAAGCGAGATCATAAATAATAAAGCAACTTGTTAAAATTTAGAGAAAGAACAATAAACAAGATTATTCAAAACTTTCCTGCAATTCAATAAATTATTAAGAAAAACATGGAATCAAAACAACAACAAAAAATCATGTTTTATTTTTTTTTTTATATATATTTTGATAAAAGCAACATTTATAAAGAAATTCAAAAGTCTTCAGGGTACTCAGAACAAACAAACATATCAAAGTCTTTTTCTGCCTCCTACAACTCATGTAAAAAATCTATATGATTCTTTCCACTTTTTTCAAGGTAAATTGTTGTCTATAAAAAAAAAATTACAACAATAAAATTAAGAATAATTTAAGATGGCGTTGGTGAAATGAAAATGTTAGTGATGATTGCGTGGTATTTTCTCTGCTTTGGCATGGTGTACCGGATGCTGTTGGTGGCTGACCGTAGATCATTGGTGGCGGTGTGCGTGTGATGCTATTGTGGTCGATGGAATTAAAAAATAAGTACGCACAATTTATTCGTTTTGCTCTTCTGTTTATAAGAAAATAATTTACTTTAGATATGCTGGTTCAAATTAATTTCTAAAATATACTCTAAACTATGTCAAGTTAAGAGTATAAAATTAAATCTAAGCCGAGTGTTCCGACGGCCAAGAACAACTAAAAGTTATAACACTTTTTGTAAAGCAAGAGCTATGTTCGGATATTCCGAATCTTATAAACCCTTCATAGTGGTGCGATAAGAACAGAAATTAATATAAATAAACATATATCGCGCTTGATTAACAAGAGGGTATTAACCCAAAATTTTTATTTTTTCACTTTTTGTTTATCACACAGTTGGTATATAATTTGTTTTTCATGTGTCTTTAATGAAAAATTAAATATTGTTTTGCTACTACTGAAAAATTTTAAATTTCGAGTTAATACCCTCTTGTTGATCAAGTGCGATATGTAAATTTATTAGTATATACCCTGCGGGAAATTTGTGTCGATTGGTCCAACAGACTGGTCCTGGGATTTGTGAAAATAGAACAAGTACAAAAAGAAAGGACTCATGACCAGTAAAAGAAGAACCACTCCCTTAACTGGTTTATGAAGAACCAAAAGGTAGAAAAATTAATTAATAACAGTGCAGTCTTCAACGTTGCTGTGGCACATATTTTGATACTTTCAAAAATTTGGTTCTCGAATTTAATTCAAGGACTTGTTTTATTGAAATACTACTACATTGTATTGAAAAAATACTACGTTCATTGAGAATAGATCTGTGACTGGTAAAATTGTGTCAATTGACCCCCCCCCCGCCCCCAATGAAAACCCCATGTAAAAGTGATAGGTCTCATTCATATAAAGTGTCAGAACAAGAACCGGTATCTACCACCAAATACCTATCACGGGACTACTTTGGTGTCAGTTCGCTTCCCTCTAGGCTTCTTTTTTCTCCGTGCCGGCGATTTAGCCACATGTTAACAAAGGGAATAAGCCTAAATACATATTTACCTTTAACGAAGTTTAACCAATTATCAACGGTTTCTTTTATTCGCTTTTACTTAATTGATTTTTGAGTATATCCGGGTTTTGGAACATTTTTATTTACAATTGTCTAAAAAATATGCTAAGCTATGATTTATATTAAAGTCTAAGCTGTTGTCTGAACTGTAAACTTATTTAAACTTTAACTATGTCGAAAATCGTGCCTATTTAGTATTTTAGTAATTTAGTATCCAGATTAGTTTGTACTATGATTTTTACTTATACTAAAGGCCTGCATACATTTTGTGCAAGTCAAACACACAACAAAAATTAAGTGTGTGCAAAACCACAATGACAAATGTTATGAGATACCGTTCGTCGCACAAATTAAACAGTGTTGTGAAGTTGCAATAATTTAAAGAACACTCTCCTCTCTGTCAAAGCCTAACAAAACTGTAAAAAATTGCTGCGTGCATTTTTCATACCCTTGTTAATTTTTGACAGTATTTGTTATACCCGCACTTTCCCTATAGCATTTGTTTTTTGCTTTCAGACACTTCCTGGTAAAAACTTCGCCTTTTTTTTAAATGAATAATTTCTTAAATAACTATAAATACTTCTACAACTACTTATTTTTCAGTTGTACGAAGGTCAAAAGTAATGACTTGCATTAAAATCCGTTCATTTTTGGGACATCCCTTGTGAAATTTATTGCTTCTTCCAGTAGAATTGGAAGTAGTATTTTTATTTTTTCCTGATTACTTAACAGATTGTTCTGTAGGCGAAGTTTTTACTGGGTTATAAGTTTGTGATAAGTTTGTCCAGATGATGAAATTCTACAATTTTTGTAATTTCATCTTGTCCTTTCTCTTTTACTTTTTATATTTTATATATAAATACAAATACACCTACAGCCAACTTCAAGTAAAAAAGTGTTAGAATTACAAAATTGCAGAGTATATTAAACTGAGTAACTCTCTTAAAACCTCTAGCTCCTTTCGCCAATAACCTCAATAATTGCAGCACAAAAATTGCAAGTCTGGACGATGACATACTGCAACCAATAGTCTGACTTGTTTGCGTTAATCACACCTTGGCTTGTATTAAAAATACCCACTGTAGTAAGCAAAACACTCATTTATTTTGTTCTTGTTGTGTATTTTTTCTGGTTTTGTGTTTATTTATCTGTAGGTGGTTTTTAGTAGTGCCGTTGCGATATTTTATTTTAATATATTTACTTTTTTTTCTTACGTGTGGTTTCTGTATAGTCGGATGTATACACAAACAATTTTACATTTTCAAAAATATTTTTTTCTCTCAAAAGGTTGTTGGCTTTGTCATGAAAATAATTATACATTTAATATTCTTATTAACAATTAAATTTTTAAAAATTTATCATGTCAAATTCATGCTTTACACTCTCACACAAACATTTGGAAAACTGAGATATGGGAAATTTAAAAAAAAAATTGTGGGTTTATCATTTTTAGTGGTTCCTCGAACACAAAAAAAAAACAAAAAACAAACATTAAAATTACATACAAATGAATCATTTGTTATCTCTGTATATTTTCAAATAAATTTTTTCGCGAATTTCTAATTTGGCTTATCTTGTCATTATTTACGAAATGAAAAAATAAGTGGCTGTGTTTATATTTGTGAAAATTTAATTCTGTTGATTTTTTTGTTTTGTTTTTGGAATTTTTTTTTTATAAAACTTTGTGTGTTTTACTTGTGAGTCATTCACAAATAAACACATTTTTTAATAAAAAATATAAAAAAAAATTATAATAATAATAATGTAATATTTCATATTTTCAACATTTAGTATAAAGATGATTTTTTGCTTAAATGTTTCTGTTATAAATTTTTAAGTGAAAATTTTATTGGTGCAAAAAAAATAATTTTGCATTTTATGTAAAAAAAAAATATATAAATTTTAATGATTTATAGATGGCATTAAATTTGTTTGGTGTTTGTGTTTGTGTAACTTTGGTCAGAACAAGTTTTAGTAATGAAAATTTTATAGAGGATGCCAAATTAATTTTTGATTTAATCAATCATAAATTACTTATATATATTTTCTAATATTTATGTATATTTTATATATTCTTTTAGAAAAAATCTTAAAAATTTAAATTAACCAAAGTAGCCAGTCAGTCAATCATGTGTTGAAACATTCTAATATTTTTGGGAAAAAAAAATTGATATGAACTCAATTCACACTTTGCTGGACAATAATATTTTCATCACTTCTATCTAATAAAACTTTTGTTTTTTTATGGGGCTGGCGCCTTAAATCTAATAAAATAATTTGAAGATGTATTTCTAGTAAAACAGCATTTAGTGTTTTCAGTTTAGAATACAAGTCCTGAGAATCTGTTGGTCTTAAAGGTGCTTTAAGATTTGTTTCTAATTTAAATAAGCAAATGAAAACTATTCTTTAAAAATACCGTGGTAACCTTTAATGAGGCCACATTTCCTTCAAAAGTGTAATTCTTGCGAGCTTGCCTTTGCCAGGAGTTTTACTTTGTCGTTCAAAAGATACTTTCGGAGATCACGTGATGGTTGTGGTTTTGAACCCAAGCTCGTGGGAAGGGAAATCCTGAAAACCCCACTAATTTGCTGATATTTCACATCTTGTGAGAAAAGTTCCTGAGGGACGGATTATCCCTTATCCCTTTTATTACTGATGCTGTTGGCATATTTCCGAAAACAGCGGAGGTTAAATAGCTTCAGCTCATAAGCAAGGGGCTAGGGTATAATCTTGCCACTCAGTGGCGGTTGTCGCCCACTCGTTAAGCTTTTACGTGAGATACGGCTATATGCCAGTTGTTTAAGTTCATCTTTTTCACATCTGGTCTGAAATCTCATTTAGCAACGATTTTTTGAAGAAGCGATTCTTGAAAAATCTCCTGTTGTTTTTTCTTTGTGCCAATGTGACAATTTAACTCGTAACTTAAGGTTTGATTAGCTCAAAGTGAATGTTAGGCACAAACCAAGTCATTCAAATTTAACTATTGTACGAGCTGAATCTTTAAACACGTAAGCCAAGTACACGCAGAGAAAAAATATGGTTGGGCATGGTTACGGCAACCACACTGTGTTTATTGTAACAATATATTGTTGTTGTACACAAATAATTGTTATTTTTATTAAATATCAGCAATATTATAGTTACTGTAAACATATTAATGTTTATCGCAATTATAAATTTGAGTATTGTTGACCGAAAAATAATTATTTTTCTAACAACTAAATTATGATAACTTTCAAAACATATTATATTACTCACAGCCATAACATGATATTTAATAGCCATTACATGATAACTTTATATACATTTATCATAATAAGTTTAAGATGCAATCAAAATATCGTTACTCTAATAATATTTTGGTATCGCCATTTGTAAAATAATTTTGTATCAGTTGTGTCGTGTTTTACATAAACATATCGAATTATTTGTTAGTGAGTGGCTAAATAATAAAAAAATAACCATTAAAATAATCAAGAAATTAAAAAAAAATAAAGAAAAATATTAAAAAAGAAATAGCAAAATAACCATTAAAATAAACAAGAAATTAAAAAAAAATAAAGAAAAAACAATAAAAAAGGGTTGTAGTGTCACAAAATAAAATATTTTTGCTAAAAAGTTTTAATAATCTTAAAGTGGTGGAAAAATTTGTGAAATATTGGTGCAAAATATTAACCATTACTGGTAAGTTTTGTGTTATTTTAAGAGAAAAATAATGAGAACTCCATTAAATAATTTATAAATAATTGCGACCTACGACAAAAAGATTACAGTAACTATATTATGTTTTTTATTTTATCATAAGTATTTTTTTCCAATAAAAATATTATGTTTAAAGTTGTATCATATTATGATGTAAACAATTTATGTATAACAGTTCATATCACTTTGCATCATAATATGATTACTTCTAAACTTATTATGATTGTCATGACAATAATATGATTACTTCTAAACTTATTATGATTGCCATGACAATAATATGATTACTTCTAAACTTATTATGATTGTCATGACAATAATATGATTACTTCTAAACTTATTATGATTGCCATGACAATAACATGATTACTTCTAAACTAATTATGATTGCCATGACAATTATTTGATTACTTCTAAACTTATTATGATTGCCATGATAGTAATATAATTACTTCTTAACTTATTATGGTTACCATCACAACAATATGATTACTTCTTAACTTATTATGATTACCATGACAGTAATATTATAACTTCTTAACGTTTTATGATTAACAGGATAACAATATGATTAAGGGAAAAATATTATGATGTAATATTACGAACATATTTGGTCATAATATGATTTAATAACAATCGTAATATGGTGACTACAATCATGAATCTTATCATAATATGTTGCTCTTAGAATATGTTTACCACAACCATGTTTTTTCTTTGCGTGTATGTTTCCACAAAAATTTTTTAAAGAGCGGATGAAATCAGCTTCAGTAAATTCACGCAACAATTAGCAGAATTTCGAATTTAACTAAATGTTCAGAATGTAGTCCTTGCATTTTGGTATATGTAGATCTCCGAATAGCATTAATTGGAATTTAATGTAAATAAATGAACTTTACTCTCTAAGGAAAAAAGCATTTTCCTCGCAATCCGTAAAAATCCAAACGTTGTATTACCCAAGTGTACGGGGGATATCCTTAAAAATTTTAGTTTCAACCTTTAAGATGTTTTAAACAAGTCCCCGAAGTTAATTTTTTTTAAGAACATTTTTTATAATTTGAAAAACCCCCGTCTACGACGTCACTTTTGATCAGGTTAACGCCAAAAAAAACTGTTCCTATTCTCAAAATGTTGAGTCTTTTGCATAAAAAAGTAATAATTGACACATTTATTATTTATTACTGGGTTAGTTCAAAACCGATTTTCGGTTTTTTTTTTTTGAAAACACAATTTAATCTTTACTAAAGCGAAAAATAAATGTAAACATTAAAAATGGCGATTCAAGCTACATTTTTACTTCGTGGTTAAATGTGTTTTACAAGTGAACGAATTATTTCTGGTGAAAAATAAAAATTATTTTTGTGTAATTACAATAATTAAGAATACGAATTTAAAAAAATAAAACTGCAAAGTTGAGAAATTATAAGTTTGTTGTATCATCGTGGTGCTACAATTCTCAAAATAAAAAGGAGCCAATTATTTCATCTTTTAAAGAAAAAGAGTACGAAAGAACATTATTACATCTTTTAGCTGTGTTGCCGAATGTTTATTTCACATATTTAAATAAATAATGAATTTTAATTAAAAAATAAAATATTTTTATTTATGTTCCACATTGTGTTATAATCCACATTTGAAAAACATTTGCGAATTACGTTTGAAAGCAAGTTGAATATTAAGGCATTTTTCAATTTGAAAATAATTTTGCCTTTTTGTTGAGAATGCTATGATTTTTAAATGATTTTCAAATCATTATCAAACGATTGACGTTTGAAAAAACGTTTGATTTCAAATCATTTTCAATTTGAAATCAAACCTCCGTGTTTGTTTTTTGATCTATATTTTTGCTTAACAAATAAAATCATAAACGTGAAAACTATTTATAGAAATTTACTTCTTATTACAATTTAATATTTATAGGAAATATTGCTGTTTTAGAAACTTTTGCTGCAATTTACTGTTTAGAGAAAATTTTGCCAAAATTTATTTTTTATAGGAAATTGTATTAAAATTTACTAGATCAGAAATCTTGATTAAATTAACTTTAATTTTCATTCAATTATTTTTATGAAGAAAGGAATTTTTATGGGAATATTTATTAAAATTTACCTTTCAAAGGATATTTTGTAATTACTTAATTGTAATAGGATATTTTGTAAAAATTTACTTTTTTAATGAAATTTTGTAAAAATTTACTTTTTTGTAAAACATCCATTTTGTGGGATATTTTGCAAAAATTTATTTTTATATGAAATTGTGGTAAAATTTACTAGTTCAGAAATCTTGCTAAAGATCTTGCTATTTAAAGAAACTTTTGCTAAAATTTTCTGTTTATAGGAAATTTTGCCAACATTTATTGTTTGTAGGAGAGTTTGTTTAAATTAATATTTTATAGGAAATTTTGCTATAATATATTTTTAATAGAAAATTTGGAAAAATTTACTTTAATAGTATATTTGCTAAAATTTACTTTTTATAGGAAAGTTTTGCTGAAATTTACTTTTTATAGGATAACCTATGAAAATTTACTTTTTATAAGAAATTTTACTTAAATATACTTTTAATGGGATATTTTGTTAAAGCTAACTTTTTATAGGAAATTTTGCCAACATTTATTGTTTATAGGAGAGTTGGCTAAAATTTATATTTTATAGGAAATGTTGCTATAATTTATTTTTTATAGGAAATTTTGCTAAATTTTACTTTCATAGGATATTTGCTAAAATTTACTTTTTATAGGAAAGTTTTGCTGGAATTTCCTTTTTATAGGATAACCTATGAAAATTTACTTTTTATAAGAAATTTGGCTTAAATATACTTTTTATGGGATATTTTGTTAAAGCTATAGGAAATTTTCCTAAATTTTATTTTTATAAGAAATTTTGCTTAAATATACTTTTTATAAGATATTTTGTTAAAATTAATTTTTATAGGAAATTTTTTGCTAAAATGTACATTTTATAGGCAATTTTTTAGTTTGCATTTTTATAAAATTTTGCTAAAATTAACTTTAAATGAAAATATTCTTAAAACTTACTTTTTAAGAGAAATTTTACTTAAATTTCCTTTTTATAGAAAAGTTTGTTGAAATTTACTTGTCATATTATTTTTATTTTCAGCGCAATCCATTTTCAAAATTTTAAAATTATGCCTGCTAATAAAAAATAAACAAAAGTAAGGCACGATAGTGTTTGTGTATGTGTTTGCTGGGTAAACCCGCTCTAATCACTAGTACAACCATAGTTTAAATTTTGCGTACTTCTGCATATCGACCCCTTTACGCGAAATTATCGTATGTTACAAAACCCAAATTTTACAGGACAGCAATTTTTCTACTTTTCTCTGCTTTCGCTTGTAATATCAAAATGAAAATGTACATTAAATTTTTGGAGCAACGAAGTGGAATTCGCCAGCAATATTTTGTCAGGTGACGTCTCTTTGAATGTAGAACAAGATTGCACCGAAAACTCAATTTCAAAAAATTGGCATATGCGATAATTTCGCGCAAAAGGGGTCGATATAATGAATTATTGTTACAAAGAAATTCTGTTGGGAGACTTTTAAGGAATAAAAACAAAATAAAGAAGACTCTGAAATAACAATATTGACTGCAGCCACCCGAGTTCTGTGATCAATAGCGTACAACCGCAGCAGAATTTCAAATCAAATATAAGAAGCAGTTTGGGATTCTTCCCAGCACTTTTTCAAGTATTAAAAAAACCAATTCAGTTTTTCTAAACACGATGAATCCAAGCTTCGGACCTGCGTTTTTAAAGAGTTGCAGGAGAGTTACAGAGAATGAAGAGCAAATCCAAATAAAAACACCTGAAGCTTTAAAATTAAGTGGAAATGATATAATTTTTGTATTATGAAGTAATTTTTGATTCCATGCACATTTATTCGACCGTAATATTTGTTTAAAAATTGTTTGTTCTCTGCAACAATATTCGTAGTTTCGTTAGATGTCCGTTCGAAAACTCGCAGAGGCTCAGACGATTTGTTTCTTTGTTGCAAGCTACGAGCAAATGACGTTTAAGTTTTCAATTCGAAATTACGAATCATTTTAAGACATACAAATTGTTGCTTGATTTGACAATTCAAGAGATTTTGTTTACCTCGCAAGCGTCTGTACGCCCTTTGCCATTATCTACTGTTTTATTAGAAATTTCTGTGCGACAAGTCGTATAGTCTGATTCAGGTATTAGTTGTACAAAAGTCATTTCTATATTGGTATAAAAATATACAGCATTTTAAAAAGTAGTACATAGAGTTGGCTGGAATAGAGTCAGCTGTAATATCGACTAGCGCACAATAAATTATCTTACTAAAGCCTAAGAATTCGGTGCACAAACAATAAACAGTCATCTCACAACCAACCATATGGGCCTTTAATCCTAAAAGCTATAATAAAAAAATTTTATGATTTTAAGTTTATTAAATCTGTCACATATTTAAAAAAAAAACTTTTTTATAACCACACACTTAAAAAAAACAAAAAAAAACATACATACTTCCACTTAATCCGAAATAACACATTAGTTTGGCTTTTTAAATTACATACACATTAGATGACTCTAAGAGCGAATATAAACAATAAATTAATTTCCAACAAAACTTTTTCAAAAATACTCACAAAATTTTCCCATATTTTCACACAAACACACCCATTTACTCCTTTGCCTTTCTATTCACAACATATACCATAACAAAGAGCGAAATACAACCTCGAGAAACATCCAAGAAAAATAGAACAAATTCTCCATTCTCAAGAACTTTTAATGATCATCTCGGGAGACGGCAGCACAAAAATGCCAGCTAAAAAAAACACACATACTGCTCTCAGATTGAGGAAAACTGATCAGCACATTTAGATACGGGCCAAACTTGTAACTGAACACAAATGTGCGGAAAAATATAGAACGGGAAAAATCAAGAAAAATCCAACAAAAATTACAAATCAAACGGAATGAATATAAAGTAATTAAAAAAAGTAAAACAGAAAAGAGATATTTTAAACACATATTGGAAAATTGTGAAAACAAAAGGAATAATTATTTTAAATAAATACTGGCCTATTAAAAGAAAACATATCATGGCTAAAAAGATCTTTCATAAAGAAAAAAAGTGAAAATTATGGAAAAGTGCGTAAGAGTTAAAACAAAATCAAATTTTTATTGCAATAACAAATATGTTCTCGATACAAGTTACAATTAGTGCATAACCATTTTTTTTTATTTAATGGAAAAGTTTGTAAATAATTTTTTTTTTTAATTATTAATTTTATAGCAAAAATCTAAAGAAAAAATTTTTGTGTGTATCTACAGGCTAGAAAAAAATAAAGGAAAAAGTAAAAATCAATTAAAAGAAATAAAAATTCAAAAATTCATCCACCTGTATCTGTAAATGTATGTGTGTGTTTGTACTTGTATTTGTAAAAGTATTTGAATATTAATATTTCTCTCCAAGATATACAAAGAAAAAAGTGACGTCATAGCTACAGATTTGCCGACCGAGGTACAAAAAAATTAGCAAAAAAAAAATAAATTAATATATAAATTTTCAATTTAATTCGTTAAGAACAATTAATTTGCAAAGAAAAAAATTATCAAAATTAAAAAAAAAATAATCAATTGAATATCATAAATTTTCTAACGACTTTTTAAATGGAAAAATATTTAAAACAAACATTAAAATTTTTCAACAACGTTAATCAATCGAATTAAATTAAAACAAGTCAAAGTGCTGTATTCAGCTGTGCCGAATCATAAACACACTAGATTATACTATTAAAAATCACATCAAAATCTTGAACTCGGGAGTACACTTGTATGGGGTCCAGGTAAAACAATAGACCGATTTGGCTTATTTGCAATATTTAATACTCCTTGTATTTATGGAATATCTGATTATGACTAAAAACTAGAGATAGTCTGGGATTTTTGCTAATTTCTCAGTAATCTGTTGAATCATCTGGCTGACCTTTAATAGCAAACTATTTCGTGCTATATGTATAACACCCTTGTCCTCATCAAATCTAGGGTCTTCGGAAAACCCCCTTTAACCAGCACACAAATTCACGGACAGATGTTTCCATTTTATCGTGAGCTCCTGTAACTACCTCACGGTGCTCCTAACACTTGATCAAAATAATGCGATGACCATCAACCCCTCATCCTTCGCCACAAAGCCGTGACACCAGAGCAAGGGTACCAACTTCGAATCCATGCATTTGAACACTTTATCCCCCTCGTTGAAGGGCGGACGGAGCCTACTATTGAATTAGGGACATACGGATATTGTTAAATCCACTTTGCTTCCGTGGTCTACCAACTGTTCTTTCTGCTTTGGTTTCCGGATTTCAACGCAACGCCTGCAACATGCCCAATTCAATGCCATTTACGTTTTCAGATTTCAAAAGCCACATCCATTTGATTTGCTTCTACATCTAACTCTGTGCCACCTTATGGTGCGACCATACTTCTATGATAACAAAATTGGTCGACCATCGCATAGTTCTGGCCACCTGCAGTCATCAGTTGTGGTCTGTTGCCACGAACAGTCAGACATTTGGTTTTAGCTGCATTTATTTAAGGGCCTGTGCCATTTTATAGAAAACTAGCTTAACCCGGTGCGCTTCGCTACACTGCTTTAACCACTTTATTGGTTGAGAGATATTTAATATATGCATCCTATGGAAGGTAGTTCCCCCCTGCGCCTACCCGCTTTATTTTTATTTTCAAAGTGAAGTATACCATAAGAGTGACTTCTACAAAGTTTGAACTTTCTCACTATAACAGTTTTTAAGATATCCTATATTAAACATTGGCGTCCTATGGTGGGTAACACTTCCCCCGCTGCTATTTTATTTCAATTTTGGGGCTCAGAAAATCCTACTACCAAAAGTTCAACAAATTGCTTGCAGCGGCTCTTATTAATATTTCTATCTATGAGGGGTACTGCTCCTCCTCTGGTTACCCCGCCCATTTATATATTGAAATTTATAGTTTACCATAATAGTAGCTTTAAATACGTTTGAAGACTCTCCCTTTAATAGTTCTTCAGTTGAGCGATATTTAATGTATGCATCCTATGGGAGGTATTTCCCCCCCTGCGCCTATCCGCTTTATTTTTATTTTCAAAAGTGTAGTATACCATAAGAGTGACTTCTAGAAAGTTTGAACATTCTCACTATCACAGTTCTTAAGATATGCGATATTAAACATTGGCGTCCTATGATGGGCATCACTTCCTCCGCTGCTATTTTATTCCAATTTTGGGGCTCAGAAGATCCTACTACCAAAAGTTCAACAAAATGCGTGCAGTTGCTCTTATTTATATGTCTTCTATGAGAGGTACTGCTGCTCCCCTGTCTACCCCGCACATTTTTATATTGAAATTTATAGTTTACTATAATAGTGGCTTTAACCACGTTTCAAGACTCTCCCTTTTAATAGTTCTTCAGTTGAGCGATATTTAATGTATGCATCCTATGGGAGGTATTTCCCCCCCTTCGCCTACCCGCTTTATTTTTATTTTCAAAGTGAAGTATACCATAAGAGTGACTTCTAGAAAGTTTGAACATTCTCACTATTACAGTTCTTAAGATATGCGATGGTAAACATTGGCGTCCTATGGGGAAAACCACTTCCCCCGCTGCTACTTTATTTCAATTTCGGGGCTCAGAAGATCCTACTACCAAAAGTTCAACAAAATGCGTGCAGTGGCACTTATTTATATTTCTATCTATGAGGGGTACTGCTCCTCCCCTGTTTACCCCGCCCATTTTTATACTGAAATTTATATTTTGCCATAGTAGTAGCTTTAACCACGTTTGAAGACTCCCCCTTTAATAGTTCTTCAGTTAAGCGATATTTAATATATGCATCCTATGGGAGGTTTCCCCCCCCCTCCCCTACCCGCTTTATTTTTATTTTCAAAAGTGTAGTATACCATAAGAGTGACTTCCACAAAGTTTGAACATACTCACTATAACAGTTCATAAGATATGCGATATTAAGCATTGGCGTCCTATGGGGGGAACCACTTCCCCCGCTGCTATTTTATTTCAATTTTGGGACTCAGAAGATCCTACTACAAAAAGTTCAGCAAAATGCGTCCAGCGGCTCTTAAGATATGCGATAATTAATATTGGCATCCTATGGGGGTACCAATTCCCCTGCCCCTATCGAAAAAATAAGTAGCCTATTTTATTTTTAGGGCTCACGTGATGTTACTGTAAAAATTTCAGGAAAATCGGTTTAGTAGTTTCGGAGTCTATAAGCCAACAAACAAACACACAAACAAACAAACAAACATACAAACATTTTTCATTTTTATATATATAGATACTAAAATCTCAAAGTGAAGTAAGATTTGAAAATTTTGCTTTAAAATAAGTTGAAAAACGTTAAGTAGATCTTTAGTCGCAAATATATGTTATATTTGTTAAATAGTTTTACATAGGAAAAATTAATAATGAACTCAGTTTTAGAAGGATTTTCATGATACTTTTAAAAAATTAGAAATTAGAACGGAATGATCTGAAATGTCATAAATACCATCAAGAATTTGAAGTAAGACCTAAAAAGCACTAAATACAAAAATGAAGCCATATTCTAGCCATTAATTAACAATGAAATACGATACGATGAGATTGGACTTCAATTGGCGATGCTTCATATGTGTATAAAATAGAAATGGCTGCATTTTAGGGCGTAACAAAAAAATTGTTGAAGCTCTTGAAACTTCATAGATATGACTTTTATTCTATGTAGTCGCTGGTGGATTTTGGTTTGTTTTTGTATTGGGTTATACTTGGTTTAATGTAATATGTATGTGAAAAAGAAAAAAATGGGCTCAAAGTTGAGGCCTGGCATATAAGTGAGTATAATAAAAGCTAGACAAACTTAGTTTTACAAGGACTTTCTTGGCACGTTTAAAACAAATTTACATTTGGGGGAAGGATCCGAAGGATTGGATTGAAAAGGCACTAAAGGCAAAAATTAAGCCACTGTCAAGCAATGAAAAACGATATGTGATATGATAAGATCGGACTTTAAATGGCAGCGCTACATATAAAAAATCAAAAGAGCTGTATTTTGGGGCGCGGCAAACTTTTTTTTTTTTTTTTTGAGGTCGACCCGGTCTACTGAACATACCCTACACCTCAGATGTAAAGAAACCATAGTTTTATTAAACGATATGCTGCAATAACAGGCCAACGCTGGGAACCTTTAACCGCCTCTCAAATAAAATTTCGATGTGATCTTTTAAAACGCCCACGTATATTTTTTGTTGTCCCCTCTACTAGAATTCGTTGTCGGACTGTGAACTGTTGAACTGTGTAATTAATCGGATAATGTTAATACGAACCACATAGGAAAATCTTTCCATTCGCTCGGAACGGCCTCATTCTCTCAAACGGCTGATATCAGAGGGAAAAGAATTTCAGCGCTGAGGTTAATATCTGCCTTGTATATTTTGGCGAGTATACCATCGATACCAGCCGCTTTTCTATTTGATAATTGTTTGCTACTTAAAAGGATCCAAAGAGTCTACGATTAATATTGTGGAAATTACAAAAGGAATGACAAACTAACATATTTCCTTTCTGCCTGTGGTGAATGGCTTCAAAAGTATTAAAATTAAACAACAAACAGATCCAAGTAAATTTAAAAATAAGCACTTAATATTTAAACAAATTATTTGAAAACCAAAAAACGAAATACATACTTGATGAATTGCTCCCAATTATCTCTGAAATATATTCAGCTAAAGAACAAATTTCCTTGCTCTATTTAGTATTTTAGTTTAACAAAAAAAAAATTTTTTTTCTAAAATATTTAAAAAAAAAGAGCACTTAATTCATTCGTTATACTCTTTGCTACCGCTAGTGCTATTTTTTCTATCTAAGCTTGTATATGTGAGCAAAAGTAAAAGTATTTTTGATATTGTGGGTGTTATTGTAGAATTATTTATATGAAGAAGATAAATAAATTCAATGTTTTATCAATATTTTGATTGAACACTGCCAGTTGGAGTTAAAATGTCTGGAAATAATTTTAATTTCATTTTCAAGGTGATCATTCAGAGAAATACTAATTTTTTCTGTAAGCAACAAAAGTTTGTTTCTGAAATTTTTCAAAATGTGTGATTGTTTTCCCCTTCCACTTGGGAATGCAGAGCAGCATTCCCGGTAATTATTTTTAAGTAAATATTAAGAAAATATGGTTAAAATGACTTCAAATCAATTTCTAAATGGGTTTTATTATGTGCTTCCAATTTTTAAATTTAAATAAAACAAACAGCCAGGTGCTCGCTTCCTTTCTCAACGACAAACAGCTGATTTGCGCCCCACTTCAATTATTAAGCACGACAATATGCTCCACAATGCAAACGAGCGACAACGTGCAGTTTTTATAGAAATATTATGCGACTACAAACGTCAAAATCAGTCACTTGTATTGTGGTTGTCGACAGAGGCATTATGTTGGAATATTAAACGAAATTATTTCTTGAAACGCCAACACTAAATATTTTTTATTATAATATTTTTTTTAACAACACCGCTTTTAAAATTTTATTGTTTTATAAAATATTTTTCACAAAATTCTATTGTTAAAAAAGTTTTTTGTTTACTGATTTGTTGTTATTTGGAGGAAATTAAATAGCACAGAGTTTTTTTTATTGGCTTACTCTTCATGTTTTGTGGATTTTAATTTTCGAAATAGCGTTTAATATTCGGAAAAGTTGCTGTGTCAATATAGTCTTTTTTACCATAAAGTGCTGCATAACCAACTTCATTCATAAGCATATTGAAACGGCTTTTGGTACGCAGTTCTCACTGTCATCTTATTTTTTATTCACACTTGTTTTGACAATCGCAAAACGCGATTCCGAATTTAAATCGATTAATAGGTGCTCTGTAAATCGCAAACGCAAGAAGTTCGGCGACTTCAAATTGCAAAAGTATGCTAAATGGAACTAGAATATTTTTGAAAAATATGGCAGTTCGCAAGCAAAACGAACGAGTTTTGATTTTAAATCGTGCGATTGTCAGAACATGGCCGATAAATACGCAACAACAATGTTGCCACTTTACTAAATTCATTTTATTTATATTTTTTTGTTCTTTTTGCAATAATAGATGTAATATGTAAAGCATTTTGAATTTTTGTTATAACTAGCTTTTTTACATATGTAATTCCAATCAAAACATATTGCTGAAAAATGTGTTTGAAGTAAGTGAATGTTTATGAACAATGCGAATTTATAACAGGTGACCTTATCTTGCTACGTAAGCAACAGCTGATTACTAAGCTTGTGTCAAAATGGTATACCGTTCATGTGGTTCTGGGGAATATTTTCTAAATTTTATCATTTTCGCTTAAAATTATGAAATTTAAAATTTTTTGAATTATAACATTTCTAAACAAACAGTGTTGTATCATTTTTGACACAACGTTAAAATATTTTACAGTGTTGTAAACGTTTTCAAAATAAGAACGCATTGTTTATGAAAATAAAATAAAATTTGTATAAATAAAATCTAGGCATTTATTTATCATGGAGTGTACAATTTATTAAATAAATTCTCATATTATCCGAATTTTCGTTTGTATATTTTTGTTACGAGGCTTACTTTAGCTATCCTTTGGCTGACAATGAAGTAAATTTTACAGAAAATGTGTACAACTATTAGAAACCAGCAGAATGTAATGCATTTTCTGGCCCGCTACGGCCTTCGTCAGCATTCTTTGTATCTTATAACTGGATAGTGATTATTGTAATTTGACTTAGAATGCACATTCGAATAATATGAAAATTTATATTTTTTTTTTAATTTACATTGAAAGCAAAGTTTTGGTTTTTTATCTTTCTTAGGCCCGTTTTCATAACTTACAAATAGCTAAAGGTAGGATTTTATCCGCCGTACAAAAAGTGTTCCATTATTAAAACTTTACTTTTACTTATCAGGTAAGATGAACCTTAATCTAATTAATTGCTCACTTAAGGTTAAATTAAAATTTCAATAATGGAACACTTTTTATAAGGCCTGCTAAAGTCTACTTTTAGCTATCGGAAAGTTGTGAAAACGGGCCTTAAATGTTCTTAGTTTCCTTCAACTGGCAACACTGACTTTTAAATCATAAGCGGTTTTTATACTTTGTGTTAAGTGTACAACTCTGTTTTATTAAATATGTTTTTATATTTCAAAGCGAGAGCGTCTTTTTGATATGTATTGTAAATTAAAAAATCTGCTGAGTGAAAGAAAGAGAGAGATATAACTTTTTACTTTTGCTTTGCCTCTCTCTCATCCTTATAAATAAAAAGTTAGAGTGCTATATTCATCTGTGCCGAATCTTTGATACCCTCCACCGACAGTTCGAATGTTTAAGGTGTGATATCTATATGATGTCTTTTTATTATTAACAAGTGTTTTCCTAATGGTCGAAATTCGGCCATATTTTTTTTTTAATATGATGAACAAAGAAAGTTATCGACCGTAATTGGTTTGCCTGTGCCGATTTATATATAAGTTTTATATTGTCGATATATTCGAAACCCGGTTTCTTGCAAATGTCGAATAATCGACCACCCTATTTATTTTTATTAGACCCCTTTCACACTCGGCAAGTTACTTGCGCAAGTCTCTTGCGCAACTCTTGGTTTGTAGACGTCAGCGGTAAGGTCGGGGTAAGGAAAAAAATATTTAGTACAGACTTTGTTGTACTCGGCAAGTTACTTGCGCAACTAACTTGCCGAGTCTGAAAGGGGTCTTATTTGATAATTGGAAAAAAACAAAATTTTTATTTAAATGTTATGCATATGTATTAGTATCAAATTTGAACGCTTCCCAGCGGTAAAATTCAGAAGACCTTCTTACTTCAGGCCTTTTAAAAGGCCTGCTTTAAAATTGTTTTGAATAAATTCCTATTCTTATCTAACTGCTAAAGAATGCCTCACAGTAGGCCTCGGCTCTTTGGTGTAAAAGATAAGATACCCCTTTCACACTCGCTTCTTTGAGAAGGGAGTAGAGGAGTAACATTTTTTGTATTGCTTTTTTTTTTGCACAAGTAAAAGCAAAACAATTATTTTTTTATCCCGTTGCCATTCTTATGTACCTGCTAAAGAAGCGAGAGCGGAAGGCCTTCTCCGCAATGACAACGTGTGTAAAAAAGATATGAGTATGGAATGGAGCGAGCAGGCCTTGTATATCCAAAAGAAGGAGTACAGAGGCCTTCTAGAAGGCATCCGTACTCCTTCTTTTTCCCGCTGGGTTATAACTCTGAACATATTGAACCGATTTTAATAAAATATATATTGTGCACTTCTGCCAGCAAATACCTTTCAAATGGTGTATTTTTTATTCCAGTCGCTGGGCAAACAGGGGAGAAAAGTGTTATTAACTGTTTTGCCTTAGCCGATTTATATATAGATTTGTCTTTATAAAACCAGACAGCAGCATTAAAATTGGTTGCTGTTTAGACCTATCTTAAATTATTGACCGATAATCAGAAAGTTTAGTGCAATATTTTTTTAAGCAATTTTAACCAGATTGAGTAAAATAACATGATTCGTAACAGTTTAGGCCGAACTTAAATAATTTTCAAGAGCGGAATTTATATTGGAACCACGGTAAGTTATGAACCAATCATTCTAAAACCCTGCAGAGTGATTTATGGTATTAAAAAACATAAATTTCAATACATCGGTGAAATTAGTTTTAGCGTTTACCGTGGATTTCAGAAGGCTGCTAAAAATGAGATCTAAATTAATTTATGGACCGTATATCACAAAATTGCATAACATTTTTTTCTTGCCATATGAAGCTAAGTTGGAAAAAATTTTACCGCAATATCTATTTCTGCTACGGTTTTAGGCGTATTTAATTAATTTACCAGAGTGAGCGATCATTACGAAACTTATAAGTGTGATTTCTAGTCCTATAAGACTGTGAAGTATTAAATTGTATTCTGATAGCATTATTTATTACAGGTTTAGGGCGTACTAAACTGTTTTCCGGGAGTAGGGCTTATATAAGGCATATGATAAAATATGGACCGATCTTTACGAAACTAATCAGTGTGATTTCCAGTCTAATTAAACGAGCTTTTGAAAAATCTTATATCATTCCGTGCATTGTTCCACCATTTTTATTTGGTTTTTGCAACACAATTATCAATTTTTAAGGTTGTGGTTTCACATTTTGATTCCACGATTAAGCTGGATTTCAATCTCAAACTGATTAGGATAACTACAAGCAATTTGACACGAAGTTTGTTCATTTCTTATCAATAAAATTTCTGTATGATGTGCTGATCTCCCTATTTTTCATATTTGATAAATGCACTGAAATTTATAGTTGAGGGAAAGCTAGCTTTAATGCGCATTTCACTGGTTGCTTAGGCCTGATCGTCAGGAAACCTTTTCCAAAGATTTTAGAAAAGCTATAAATATTATACAAATCAAACCTTAAAGCGAATAACTGAAAACACTCAAAGTCCTACTTGTACCAATATCAAAGCTTAGACAAAAACACCAACAATAAACAGTGAGCTTAACTTTTCTTACATTCTTTTGAGTTTTTCGAAACTAAGCCTGGTTTCAACAGACGTACAGACGGACATGGCCAAATCGACTTAGAATTACTCAAGTAGCCAGAATATATGTACTTAATGGGGTCAGAGATGAATAATAAAAAAGTTTCACACGGAATGACAAACATAGTATAAACTATTCACAACTAATTGTGGTTTATATAAAAAGACTTTTTTGTATTTTTTGATCTATATATCGTCGGTCTCATGTATAAAGGCCCTTACTCGATTTTTTTCGAAATTGTTATAGTGATTTCAATATATTTCCCACAAATACAGCTCGTCACAAGAATTTAATGAATCAAAAATATTAGTTTTACAAGCAATTGAAGAAGCCGTTTTACAGTATGATACATACAGTTTCTATTATGTGTTTGCCTTCTCCTGTAAAGTTGAAATTATTTGAGTTAGGGCCTTTCTACATGAGACCAACGATATGTATTTCGAATTGGTTTGTTTTGGTAGATTTAACACACGTGTTTTGTGTGATTTTATTGTAGTAAATTAAAGTTTAGTGCATTTTGTTGTTGCGGTGTTATAAATGTTAGTACATTAATAAGATTAATTAAAGGGTACTTCACAAGGGTTCATATTTTCTTGTATAAGTGAACAAACTAATTTCATCTTACTCGTCGCTTAAATAGCGAGTACTGATTGAACTCATGTCATAGGTTTTCATCATTCATATTCATAAACATCTTTATTAAGATTCATACAGCTGATAATTTAACAATAAATAAATGAATTTCGTTAGAGACGTAAAAGCTGTCGTTTAATGTGGAAAAGGTGGTCAATGCATTGCTTTCTAATTGTATTTATCCCAGGCAAGGTTTGTATGGCTTGGATTCTTCGCCTAGGCCTGCGACTAAAAAAACTCCACACAAAATATTAAACGTTGTCAAATTCCACGATATCGGCGCCCAGTTTACAATGCCTTTACGTGGCTGGTGACGAATATCTTATGTGGAATAGTAAGCGCCGACTTGTTGAAACAATATGTCGTTGGTGCCTTTATTTAGGCCAACAAAAAATGTTAAGCATCGACCTATAGAACTCGCCGTCAACGGTAATAACATGGCCAACCTCGTTTTCAAGGAAAAAAAAGTACCGAATGTACCGCCCAGTCCAAACTAGAATTTTTTTAATTTGTGACGATACCATCGCCTCAGATAATATTTTTAATAAAAAGTAGGGTCAGTTTAAAATTTATAACAATTTTATTAGATGAATAAGTTGATTTGATAAAACAGACTGAATAAACCTCAGCGAATTCGGCAGATGTAGCTTTCACAACATGACTGCTATTAACTATCAAAGTTCAAAAGCCCCTTTTGTCAGACTTTTTTATGTTCAAACAAAACAAATAAGTTGATCTCAAACAACTATTTACATTTGATTTAAAATACTTTTTGTAATTTATTCCTTACATAAAAAAAACTTAATCGAAAAATGTTAAGTAACCTTTCGTATTTTATAAAGTTCAGCAGAGTGGAATTGATATATGAAAATCTCCACATATTTTTTTCTTCTCTTTTGTATAACTGTGTTTTTGCCTACCTGGTCTAAAAAAACGTTTTTAACTGTTTAACTTATGGGTTTGTTATTTATTTGTTGGGCCTTCTTAAATACAGTATATTTTTGGAAGTGTTCCCAAAAAATTTTTGAAAAGCCAGATTTATTAGCAAATTAAACTGCAGTGAATGAAACTCAATATTTATTGCTAGTATTTTGTTTAAGCCGTGATACCGTTGCAAACAAGACTATTTGAGTGCTTGTAATTCTCATTCACTCTGCTAATATCTTTGGCTTTTCTAAAAATATTTTTGGAATAATGTTTCCCGATAATCTGGCATAAGCAACCTGTTTTCAGTATATTTATCAAGAATTAAAATTGGGAATTAAACACAAAAAACTAAATCTTATTAAATTTCACTTTTATTTACCAAATATGTGGATGTAACTGCCATTCATTTTAAATTTTTAATTTAGCAATGGATCTTGGATTGTTAACATACAATCTTTCATTAAAATATCCCACACGAAACCAGTTTAAATTGCTTGTACGCGATTTAAACTTGGAAGAGTGCAAGACTCGCAAGGGCACAAGAAACATATTCACATAATTTTCTTATAACTTTTAAATACATATGTTTGTATGTGCACTCAGAGAAAAACAATTTTTAAAGAAAATTTGAAAAATATTATGTTTAATTTAACACTATTATTGTCACTGACAACCATATTATGGTTAAATTAATCCTTTTTTCAAGAAGCCACAACAATATTATGGTTGCCTTCTGTAAATGAAAATCTAAAAATCTAGTAGCATTTTTATTTTATGTATTTGAGCGAAAATTCCAGGAGTGCAGGGAAATTCAAAACAATTTCCTGCTTTCTCATGAAGTAAAAAGTCGCGGAAAATGTTGCGTATTTCTTTTTGTTTTGCCATGATGCAAACTTATCCAGCTAAATTTTTTAGTGAACCATTTATTACTCAAATTGTTGGAAATTGTTTTCAAAATTTCTAAATATATTCCTACTAAAGTTAATTTTAGACACACAGGGAAAGTTATTTTTAGAATTACCATAAATAATTTTAAACACAAGACATGCGATGAATAACGAAAAAAATTAGCAACGAATCTTGTTATGTGCTTAAATACAAATTGATGATAAAACTAAGAAAACACGCCATAATATTAATCGAGCGATACTTAAAATAACAAAATAAAAACAAAGTGTTACTAACAGAACAATTAAATAAAAAAATATAACAAAAATAAATACCACAAACTGATTTATCTGAATTTATTTATACAATTCCATTTATCTTAAAATCAGTATGGAAATGAGCACTCGATTAATAGCAGTTCTAAAAAAGCCAACGTTTGAGAAAGAAGCATCAAATTTTTTTTTTAATTGGAATATAAAAATTAAAAGTTTACATTTTATTCTGCTGAAAAAAAGTTTATTCAAAACAAAAATTTGTTTGGAAAACTAAAATACCGATTAAACAAAATTTTTGTTAAATCCATAAAATTTGTGATCAAGGTCTTTTAAAAATCTATTAATGTACGTTTTGTTGTTTATTGACTTTAACCATAAATCGTTAAAATTTATAATTTATCGTTATCTATAGCTTAATTCGTAGCAACATCAATTTCAATAAAAACTGAAAGTCAATCACAAATACTTTTTTTGTCTTTAATAGCGAGCATATCTGTTGCGTATGAGTAATAGAAATTAATAAAAATATTGGAATATTATACAAAAAAAAAAAACAATTAAAAATTGTTTTTTAAATTTTAGTGCGTTTTACTTTAAAATTATTTTGTGGAAATTGTATAAAGCCAATCGATTCGTTGGTATTTGGTATTTATAAATATCTAGTTTGGTTTTTCAAATTAATTCGCAAAAACTTTTTATAGTCTCTAATGTTTATTTAGTTTTTAAAACTAAAATAAAAAATTCAAATAAAATGGAATGTTATATGAAAAACTTGGGCAAGTTGTTAAAACATTTATCTTGTTAGTTTTTTTAAGTGGGTGAAGATAAATACGCCGAGTTAAATATGTAAAACGTAGCTCAGCTACACGTATTTCAGCTACGCTTAGCACAGCTGTGTTTTTAAATAAAATTGCAATTTTAATAGTAAAATCTCTTTTTTTTGCAATGTTGTTTATATTCGGGTGTTTCTAGAATCCGAATCCACTTGAAAGTGGATTACTTAAGCATTATTGGTGTTCCGCATTTTACATCCACATGTTTTTATTCGTTTTCAATTAGAGTAGATATGGGTTGGTGAAAGTAAAGAGAATCGAATTTTATTGTAAAATGTGATAAAATTTTTAACAAAAAAATTAATTTTTCTTTTAGCTTAAAATCTTCTTAATCCAATTAAATCAAAAATATATCGTTATCTAAAACGCAAAAGGCTCCTACTAACCCTAAATTTAAAGTCGACTTTTCATTGATTTTGATGTAATTATAGCTAATTTTTTTAACGATTTTTATGTTATTTGCAGACAATTTGTTTCTTTAATCGATTTAGCGATCTCTTAGTTTTTGGGTTTATTTAAAATTTTGCAATTTTTCGCGAATTTTAGCCAGGTTCGCGATATAAGCGATTTGTTCGTGTAAGGTTTTTAATTCTTTACTGCTTTAACGATTTATAATAAATTGTAGACTTTGCTTTCACTGCAGCTGTTAGCAAATTTCCGTGAATTTGGTAATTTTTACCGAATTTTTGCCATTCCTTATAGTTTTAGGGACTTTAAATCAAATTTTATGGCTGGTTTGAAATATAAAAAATTTTCGCGAATTTTCGCTATTTTTTGCAATTTTTTTTTTTTTTTTTGTTATTTTCCGACATTTTGTTTTTTAACCCATTTAGAGATTTCAAATAAATTTAAGTGTTTGTTTAAAAGTTTGCAATTTTTCGAGAATTTTAGCCATTTTAGCGATTTTTTCTTAAACAAAAACAACATTAATAAACCGTGAGTATATATGTTCTTACATTCCCCACTGCAATTGTTTGGAATTCTTCCAACATTAATTGTAGCTGCGAGTAGATTAAAAAAAACAAAATGAAATCAAAAACAACCTGCTTTATTTTTCTTGCAAAAAATAGAGCATGTTGCCAGTATAGTTTTTTTTGGGTCGTACACTTGCCAGTTTATTAGCAAAGGCATTCAGTAAAGATTTTCCATTCGAAGCGTCTATCGGCGAGTGGTTTTAATTATTTTATAGCCGATATTTTTCTGCCATTTCAGTGTCTTTTACGATTGATTGATTTATTTCATTTATATATTTAATTTTAATACTTAATAGTTTTTTTAAAAAAAGAAGGTGAAAAAATTTGACAACTTAGTGGATTTAAGAAAACGCATTTGCTTTGTTTTGTTAATTATACTAAGATTTAAATAAGTCCTGAATTACTAATCAACTTTTGATTTGTTCATTAATTATACGTAATGAATTTGTATCAATTATTTTCAATATCTTTTAATGTTTGAAGCTGTTTCTTTAATAAAAAAAATAACATTAGAATTAATATTTTGATTTATGAACTTTTTAAAAAGTTTAAAGCTTTAATAAACAATTTAAAAATGCACAAAATGCCTTATTTTTTTAGTATTTTATGTTTCTTTTTAATTAATTTATAATACAATTCGCACTCATTCAAATGAATATTTCATATCAATGAAAATCCTAATTCATCTCTAAAGTTTTAATGTCAAGGCGTTTAACTAATGCGAACCCATTCTCGCCAATGACACGCTAATGTTAAAATCTTGCATGTTCTGCCTAAAAAGAACCAGTGCATTATCCTTGGAACCCATGCATTTATTACTTTTTAAGATGTCTCTTTTTTGTCGGGCTATAACGTATTATTAAATTCTAATATGAAGCTTCTACGTTATATGAAATCTTAAGGGTTCTTAATTTAATATTATATATTTTGATTCGATGTAATATAGAAGATATTTTGATAAAATTCTATTTAAATGTATTCTTCTAAATTAATTCTTAATGGAATAGTTAAGCACTTATATGTGCATATGTATATACAAACTTTGTTTAAAAATTATCATATATATAGCAGGTGGAATTTTTAAACTAAAAGCTTCTTAATTTTCATTAGTTTTACCTTTTGGTACTAAATACTTGATTTTTTGTTCTTTAATATATGAAACTTTATAATAATACGGGTATTTTTACAAATAATTTCTTTCATCAGAATTCTTTAAATTAACAACGGCTAATCTAACATGCTTTTTTAATATTTTGTATGCCCAGAAATGATGATGCAATTTTGTGTATTCTTGACACTGGGTGCAAAAGTGTGCAAAACCAATAGAATACAAGCTGATTCAAAACTTCATTGTTTTAAAAATTGACTGTTTTAATAAAATTGTGTATTTTGTACAATCAAACTTAAAGTAAATCATTATTTTTTAAAATAAAAAAATCATAATTTGAGAAAAAAAATTTTTAATGGTATTTTTGTCAAAAAAAATTAGATAAAATCATCATTCTGGCAACGCTGTGTACATAATACAGGCGGGCCTCGATTATCCGTGATCCGGTTAACCGGTAACCTCGATTAAACGTGATGGCCAATGATCAGTTTTTGTTTTTTTGTTTGCAATGTTTACTTCGATTAACCGTGATTACCTCATTATCCGTGACGGCAGTTAAAAAATATTTGATAAACAACATCACACGACTGTATTTAAAAAATTGCATTCTTTTTTTTTTTGCTTAATGCCCTTTTTTGTCTCATGTTCTTAGTAGAAAATTTAATTTCAAAATGTACGTAAACTTCTTAAATATTTTTTTATGTAAATATATACGTTCACCAATGTTCACTTGTTAAATAATAAAAATAATAAAAAACTGTATAATCAAAATGTTTATTCCATTAACCGTGAAAATCAATTATCCGTAATGCTTCTGGTCCCGACCATCACGAATAATCGAGGCCCGACTGTATATTCAAACAAAAGAAAACAAAACTTTGTCAAAGTAAACTTTGCCTGTCTTAAAGGGGGCTTAGTTAATAGATGCTGATTTTATTATAGTTAAGTTTTGAAATTGTATTTCTCTTGCTGAATTTTTAAATTTGATTCGAAATTCGTCAAATTTTTCATATACTAATAATTTTATTTTGGAAAATGGAATTAATAGAAAACTGAAAACTAAAAGAAATCAGAGCTGCTTTTAATGTTTTGTGTTAGATAGCGAAAATCATTATTCAGCAATTAGTTTTGTTTTGGGCTCCATATTCATCTCAAGTTGCACCTTGTGTCCAATAAATTGTAACTATTGTGACTGTTTATTTTGACCTACGTTAAGTTAAGTATAATTTTGTTATGTTTGTACGCAAATCTAATGTTCAATTAACCTTAAAAATGTGGATAATGACCAAAGTCGTTGCTGATTATCTCAGATTCTATACGAGATATCTAAAAATTGATTTTGGAATATGAAAGAGAACATTGATGTCATATATAACCCATTCCTAACTCATTTTATTCAAAAAATGGCGTGTAGGCTAAAACAATAATCACCTGACGTATTGTTATTTTCCAGGAAATTCTGATAGTGCATAGAATATATTCCTGGCAAACATTGAAGGAATAGGACTATTAAAGTATAAAAGCTTTTGAGGATTGTAATTTGACTTAGAATACACATTCGAATAATATGAAAATTTCTATATAAAATTTCATTAAAATCGGTAAGATAACTTCGGATAGGCAGAAATTGCCCAACTATCCCTACCTAGTCCTAGATTTAAAACAAATATAAGCCCTATGTGATTTATTTACACTTATCTGTCTATGATTCAAACTCAAAAAGCCTATACTTCCAATTTCATCAAAATCGGTTCAGCTATTTAGCCGAAAAATCGTAGCAGACGCAAAAGTCACTTTCGAATTCGGTCAGGGTTCGGTCGAGCGGACAGATAAACTGAAGGCGAAATAGAGGATGAGCAGCGTAGTCATGTTAAAATGGCTTTGTTTTTCTTTGAGCACAGAAATTATTGCTTAAATAGAATTTTTTTTATTATTTCATAGCACTCATACGCAACCATCCCAAGCAAATTTACACTCCCTTGTGTAACAATTGATTTTCCAATTCAATTAACAATTATTTTTAACTTTACAAGGTCAAGTAAAATATTAAGCAAAAACACATAAATAAAACAAATACATTCCTTTAAAAACAATCACCAACAAAAAACAGCAACTGACAAAAAGGCATGTTTTCGTCCAAGTTAATTAAAACAAAATAAACAAATTTTTATTGAACTTAAACAAACAAGACAAGACACGAAAAATAAATTAAAATAAAACAATACAATATTGTATTGAATTAAAAATTAAATTAAAAAAAAATTAAAAATAACAAGAGCAACATTTAAACAAATACTCGTAAAATTATTAATTAAAATGAAAAGTGTTTGTTTAATTAAACTTCAATACGAGTACAACGAGAAACAACGAACGCTACAGTATTTACACAGTACTGCAAACATACACAGTCATTAGTATTTGCAACAGCATCTGAGGGCTGTTCAAAGTATCTTTTTATCTGTAAAATTTTTCTCTTTATTTGAAAACATTTCTTTCGATGCCTGGCGAAATCTGCATGTTTTCATTTACTGTATTTTACCAGTAAAATCACTTTATTTCCAATAAAAACCATATTTTTGTAGAACTTTGGATTGAATTCGATTTTTTGCATTCTACTCAATTTATTTCAAAGCAAAAAAATTCATTTTGTTTGAAATCACAAGAAAATTGTTATGGATACGTACGTGTTTCGTCATATGTAACAATTTTAAATGTACACAAGAAATTGTTTAAACAATTTCGAATAATGAGAGCAACAGCAAATGGAGAGTAAAATATTTAAACGAGTACTGAGGCAAACAGACAGACAAACAACCAGAGAGTCTTATGCAAATATTGAAAAATAATATTTGAAATTGAAAATAAGAAAAATGAAAACAGGAAAACATGAAAAATTCTTGACAATGACGTTCGTTTTGCATAGACTACAACAAAGTACGGAAACTTAAGAGACAGGTGCCTTCGAAAAAAAAATAACAAATTGTTGTGTTTGTAATAAAAACATTTTTACGAGGGTAGTTGTGTATTTAACTATTAATTCAAAGTAACATTTATGGCTACTCAGTTTAAACAAAAACAACCTCTTTGTGGCACTTGGCAACAGAATTTTGAAAATTCTTCTGTGACGCCTGTTTCTTTAAGTAAAGCAGCATTTGAATTGATCTTAAAAAAATGGAAAATAATTTCTTCGAATTTTTAATTTTGTAAATTATACTTAACTTATACGTTATATTTATTCATTTAAAACAATTATACATACATATCAGTAATAACGGATAAGGCCATTGGAAATAAAAGGTATAAAACGAAAAATTACTTGAAAATTTATGTTTAACCACTCAAATCACAGCTCTTAAAAAGTAAAATATACCAATAGTCTTATTAACAAAAATATTTTTAAAGAGGCAAAAAAAATTAATAAACTCTAAAAAAAAATTTATAACATCTCAAAATGGGTGAGTGAAACCTTATTTTTCAAAAAATCCTTAAATTTTTGAAAACATAAAAACTTAAACAAAGAGAAAACAATTCTTAAAACAAAATAAATATTAATTTAGCCCAAGTAAACACGATGTCTTTTCAGACATATCTGTTTTGTATGAAGGCGATCAGATTAAAGATCGAAGAGGTGTTGCCAAGCAGACACGAAACGATTTGTTCATGTTTTTTAATGTGAATTTTAAATTAGACATGAAAACAGACTTGTTTGGAAAAACATCGTGTAAAGACAAAAGAGAATGTTTAAAACAGACATCTCGTAGATGTGCCCTTAGTAATATTGAAATTTCACAAAAAATGTTTAACACAAACAATTGTCAAAATTTTCAAATAAAAGAAATAAATTTAAAGTTGCCAAAAATTTATAATATAAACAAAAACAAACAAAATATATCAAAATAAAGAAATCCAAATTGCGAAAAAAATCGCTATATTAAGAATTGAACTGCGGCAAAAATATCAAAGTAAAACTAAACAGAATCTAAAAAAAATCAAAAACACAAAAATTATTTATATCGCAAACATTTTAATATAAAAAATTATACCGGTTAAATTTGAAATGGATATTGAAAACAAATTAAAAACAAAAAAAACTGTAAATAAGTTTAATTTAATTAAAAAAATAATAAAACTAAGAATAAATAAAAAAATTCAAGTTTTTTCAAAATAAAGCAATCAATAAACTGCAATAAAATTTATAAGTTTTGCTAAAAGAATATTAAAAAAAAAAAACTAAATACGATGAAAGTTTTAAAAATGATCGAAAACCGGTTAGTGCTTTAAATAAGAAATCGCCAAAAAAAATTCAACAGAAATCTGCAAAAAGCTATTAAAAACATTTTTGACAAATCACTGAAAGTGTAAAACTATTCTAATTAAAAAAAAAAAAGCGTAAAAAATCTAAAGCAAAAAAATGAAAAATCGCAGAATATAAAAACCAAAAAAGTATTAATAACACTGTGCTAGTTGAAAAAATAGACAAGCCGGTCACATGGCGTTTTAGCATAATTTGGATACACTTAATCCAGTGGTGGTAACGGTTTTTTTTTAAGGTTAGATCTTGTTTTTGAGATATACCGTTATTTTGAAAATGGAGGAGGTTGCACAGCATGTATTCGCGTAATTCAAAAACGGTTAAGTTAAAAAAATTCCTAGAAAATCAGAAATTCCTAATTTTTTTTTTTTTGTTAAAAAGGCTTTTTTTTATCAAAATTTCGAAATTTTTGTTTTTGAAATCATAAAAAATTGGAAAATGTAGCAAGGCTTCTACTATCGGTATCTCCATTCCTTTAGAGGGCTCCCATACAAAAAAATCAATACAGATTAGAAATATATTGAGTAAAAAGCCCCATAACTGCCATGAAATCGCCCATAGGGGGCTAAATTATATGACCGGCCTCCATTAGTTGTTTGTTCTTAACATTTTCTTAAAACATACTTGCCATGTATATCCACCCCTTATGGGGGCTCCCATACAAATATGGCGTTTTATTAAAATTCTTAAATTTGGCACCTGCAGCGCTAGATGCCACTAGATTGGTCAAATGTATGACCAACCCCACTTCATTTTTCATCTCAATTATTTATTTCCAACATATTTACCTGCTATACAAAATGTCCAATGCAGACTAGAAATCTATTGAATAAAAAGTCCCATAAATGCCCAGGAGTCGTCTATAGTGGATAAAATGTATGACTGACCTCAACTAGTTTTTTGTCTTTAACATTTTCTCGAGACATGCTTGCCATATATCCTCACCCCTTGGAGGGGCTCCCATACAAATATTGCGTTTTATAAAATTCTTAAATTAATAATTCGATACCGAAGTTAATCGCTTAAATCCTTTTAAAGTAAAAAACTACTAAGTTTGCGGGTTCTTTAAGTTTTAAAATGAAAGTCACATAATTTAATTAGATAACTTGTAGTACATAAAAGGATAAGTCGCACAAAAAATAAACTTAAGCTGGATATTAGCTAAAACATAACTTTTGAAAATTTAAACAAAAACTCGCTTTAATCTGACTTGATAACAAAATAAGCAAAAGTGCTTAACACGGCAAAAGTTTAAGCCAGAAATTAAAATCACTTGAAACCATTTCCAAGATCTTTAAGATCTTTCCTAAAATTTTCATATCGAAATCTGGGGAAGTTTCAAAAAGAAAATAAAAAACAAACATTCACCCTTATTGTGTTTGGCGTATTTAAAATACGCCTACGATTGGTAATAGATTAAAGAGAACGTGAACTTATTTCCTTAAATCTATTACCAAACAGTCGTAGGCGTATTTTAAATACGCCAAACACAATAAGGTTGATTAAAAAAATCATAAGTGTCCAACCTAACACACTATTTCAGAACGAAAGCGAACTTCAGTAGATTTAAAGACCGAAACCGAGTTTTTGGCTACTGCCTTAAGGTTTTTTTACATAAATCAGCAGTGCACTATCATAAAATAAAACTGCAAAGATATTAGTTTGCAGTGTTGCTAAGTGTGCGTTGAAACTGCGAAATGAGTGCACTACCCCCAACTATGATAAATATGTATGTAAGAGTTCTACTATTCGTGTATATTTTAGCTTCTGGAGCTCAGTCAAATAAATTCTAATTTCTTTATCAACAACTTTTTTATGCTCTTCTTGATCTTCTAAATATGGTGCTAAATCATGTTCTATTCATAAATTTTTATACGTTCTTGTTGATTTATTTGCACGGTTCTCCAGTTGTGACCAAAATATTTCAAGCGTCAAACCAGTAACCATGCTCAACATGCACACATTTGTTTCACTTTGCGCTGGTTCACACTGTTAACGTTTTAGCCGTAAGATCTTTTTAAGGAGAGAGAGAAAATGAAATGGGATTCTCTTTTCACTTCTTTTCTAAAAGATGTTGACTTGGCGGTTAAAACTTGTAGAGTGTTAAGAGTATAAGCAGGTGCCGAATCATTAATCGATAAATTGAAAAAATATTAGCTTTAAATTAAAAAACTACATAAATATCAAATTATAGGTAGAGTCATTAAAACAAAAATATGCCATAACACTCAATCATAAAATTTTCCCTAAATATCACTGGTTTTTTAACTTATCCACCAAAATACCCTAGGAAAGATATTTGTTCGATCCAGTCCAAAACCTTGTTGGCTAGTGTAATACAGATAGTGGAAAATTACTGGAATACAATTTAAATGCAAAAATTTTACAGATTGCAATAAAAAACAAAGTTTCAGTCAAATTTTGTAAAAATAAATTCCTACAAACTGTCACTACCGCCCCTCGTTTGCCAAAAGTTGCGTTTTCCGGTGTAAAACACGATTTTGTTTTTGTGTCACACGCTATTTGACCTTCAAAATAAGTAGTTCAAAAAATAGAAATAGCCCTGCCACAAGTTTCTTAAATTTCCTTATTAAAAGCGACAAATTAGTTTTTAAGTAGTTTTTTTTTAACTTAAAATCATCTACATTCATACAAATTTTTGCTCGTGAACCAGTGTTGCCACTTTGTATGTAATTACCAGAATTGGGTGTAATTTTTACTGTCGCGGGTAGGGCGTGGGTAAGTTCGTAAAGGTGGAAATGCATTAGGCCGCTTTTTCAAGCATTGTTTAGCGTATGGCACGAATAACATGAACAATGCCGGCCTCCGATGTAGCCCCTTCGGGAAATAATCGTGGGATAGCACTTCGCATGACCTTGAAGGTTAATTTACTGGTTATTTTCTCGAAGCCAACATAAAAAAATTGAAACGACACATAAAAATAATGAAGTTTTAAAAAAACGTTAATTTTATAGCAGGTGTAATTTCATTTTAATCGGGTTATTTCTTCTTCATCTCAAGTTAAGTTTTAAGTTTTGTTGGTGGCAGCACTGTCGTGAGCACACTTAATGTGTAGTTTTCCTAATGTTCGACGCTGACGAAAAGAATCTACGTAAAGATATAGATTTCATTCAAAAATTTTAGCAAATTTTCGTTGAAATTTTATTTTTATTTTAATATGGAAAAAAACATTTAACGCCTAATTGTACACATCCGTGTGTTACTTGATTAATCGTTTTTTTTTTAATTTTGTTTTGGTTTTTCTCATTAATTTCTATCACAAAAATGCTTCTGTTCGATTGTTTTATATTTTTTGTCGCTATTTTTTTTTTTTTTTTTTGGTAAAAAATTATTCCCAAATGTGTTTTTTTTTTTTTTTTTTGTTAAAAATATATTTATTAGGGAGGTCACACTTTCTATGTACATTTTGTTTAAAGTATTTTCAATATAGCAACTTTTGTTTTAATATATTTTACTATCAGAACCATGAACCTTAAAAACATTTAGCTAAAGTATTCTTAAATTATAATACATGTTGACCTAAAAGAAGCGAAGGGGTTGAAATAAGTTACAGACTGACTTTTGATCTGCGGAAAAGTTTCTTTTTTTTGCTGATGGATCTTTGTGAGTTGATGTTGCTGTGCTGCAGAATCCGCAAAGAAAACAATCTTATCAATGACGTGGTCGTTAACAAAACTATTTTTCACGAAAAATGTTCAAACATATTCTGATTATATCAGTTCTTCATAAGAAATCCACAAGCATAGTATGGTTGCCTCCGATCATGTTACGGTAAAAAGCACATTGTATTATTTACCACAATCAGCTACAGCAAGTTGCTTTCAAAAATAAAGAGTATAATGTTATTTTATACATTTTTAACCAATTTTCAACTTAAGTCGTCAGAATTTTATAATGATTATGAGGAACTAACATAAACTAAACGTCTAAGTAAATTTGTTCCCCCTTAATATTCCGCTCTTAAAAATTGTTTCGCTATTCACTTGTGTTGACTGTTGATGGATATGAACCGATCATTCTAGCACTATCGATACTTAATGTATTTGTTTATGTGCAAAACAAAATATCTATAAGATTTTAAAAGTGCCTTCTTCCTCATTAATTGTTTTTGGATGCTGTTAGCTAAATAGACTTTTTTAAATTCATGAGAAACAATAAAACAAATTTCATTCATAAAATTTCAGTTTTATAGGCGAACAGGTAAATAATTTGTAAATAGAATGTGTTTGTATAAAGATAAAATTGTTAACGTGATAGCTCCATAATTATGAAAACTGGCAACACTATTCACAGTCCTCAGTTTTGTTAGGCATTTTCATCAAGAATATGCTAAAGGCAGAGCAACGCTAAGTGTATTGTAATAAATTTAAAAAGTTAGGAAATGTTTTCGAGCGATTAATTTATTTGACAATCGGCACAAATATACAGTAGGGTGGAACTTTATGATGTCGTGCAGGGCCCACTGAAAAAAAACTTCCATATGTTAAGCATTGTATTGAAAATAACACAAAAATATTGGTTACTGCAACCGCTGATGTGTTAATTTGTTTAAGTTAAACCCGATTAACAGGGATTTTTACTTTAAACTATATTTAAATGCGGGTTGTTAAACTTCAAGATCGTGTACATTTATCTCACTACGGCATAACATTTCACACAGAGTTATATAATCGAACTACTAAAGAAGCCGTTTTGTGAATAAATTACTTCACCAAATAATCGCCTAGATTGACATCTTAGCTCCGTCTCTGGATTATGCATCTTGAAAGCGCTTACCTCTTGTTGTTGTACCCTCGAAGAATAGACTTGCAACTTATACCACAAGCTTTTCTGAGGCTTACCAATATGAACTTCGAAATCGTCTTGAGATATAAATGATAATAATTTTTTTGTAAAATTCGACATCTGCTCACTAATCCGTATTCTCATCGTCGACTTAAATTTCGAAGGGACTGTCCTAAGGTATTAGTTCGTAAGGCTGGCTAGCATTTGTCTTCAGATGTATTTATAACGCCCTTTGTTCCTGACGTTTATTTTCTTTATTGCATAACATGAAATTTTTTTGAGTCCCAAAATTTTAAATTAACAGCCATTTTGCCACCAGGCCGAATTTGAAGAGATAATTTCTTTATCATCCGTTCGTCAAAAATCAAGTTAAATGGTAGTTTATCTCTAGAATCATCCTAAATGTGACAAAAAAAAAACAAAAATAAAGAGATCGCAGATCCAGTATTCCCAATGAGTTAAGTGAGATCCTATCCTGAACTTATTACTAGGAAAGTCTAGAATCTGCTTTTAAAGTTAAGGTTACATAGTTGAGAACATTCCACATTCGTAAGGTATTTACATCAGAGAGAAGAATGCGCATGCAAAATTCCCAGTTAGCATTTGGGTGATAATTTTTTTATATAAATCATCTAAATGAGATTTTTCAGATCACTTTTGATGAATAAAAACTGATTTATTTGTTGAGCGATAGAAAAAGGATTCATATGTGATTCATGGCTCAGCGAATAAAGGCCTAACGAACTAACGCCTAATTTTTCAAAATGAAAGAATGTCTAAACAAGAACGCCTAAGAAGAAAGTGAAAGAACGTCTAACTTTAAAAATGAAGGAAAGTCTAATTATAAAAATGAAAGAAAGTCTAAATTGTTAGGGTTTCTTTCATTATGAATTAACACCTAATGAAAGAAAACCTAACAACTGGAATTAAAATGCTGAAAATATATTTTGAAAGGAAAAAATGTATTTTTAAATTATATTTAACTATAAGTTATGTAAATACAGTTAAATTTTCAACAACTATAGCTCTACATAGCGGACATTTGAAAAAATTTTCACCTGCGTTAGCTTTTCGTTCATTACAACAGTTCAAGCAAATTTTTAAATGCCGACATGGCAAAAGTAATATATTTGGCTTTGAAACCAAACACACTATGCACATCGCAGTATCAGTTTCGCCAAAATAATGACTTGGTATGTTTGGATCAACAGTATCGTCGTCATCATCATGTTCATCTTCGCTATCATTATCGTCCTCGTTATCACTGTTATGCCCATTTGTTTCAAATATGTCCTCATCTGGTTCTAGGTCAACACAAATTTTACTTTTTCCGAAAACCATTCTTTGCATAAATTCTTTGGGAGTAATTTTTCCCTCCAAGAGTTTATGACTGGTTTCTTCAATGTAACTTGATTTTTGCTCATAGACGGTCTTCTTTTTTTTTTGAAGTGCCATGGGATCCACCACTGCATATAAGAAGCTAAAAATCTCTACTCTTATTAAAACCAATTGCTTTTATAATTTTAAAAACTAATAATTTTCCCTTTTACAGAATGTTTACAAGATAGTGTATGCATTTTGTAAAAGGGAAAATTAATACCATTATTTTAACATTTTGTAAAAGGGAACTTACCTTTCGTAACCATTGCTTTTCATAATAAATCAAAAATGAATAAATATCTAATTAGGCGTTTTTTCATTTTTAATTGTTAGGCTTTCTTCCATTATGAAAAATCACCTAACAATTTTAATGAAGGAATGCCTAAAATATTAGACATTCTTTCATAATGAACAACCGCCTTATTCCTATATAATTTTTTGTTGCAACTTTTAGGCATTATTTCATTTTTTTTTTTAGGCGTTAGTTCGTTAGGCCTTTATTCGCTGAGCCGTGATTCATTTATATGTTCAAATAATGATTTCTAAATGTTTTGAATTTAAAAAAGGAATCAGAAAGTTGTATCATAAAAGATTTTTTGAGGTGATTCAAAATTGTCAAAAGTAGTTTTTATTTCGTGTGTATTAGCCAAAAAATGTGCATGTGTGCGTTCAATTGTCTTTGTTTTATATGGAGAGAATTTTGAGAATTTGTAATTTTTTGTAAACACAAAAAATTATGAAAACACCTAATAAATGCGCCGTAGTGCAGAGCAGCTGCGCATTGGTATACCACCACGGATGCATTAGTAAATGAATTTCTGCGGATATTCTTTTTTAAAATTTATTTATTGAATCTTCATATCGCATTTGATCTAGAGGGTATTAACAAGGACATTCATATGATTGGGCTTTTGCTTAAATCGGTGAATTAATTAATCGAGGTTAATTTTGTTATTGATCGATTAGCCGGTTAATAAGATTTTTTTCTAAATTAAGTAATTTCAATAAATAAAAATATTATTTATTATTTGAAGTTTATTAGTAAAAAAAACAATAACATAACAATACTTCAACCAAAACGAGCAAACAAAAACTATGTAATACATATTTTTTAATTAATAACTGCCTGTTTTTAGAAAACGTAAACAAATGAGTGAGTGAGTAATTATATTGAAAACAAAAACAAATTTTCGTTTTTTATTGTTGTTTTTAATATAATTTTTGACTCACTCACTTGTTTTCATTCTCTAAAAACGGGCAGTAAATCTTATGTAAAGGGTGGTTAAATTTTAAGGGCCGATGTTGATTTTGAATGGTGTTAATGTGCCAAATTATCTCATCCTTAAGCTCTTGAATTGTTGATGGCTCATCGACATACACCTTTCGTTTCAAATAACCCTAAAGAAAGAAGTCCAACCGTGTCAAATCACATGCTCTTGGCGACCAATTGACATCGCCACCACGTGAGATAACATGGCCATTGAATTTGTCGCGCAAAAGAGCCATTGCTTCGTAATCGGTGTGGCAAGTGGCACCGACCTGCTGAAACCACATATCGTCCACATCCATATCTTCAAATTCGGGCCATGAAAAGTTCGTTATCATCTCACGGTAGCGGACACCATTCACAGTAACTGCCTGCCCGGCCTCATTTTAGAAAAAATACGGCCTGATGATGCCGCCAGCCCATAAACCAAACAGTCACTCTTTGTGGGTGCATTGGTTTTTCAACAATCACTTTTGGATAATCATTCGCCCAAATGCGGCAATTCTACTTATTGACGAATCCACTGAGGTGGAAGTGCGCCTCATCACTGAAGATGATTTTCTTCGAAAATGTATCATCAACTCAGGACCTTGCATGTTAAATTTTATCTTTCTAGGTCCAATATTAATAGAAATTCAAAAATTCCAGTAATTATATAAAAAGGTACCAAAAAGTTCCCTCTTATAGATTCTCATCCACTCAGGACATTGCATGTTGAATTTTATGATGCTACGTTCAATATTAACGGAAATTCAAAAAGTACCAGTTAAAGAACAAAAAAAGTACCAAAAAGCCCTTTTACAGATTCTCATTTACTCAGAACCTTGCATGTTTAATTTTATGTTTCTAGGTCCAATACTAAAGGCAATTTAAATACTACCAGTTAAAGAACAAAAAAGTACCAAAAACTTCCCTCTTGTAGATTCTCATCCACTCAAGGCATTGCATCTTGAATTTTATGTTTCTAAGTCCAATAGTAACGGATATTCAAAAAGTGCAAGTTTAAGAACTAAAAAGTATCAATAACCGCTTTTAGAGATTCTCATTTACTCAGGACCTTGCAGGTTTGATTTTATGTTCATAAGACCAATATTAGCGAAAATTTAAAAAAGTACCAGTTAAAAAACGAAAAAGTACCAAAAAGATCCCTCTAACAGATTGTCATTCACTCAAAAAGAAGCATGTTTAATTTTATGTTTGTAGGTCCAATACTAAAGGAAATTCATAACGTACCAGTAAAAAAACAAAAAAGTGCCAAAAAGTTCCGTAATAGATTCTTATCCCCACGTTAACGATAGTTAAAAAATACCTATTGTAGAACCCTTTTTTGGTACTATTTTTCCCCCCATTAAAGTATCAAAAATGTTTATAGTTGGAGCCCATAATTTAGTACGAATATGTGAATGAATGGAATAAAATGTTTTGTAAAAAAAAGTACCAAAAACAGTTTTTTTTAAGATAACATTTTCTACTGCTTTACTGAAGCAGTGAAATCATAAATTCTTAAGAAAAAAAAATAAAAAAGTTTATCTTAATTTTGCAAACATCGTACGAAGTATTATAAACTATAATCCTTTTATACCGAAAAAATATTTTAGATTTGTAACACGTAAATCATGAGTTTCTACGCGAGTAATTCCAAACAAAAATCATGTAATATTTCATAAAAGGGTAATCCCTTCACTCCGAATTCGCCCTTACATTACTGCTTTCGAGGAACCATTAGGTTTTGCTGGGTACATAACAGGAGGCGTTTATGATTATTTGAAGAAGTTTATTGTGGCGCCTTAGAATTTTTTCGATTTTAGAGGATGGGATAGGCTTTAAGATAGAGTTGTAAAGTAGGAGTTAACAGCCTAGACTAAATGAAGTATTTCTTGAGTTACTTTTGCCTCTTTATGGTATTTCGAATGTTCAGGTATGCTTTGATTATTGATGTTAATGGGAACGTTTGATTTTTCACGAAAATTAAATGTTATGTGAACACATTTTTGTATAGAGGTGCTTCATAGGCGTTTTCGTGGATACTTCCAAAAGCTGTGTCATCAGCAAAAGTTGATGTTTGGGTGTAGTTGTTCATTGACATGTGTAAAGTATATAGCAGATACTATAGAGGTGCTTAATTGCTTCTCTTTGTGACATCAGCATTAATCGGTTGAGAAGAACAGGTCTGCAATAGCCTATGAGTATTAATGGATAAATTTAGTTTCATCTTCTGTATTAAGCTTTCAAGCTACGCTTTATCAAAAGCTTGAGAAACATCAATGAAGAGCGCAAAAAAATATTTTTTACTCTAAAGGTTTTTTGAAAGAAGGTTACTTGTCTATGTGTTTTGTTAATTGTGCAGTGTTTTTTCTGAATCCAAATTGATGATTTTGTGCATGTTCACATTTATCCAGTTTTGGGGTTAATTTAGAAAACAATATTTCTCAAAACGCTTTGAAATGTTCTGTAATAAGCTAATTACCCTATTATGATTCCACTATTGTGCAACCTTTTCCTGGTTCAGGTATTATGGTAGCCAGAGAGGCTTTCCATCCTGAAGGATAGTATTCAATTCGTAAATGGCAGTTAAAATTAGAAGGAATTCTTTATTGCTATTCTGATATATCGGCTTGCATGTGATGGGTAAATACATTTTTAAAAAGGTCAACGAACCGGTTTCGATTTTTAAAATTTTTTCTTGCTCAACTACCTTTCGATTTTGGCAAAGGGGGATAAGAAATTGTCGGTATTTTAAATTTTTATTTGGACGCCATTATGAGTAGTTGCATCAAGTTCCTTAAGATTCTTTTCTAAGGATGTTCTTTTTTGTGCATTGAGTAACTTTCTTTGAAATTTTGTTGAATTCTTTTAGAAAATTTTTAAGCTGTTCTGGTAGATTTATGTTTTTAGAAATTTTATTGGCATTATTATTTTTTTAATTAAAAACGTCATAATTAATAGGAATTGTTTTTTGTTGAAAAAAATATTCTTGCTGGTAGTGCAGCAACTACCAAATATTTTACAAATGAAAGCTAATAACTTTATACAATAAATTTTAATTTTTAAATAAAACTAAACACTATTCATTAAATTCGACATTAACGAGCAAATAATATCAAAAAAAAACATTTAACACTAAAATTTATGAAATATTATTTTTAATTTATTTTCTTTTGCAGATTCGTCAAACACTTGGAAAATTTAAATGAAAATTTTGATGCTTGAAAATACAACATCTAGAGATAATTGGTCAATTTGATGCCAAAAAAAAAATGCCAAGCAGGCATTTTAATCAGAAAAAGCAAAAAAAAAATTGAGTGAAAAAAATTAAAACAACTGAAAAAAAATCATAAATTAACTTTAAAAATATAACAAAAATAACACAAAAAATATCATAGAAAAACCACATAAATTTCGAAAAAAAAAACAAACAAATAATCAATTCGACCAACCAGCCACCCAAACAAAAAAATAAACAAACTTTTAGACAAAGAGACTGACGGAATTTTCATACACTCACATACATATGTAGTTATGCACCAGAGGGAAAACCTCTCGTGAGAAATGAAAGAAAACAGTTGTTTGGCAAAGAGCAAAAGTTGATAAATTTATGTGTGAAGGAGAAACACAATTGAATTGGAAATTTTGTATTGTAAGCAAACAAGAAATAAGAGGAAAAACGGTGAAAAAAACAAACACCAGAAAAACGGCTGAGAGATGATGTTTACACGCGCCCAGGTGCGCAAACAAAAATCAAATGGAAGCAACAATTCTGGTGGCAGCAATCAACGTTCACGACCAACACGCAGTCAACAGCAAAAGCAACAGGAGCAACAATACGCTTACGATGTAAATACATATTGAAAACTTTCGCTTTCTCTAATTTAAAAGATCGAAAATTTTTTTATTCTCTGTGTATTTTTAGAATCGCTATAAGCCATCCAACTACCCAAGTGGTAGCAGCACCTCAACGGTAGTGGGGCCGGGAACAAGTATTTGCAGTAGCAACACGAACAACAATGCAGTGCGATTACGGGAACGTGATCGGGACTGCAATTCAAGTACAGCCGATCGCAGCAGTGGCTATTACAGTGATCCATATAGTAGCAGTGCTTCTGTAGTACCCCATCACAGTCGTTACTCCAGCTATGAATTGCCCCGCCAACATTCTAAAGAAGATTCCTATTCACCGCATCGTCCCGGTTTGGAGAGAAATGCCACGTTTGTTATGCGCAGAACAAGACCGCATAGCATAACGAATCGTCGGTGTGCGATCAAGCATCAAAAGTATAAAATGGGTTTTTAAAGTCTTCGTTATTTTGAATAAAGTTTGAGTTTTTCTTTTATTTTTTTAGAACTCACGATATCAATGGTCATCGATTTGTGGCGAAATTTTTTCGCCAACCCACATTTTGCGCGTTTTGTAATTTATTCCTTTGGGGATTCGGAAAACAGGGTTATCAGTGTATAAGTGAGTACTAATTTGTAGAAAAGTTTTGTTATATTTTAGTCCATGAAACAACAAATGAAGTTGTGATTACTTCATCCGAACTGACGCTGTATGCGTGGCACACTTTACTTTTTGCCTCTCTCGCCGACAAACTTTTTCTGTCCGGCAAGAAATGTCCATAGTGTAATTTGCGACAAATGATAGAATACGAGAATACGCACATGATTTGCCGTTGGATGACGTAGTTTGCCCGTGGCTAGTGTTTCCACGTCTCAAAGTCCCTAGGATTAACGAATTTTTTTACTAAAAATTTATTCACTGAATAAGAACTGGCAACCCCGCAATTTGAATTAAAAATAAAAAATTTAAATGTTTTGGGCAAAAAATATTTTTTTTCTTCATACATTTATTTATAACTGCGAAACTGTTGCTTATGTAGCGAAATGTTGTATGAACAGATTAAAGGAATTGTAATTCTTAAATTTTTTCAGCTTATTCGGACTGGTGATTCTCGAGTTATGACAAACAAAAGAGCCTAAAACGTGAAAAATTCCCCTATACGATACTTACAAACTTCAAATTCATTTTTAAATTATTATTTGAGCAACCTTGACCAAACTAATGATGCAGAAGCTTTTCTTTTTGGGTCTACTTTCATAAACAATTATCAGAATTGAGTCCCGAATCAATCACCTAAAAATGTTGTACTGTGTAATTACACTGTGCAAGATATTGACACTTTTTTTGAGACAAGCTGGGCACCTGGCGTTTTAACCTAATTTGGGTACGATGAATTCGGTGGTGCTAGCCGTTTTTTAGGTTATCTCTGCTTTTCTAGATGTACCGTTATTTCGAAAATATAGGAAGTTGCACATAATATATTCGCGTAACTCAAAAACGGTTTAGTTTTTTGAAATTACTAAAAAATCCGAAATTCCGCAATAAAATGTCCTTTAAGTAAGGCTTCTAATTTTTTACAGACATTAAAAAACAAGATATAAAATAAAGTGGGGTTGGTCATACATTTGACCCATCTAGGGGCACCCTAGACACTGCAGGGCCAAATTTAAGAATTTCATTCAACGGCCAAATTTGTATTTATTTATATCTCGAAAAACAGAGCTGACCTAAAAAAAATGGTTAGCACCATTGGATTCAGCGTACCCGAATATGACATATGCCCGGCTTGTCTGTTTTTTCAACTAGCACAGTGCTATCAAACACATAATTGTTACCGTAATTGCTTACAGCCATACTATAATAGTGGTATATTTTTTGAGTGATCAATGAGAGAGATTTGGGGAGTTTTTATTGCAATATGAAGAAGCATCCAATTGTTTACCTTTATTTGGGTTTGATTTTCACGCAGCAGTAAAGCCTTCATACAGTTATCAGGTCTATTACCTTAATGGCCATTTCTGCTTAGTTTGATTTGCTTTTTTATTAAAAGATTACTGAAAAAAAAAAGCTTAAGAATTGTGTAAATGGAATTATTATGTTGAGTGATAAAGATTATTTTAAGCACTGATGCTGCATTTAGGGGAAGAATCTTCTGGAATCGCTTTATCTGAAAAAACACATTTTTGTAGTCTTTATGGGTCTATAGAGTTATTGGTCCTTACTTTTTTAAAAATGAGACCGGTAAGAACGTTAGTGCCAACGTTAAGTGGTAGATATCCATTACTACCTCTTAAGACTTCAATGTTTATAAGATGTTTGCGGAAGATACGTTTTTTTTTCTTCAAAAAACTGCAGATCATTTCGTAAACATATATTGCCAAAATCACGAGAAGGCAATTTTAGGACCTAACTGTCAGGATCACATATTTTTCCTTTTGCTTTTTATCTACAGAGGAAGCTTTTGTAGTATAGTAACTGCCACATTCGCCCTTACACCTACCATAATATTTAGTTAAGGGCAAAACTCAGCTCCTAATCTAACAGTTTTAATTTAATTTAATTTTTCTTCCGCCATGTAATTTTCAAGGGTATTTCACGAATATAAAGCCCAAAATCTCCAAGTTTCTAAGGGTTAATCGTTTTCGTGGTACCAGATATTCCTCTAGTCACCTGCGATGTTAAGACATCAGGCTTGAAATCGGCAAATCTTTCAAAACCGCTCCGTTTTTTTGATCCAAAGTAACCCAAAGTGGCAGGTAGTCCTCAAGCATGCATGCACAACAATTTGCGAACTCAGTAGATTGTGAACGACTTTAACATTAAATCTTATAAAAGTTTTTTTTTATCCTAAGGCGGCTAAGATGTATATTTAAGCAATTTTGTTTTATTCATTCTCTTTTGAAACCTTTTGAATTTTCATGATGGCTTTCCAAATATGTCTGTCTTCAAATCTTATTTTCTAATATACACATCGATGGCTTAATATAAAAAAGGCCTAACTCGTTGTTTTTTTTATGGTTATAGGGGACGAAGAAAAACTTAATAAAATCCGTAAAATTTTTGATAAAAAAATTTATAATGCATTTTTTAATAAAAATATCCAACAAATGATGTAAATCAATATATTTACATGTGGCATTAGCTATCAAAATAAACAAAAAAGCTATTTTTAAAAAAAACCTAAAAAATTATTTCGTGTCTGTTTGACAACCCCTCTTTCTTCTTTAACCCGATCGCCAACAGTCAAAACAAACGTGTTTGTTAGACATGTCTAAAAAGACATCGTACAAATCCCGGCTTAGGCCGAGGCCACGCAATGAGCGGTAAAGCGGCGAGCGATAAAGCGACGAGTTATTACTAAGCGTCATTTCTGAGCGGTTGGTTGTTAAAATGCCATTGTCAAGAGAGGTTTGTTTGATGATATTACGCGAAAATCGTATTCATATTTATAAGAATTGAAAGCGTTTAAGAAAAAAAGGATTTGGGGCTCATCCTATAAATCAAGCAAATTTCCAGAAAGATTTTGGCAATACTGCTGTTTCTCTGTGAAATCCTTTGGTTTACTATTGCAAAAATTTAACAGCAGATTTTGTTAAAAGTTAACAGAACATTTGGTAATCTGTCTTGCCATAATAGCGGTCGGCTTTGTACAGATGAAATTATAAGCTCCACATTCACTTTTTCCTTGTTTATTTTTTACCGCTCAGAAGACAACTAAAAATTAGAACAAGTTTTATTCCTAAGCGGCGCCGCTTAGCCGCTCAAAAATTTCGCTCACATACCGCTTATCGCGTGGCCACTTCAGTAGTATTTCATATGTTTTTATTTTTTGCCGCTCAGCCGCTCATTGCGTGGCCTCGGCCTTTGCATAAAAAAAATGTATAAAATGTATAAAATGGAAATTAAAAGTACCATTACAGGGGAAATTTCCAGATGGACATCCATTTTTCTTCTTAAATCTAATTAAACCTGACCTTTTAGATTGATCGGATGTATCGATACTATAATTTCGTTCTATGTTCAAGTAAAAATTGATGAACTATTTTAATTTTTATATAATTATATAAATTATAATTTATGTCCGTAACTTCTACAAAAAGAAAGCTCGTCGTGTTCGTAATATGGCAGCTTTAACACCATAGATTTCTATAAATATTTTTGTAGAAATTACGAGCATTAAATGTAAACGTTGGGTGTACAAAGGTTAAGGGTTATCTTTACGTAAATTTAGTGAACCAAAATAATTTTATTCCTTTCATTTACCTTTAATTTCAGGAGAATTTTAAACACAAAATTTTAATGATAATTAAGAAATTTTTAATTAACTAAATAAAGAATACGGACTTATTTTAGTGAAGTGTCTGTTTTCCGTATTTGTAAGACTAAAATATCAAAAATTAAGATTCAGGATAAAAATACAGGGTGGGCCAAAAGTCACACTTGCGTGTAAAAATTTAATAACTTTTTTTATTGTTTTTGTTAGATTTTATACACCGAACCGTTCTACACTACCATGCTTAATTTACCGTCCAAACAAAGAACCAAAGTTGTAGAATTTTACTTTCCATAGGCAAACCAACATATCGAAATTATCCAGAATTCAACAGACTTAACTGCCCCTGATCATTTTCTATTAGGTTATCTCAAAGATCGAGTGTATGTTAAGAAGCCTCAAGCTATAGAGCAGCTAAAGCTCAACATTGAAGCTGAGATCAGGCCAATAGAGCCTGAAACGTTGCGTGCAGTTATGCAAAACGCCTGCTTAAGGGCCCAATTGTGCATCGATGAAAATGGTGATCATCTCTATGATATTATTTTTCATAATTAAAATTTAGATCGCAAAAGCTTATATTACACTAATAAAAATAATAATGAACAAAATAGTAATTTAATTTATACACACAGGCGTGACTTTTGGCCTACCCTGTATATGTGAATTTTCTCTTTGATATAGATACCAATTAAAATAACAATTTCATCTTTTTCAGCTTGTCAGACGGTTGTGCATAAAAAGTGTCACGAAAAACTATTGGGCAAATGTTCTGGTTCGGTATTTGATTCTGCAAGTACAATTGTAAGTCTTAATATTTCTCTCAATGATGAAATAGTAATTAAATATTTAATGAAAATTGTATCGCCTCAGCTGTTGCGGGAAAGATTTAAAATCGATATGCCACATCGTTTTAAGCCTCATACATTTATGTCACCGACTTTCTGTGATCACTGTGGTTCCATAATGGGTGGATTTTTTATACAAGGACTGAAATGTGAAGGTAAATGAAACTTTCGATATTTTAAAGAAAAATTATTATTTTTATTAAAAATAATTTATTTAATAATGAATTAATTCAAATACACGTTTGGTTTAAAATACTTGTAACAAAACTTATTTATTTTAAATTATTGTTTGCCATAAAAAAGCATTTGTGGTTAAAGTATTTTTTTAACTTCCTCAATTGTTTATTTTTATAACGGTACGCTCCCCGTGGCATTAGTTGACAGCACTTGACTGAGCTGTATTTAGCTAATTCAACAACCACAATGCGCCATCTAACGGCAAACGTTAGAAGTATTTATTAAGAAAATTAAAGCCTTAAGAAACATGCAGACTATTTAAAGTCAGCAGATATTTTTATAATAAAATATTTACTTTGATATCTTTCTAGAAAATTTATTACTTTAATGAATGTTTATTAAAAAAAACTACATATAACTAAAACACGCTAAATCCTCAAAGTAACATCAAAGTAAATTACCAGTTTCGTTTGAAAAGACATTTACATATTTACAAAATATAAAAGAGAGCAGTCTCTTCATAAAAAATTCTTTGCCAAGGTTTTTGTTCAATATCTCTAAAAGGTACCCAAACTCTCTTTATATCTTAAATTATCAAAACGCCAAAAGAGTTTTCGGACACATTTACGTAAAACCACCAACTTCAAATGAAGCAAAATTGAGAAATAAAACGTACTAAATTTCCCAGAAAAAAGGTACCTTTTTTCAAAGAAATTTAAAGAACGATTTTTGAAAAGGATATTTTTTATATGAAACTTAGAAACTCATAAAAATAAAAAAAAAATTGTTCTTAAGTTTTTTACTGCTGCAGCAACTTGAGCTCGAGGATTGTGAGCGGGATGAAAAATTTTTGATTTAAGTCGGGCGGCTTATCTTGAAGGTTTCTCGAAGACTGCTTTCTTTAAACGGCTCAATTGTTATCGCTACAGCTCTCATGTCAAACAGTGTTGCCAGAACTTTAAGAGGTAAAATCAGCAAAAAAACATACGTTTTCATCAAAAAATCTGCGTCAAAATTTTAAAAATCTTCAATAAATCCCTTAAAGGATATAAAAATTCACTTCAAAATATACGGTTATGTTCTAGAATTTGAAATCAATGTAAGTTTTAAAAGTTGTAAGTGGTCCTCGAAGTATGAGGTATAATTTTTCCGATTCCAATTTCACTAGAATGCGATTTTCAGAACATGGCTGATAATTTTTGGATATTTTTACGTTAAAAACCAAGGTCTTAATAGTTATAACTTTTATTCAATAAAAATTGCGAATAATTATTACGAATAAATGAATATTTTATTTATTAAGAATAATTATTATTTCCAATTTTTATTTTTAAAAATTTAGAATTACTAGGGCCCTGACTTTTATGCGCATAAAAAATGAACTCAAATAGAAATATATGCACTAAAAATTTAAAAAAAAAAAACAGAAAACTAACAAGAAAAAACTAAAGTTACATAAAAAACGTTAAAATTCAGTCTCATAAACGTAAGTAAAGCACAATACCCACAAGAGTAGACTTTTCACTTTTTCACAAGAGTAGAAGCTTAAATTATGTAAAATATAAAGAAAAACCAAATGTAAAACAATCATGTAAATTATATCGAGCCCTAATAGCAAACAATGATGTAACCAACAACATTTTAGATTTTTGTTTTTTGATGAAAATCGATAATTTCTGATCATTTGCATCATCTCTAAAAATCTCATATCTCTGGGAATTACCGTTACGAAATAATAGCAAAAGCAATTTCAAACTAAACCCCAGACTTGAAGCAAAAAATATTTAAAAAAAACCTTATCCTCAAAAATTTTATTTTTGTTGGTTACACCAATTTTTTCACGTGGCAAGCAAGCAAGTACGCCCCAAAAGTACGCCCCAAATTTTCTTTTGCGCATAAATATTATATTAAACCAAGTAGATCAAAATTGCATCAATTAGAATAAAATTTTATCAAAAGTTTTATCATTTTGACGTCAAATTGGTATCAAATGTAAAATTCAAATCTATACTTGGCAATACTAAAGCGAATAATAAATGTAAACATTAAAAATAGCGATAAAAGTTTAGTTTTTACTTCGTGGTTAAATGCGTTTTACAAGTGAACGATTTATTTCTTGGGAAAAATAAAAATTATTTGTGAGTAATTACAATGATTAAGAATACGAATTAAAAAAAAACAAAACGGGAAAGTGAAGAAATTATAAGTTTGTTGTGTGATCGCGGTGCTACTCAATATAAAAGGGAGCCAAGTACTTCGTCTTTCCAAGAATTAGAGGACGGAAAGGACATTATTTCATCTTTTAGCTATGGTGCCGACTGTTTATCTCACAGTTTATTTTAATAGATAACGAATTTAAATTAAAAAAATTAAATACTATTATTATTTAGATATGTTCCACATTGTATTAAAATCCACATTTGAAAAACATTCGAGATTTGCGTTTGAAAAATGTAGGAATTTTTCAATTTGAAAATAATTTCGCCTTTTTATTGAGAATGCTATGATTTTCAAATGATTTTCAAAACATTAGCAGACGTTTGTTGTTTGAGAAAACGTTTGATATCAAATCAATTTCAATTTGAAATCAAACATCCGTGTTTATTGGGTGGTTCCCTGCAGCTCTGAGCCCTTTATATATACATATATGAGTCATTAATTGGTTTGGTGAAACAAAACTTTTCAGAAATGTATTATTTAATATTGACATCATTTATGACATTTATAACATGGATCTGGATGTAATCCAATTAATTTTCTAGCTTAGTCTCGGTACACTCGACATACAAACTCCTAATCTGCATAAAATGTTATAGGGTTCGGGCTCCACATCAATCCCATCACATTAACCAGAGAGAATTTGTTAGAATGCTATTTTTAACAAATATGATGCAATTTTCGCACATACAAGCTAAATAATATTGTTCTGTGAAAAACACGTGTAAGCATTATCGTCTTTAATTGTAAAAAAAAACAGATTTATAATAGTTTTATGAAATGGATTTTCTATGAATTTTTTTTAATTAGCCCATTACAAATCGACACATTATATTAATGGCAGTTTGCTACAATTTTAATATCAATTTTAACCCATACGTATGAGTAACAATAAAATTACAAAGATATCGAAAATAAATTATACAATCTGCCAGTCTAAAAAATTCTGTTATCGAATAAAATCAATCTTTTGATTGATTAATACAAATTTCTACAATAAAATAAAAACACCCCACACCGCAATTAAAGAAAAAACAACAAAAGAATTTTATTTTTAAATCTATTAAAAAAAATATTGTTTAAACGATTTCCTGATGTTTTCTTTTTTGTAATTCTTTAGCAAAAATGACAAATAAAAAATAGTATTTTTTATATTAAAAAAAACACACCTGATTGCCATAATCTTAAAACTAAATGCATCAGATGGTGACACACAAAAGATTTTTCACGCAGTCATTAACTGCCAAAAAAAAGCTGAGTATCTTAAATATAACAGACAAAGTAATAAAAACGAACAAACGACACACAATTTTAAAAGAAAAAGTAAAGTATTGCTTTAAAAAAAAACTAAAAAAATATATATAAATTTCTTCATGCTTGCAGACAAGTTGCAGCTATAAATTTTTAAAAGTTCAATGACATCGCTAAAATTTGACTTAATTAAATTCATTTTCTCTTTAAAAAAATTTTAATATTATGTTAAATGTATTTAAATAATTTTTGCATTTTCAACAAAAAAAAATATCGCCGCAATAACTTCTTGATTAACACCTACACTAAAGAGGCGTATACAAAAACTTGTGCACAAATTTTAAGTTTTTTTCTCGGTTTTATTTCAGATATTTTTATCGTATGTCATTACACGCAGAGAAAACACATTTCAAGATATGATCAGCTCCAACAAAACAAATATTAAGGAAAAGTTTTTAACTTCTTACGGTTATTTTAACCATATAATTATTTCTGACAGCAACCATTTTATGGTTACATTAGCATTTAAAATTTAGTCATCTGAATGTCATAAAAAGTAAAAGTCGCTTAATAGTTTAACAGCTTTTTTTAATTTATTGTTATCGAAGCAAAAGGGAAATTTTTTCAGTTAAATTTTATATATCGAGCGGCGCCAAGCTTCGGATTGGATATTTCTATTCGCGAATATTAAGAATAGATTTTCGTTACATCACTGACATGTATTACTTTTAAGAAGAGCCTAAGAAATCTCAACAGATCTCAAAAAAAAGGAGTATTTCATAGGAAAACGACTAGAGGAAAGGAGAAACTCTCATAAAGAAAATAAAAATATATCGTTAGCTAAACTGCAAAAATGCGTAACAAACAAAAATATAATTTTACAGGAGAAGCAAAAAACTTTGTAAAATGAAAACTGTAAACATGTCAGCAAAACATGCATTGATAAGTCATCCACGGAATTCTTCAAACAATTTTCTAATGAAAACATTTCATTATATTTTATAATTACATACTTCTTTTTGCAATTATCAAATAAACACACTTGTAATTACGTCCCTCTGTTCTTTGTTAATAAAAGCGTAATTTTTGATCGCAGAAGTGTAACATTTTGTCAAGACATGTAGTAAAATAGCATTCATAATAATCAATCAAAAAGTCGATTTTGAGTTGTTTGTTAGTTACGCCCTTTTGCATTTTAGCTAACAATATTTTTTATTATTAACCCTTACATGCTCAGGTGCAACCATTATATGGTTATGGTTACTTGATTGGCGACTAATTTAACCAAAATATGGTTCGATTCATAATATCTTTAAAAATTTTCGTTAAAAATAGTTTTGTTAGAGGTGAACATATTTAAAAAGTTTTTTCTCCGCGTGTGCTGGCCATAAACTAAGGGCCACAGAGACACTATTTCGATAAACAAATTTCTATTTTTAATGCAATGAAAAGAATTTTTCTCTGCGTGTCTTTAAAAAGTAACTTGTTTTATGCAGACATCAAATAAAAAACTTATTTATGGCAAAATTTCATGTTACTAAAATCACTTTTTATATTTTCTCAAAATTTATGTTCCAATTTTTTAATTTATTTTATAAGTATTATTTTGATAAAATCTTCCATTTTTTAAAAATGAGCATTAAGTTCATAAAAATTACACTGTTCTACAAATTTGGAAAACAAAATTGACTGCAGAAACGAAGCATGTTTTTTAACTAATCTGGGTGCGCTGAATTCGAATCTTGCATCAAAGTGTGGCTGTAAAACACTTAATACTGACACAACAATTTCACAATTATTTATTTGACAGAAACCCACATTCATTCTAAATCTTTATAAAAGTAGTGTTTAAGCATGTCAGGGAGATCGTGTGTTACTGATTCAAGCTATTTTTGCTTTGCAATATCAACAAAAGTAACACATGGTAAATCAGATAAAACAATTTTGAAAAGTTGTTTGTATAAGATTCTCAGTGTAATTATTTATATTTATTTAAATTTGCTAAAAATAAATTAGAAATGAATAAATCAGAATCATGTAAGAGCGAATAAAAAATGGAGCTTCCAACGAAGCAGGTTTGTAGGGGGGAAACGTAAAAGTTTCGCTTACCATATCGCTTATGGAAGACCTGAATTAAATTAAAAAAAAAGTTCAAAATCTAACAATTACTTTAGCTTTATGTTTTTTTATTTTGGTTTTCACAATATTAGTTTTTTTTATGTAAAAAAACATGCCGAGAATTTTACCACAATGATTTTCATATAAATTGGTAATTGTAACGATTAGCTTTACCCACTGCATTTTTTGTTACTGTTATTCTTTAATATGCTCAATTACAAACCTGCTTCGTAGTAAGAGAATGGCGTGTGTGTCTCTTCAAATTTTATGTTTTTTTCTTAATTTGTAAAGAATTATTTCACTTACTTTACTGCATCTCTTTATATCTTATTGCGTAGCGCATAAATGTGTGCTAACTTTTTAAAATGTAATATTTATGCTTCGCAAAGCAAGAACATTTTTTAATGGGGAATATCATAATTTAACGAAAGTTACGAAGTGCAAATATTTGTAAACTGATCGAATATATCTATTACTTTTACAATTACATGTAATGTGTATTAACAACTTAAGGTATTTGTACTTGAAATAACTTAATTAACTACTAAAAAAAGAAAACAAGCAAGACTATTGATACCCTACACAACCGAATATAAAAACAAATTTTCCAGAGTGTATGGATTTATAAATAGGAATCTATGTATGTTTTAAATTTCATTAAAATCTGTTAGATAGTTTCGGAGAGGCCGAAATTGCCCCCTATCTCGCTCGTGGTCCTATTCTTTAAAAAATGCAATGCTTATGAGTCATTATAAATATGGATCTATTTGTGTTTTGAATTTTCTTTAAATGGGTCTGATAGTGGGCACCCCTATCCAGAAAGCAGCTTGTATGAGGGATTGTGAAATTGTGGACCAATTCGGCCCATTTTCAATAGGCCAATTAAAACCTATGTACCAAATTTCATCAAACTATCTTAACAATTGCCACCTGTACATTGCACACAAGGTTACATGGACAGACAGCCGTACGGACATCGTTAGATCGACTCAGAAAGTAATTCTGAGTCAATTGGTATACTTTAATGCCAAGGGCCAATATTTTAAGGTGTTACACACATCAGCACAAATGTATAATACCCTTTCCACTATTGTGGTGTGGCTATAAAAATAAAAAATCATAACAATAAAACTGTAAACTGATACAACAACTCAAGTCATTATTACAAATTCCTAAAACTTTTTGGAAAATAATGGGTTTAACATGGAATATATCTTGCCTGGTAAATTAATTATTCAATTGGCCCCTCCACATCCATCATTATTTATCTCAATACCGCACTACCCTTAAAAATTCCTATAAATATGCCACTTCAGTTCTTCTTTTCATCTCTTTTCCTCAAAACAATAAATACTAGCTTTTTAGACAGAAATAAACTAAAAATATATAAACAACAACAACAATACAAGAGTATTTTTACAGACCACTTAAACTGACGTAAATTGTCACAACAGTATCGTAAAATAAAAAATTTCATTAAAATAAACACACTAAAACAACAACAAAAACAATTTGAGGAAAAACTACAGCAAAAAAGAATTAAAAAAAAACATTCTGCATAAATAAGATATTGAGAAATTTAAATAATTTTATAACAAAAACAAAATAAAATTTGCAAAATGTGATCAAGAATATATTCGTATGATCTTTCGTGTGTTTCGGTGTTCATAAAAATATAAAATTCACATCAACTAAGTATATACATAAATAAATAAACAAATCGATTGTTAAACAGTACAAGCCCAACAACAACAACAAAAGCATATTTACAATTGCAAAATCGTGCCAAAAAAGCATTTATCATTAAATTTAAAAATAACAACTACAATAATCCCGAAAGATCACAAATTCTTAAGGAAAAATAAATGACAATATGACATTTAAATTATCTACAAGGGATGAAAGCCGCTTAAGAAATGTGCTATCGACATAAATCTGTCAAAATTGCGAGGGGACCTAGCCGGTGCTGGAAGCGACAAAATATGTTAAGAAATATGTAAGAAAAAGAGAAGAACTAAGACAAAATAGAGTTGGTTGTTTAAAAAAAAAACCATTGTTCTTATGGAGAAAACTGCTTTTTAATAGCGTTGCCAGAAAGTTTTGTAAAAAAATCATCATTTGGCTAAAATAAAGTTATAAATTTTAATTTTCAATATTTTTAATCAGGCTTAAGTTCATCAAATTTAATTTGCATTAAATTATTTTTATGAAGAAAGGAATTTTACAACATGAGAATTAATAAAAATTGTTATTGATAATCATTCATTCTTGACTGACCTGTGATTCGAATCCAGGCGGCTTTTAATTTGTTTATTCTATATAAATATATAAAAAGAGTACACTGTGATGTCACCGCTAACTGCAGAAACGGGTCGACCTATTTAAACCAAAATTTCAGGGTACGTGGGGGATAGTCTGCAAATGGCTTAAGTTAAGTTTTCAAGAAATCGGCTTAGGGGTTCCGCAGATATGGTACTTATATTTTCTTATATATTCCCTTACAAATATCAACAAAGTGCCCATCCATATTCCATATTATGACTTTTTATTGAAACTTAAAAAGTTATCAAATGATGTATCGTAATGTCTTCAATGACAATCGGAATAGGTTGTATAGCATATTTCATATCGCTAGAGGCCGTAAAATAGGGCAAAACGGGTAAAAGCCCCCTCCTCAAGTCTTAAAGGAACTAAAGGTTATACATTTTAACATTTATGGCGTAAAATACAGCAAAAAAAGTAAAAGCCGCTCCTCCTATGCCTTCTTAATTAATTAACCGATTTTCTTGAAAATCTGTCATTTTAGTTGTGCACTGACCATTCGATTCACTTGCTATACACCTGCATTTTGTCATAGGTATGTGTTACTGTTGTTCTTGCTGTTAGAGCGGTCCTTCTTGCATATCATTAAATTTGTGATTTATCTGAAAGGAAATAGGGAATAGGGCAAAAGGGGTAAAAGCTTCCTCTCCCTATATGTTCTTAGCTAATCAACCGATTTTGTTAAAATTTTGCAGGCAAATAGTATAATATCTGGAAAGAATTAAAGCATATATTTTTTATTATTTAGGACGTGAAATATGCCAAAAGGGGTAAAAGCTCCCCATCCCAATATCTTCTTAGCTAATCAGGTGGTTTTCTTAAAATTTGGCAAGCAGACACTGTAACCATTAAAAAAAATAAGTTATATGGCAAACAACGTTTACCGGGTCAGCTAGTTATGTATAATTTTGTATCAATATCACATTTTAAAATTATTTTCAATATCTTTTAATGTTTGTAGCTGTTTGTTTAATAAAAAAATCATATAAACATATTTTGATTTTTGAACTTTTTAAAAATGAAACATTTAAAACTTTAATAAACAATTAAAACAATTACAAAATGCCTTATTTTTTCGTATTTTCTTTTTAATCAATTTATAAAATAGTTGATAATGCATAAGAAAATTATTATTGATTACTAATGAAAATGAGTATTAGAATCATTGAACTTCATTGGTTTTAATTCGCACTCATTCAAATAAATATTTCATATCAAAGAAAATCCTAATTCATCCCGGAACTTTTAATGACAAGCCGTTTGACTAATGCGAACAAATTCTCGCCAATGACACGCTTACGTGTCAAATCTTGCTGGTTCGCCTAAAAAGAACCATTGCATTATCCTTGGAACCCATGCATTTATTACTTTTTACATGTCTTTTTTTGCCGGGCTATTACGTATTATTATGTATAATAATGAGCTGTCAAATAGCCATATTTTCACAAAATTAAATGGGTTTGAATTGTTTTCGGTTATATTTTCTGTACAAATTTTTCTTAAAATACATTATTAATCCATTTAATATCTAAGAAACAAGAACGTTAAAAGTTATAAAGAAGTTTTATTGAAAGTAATTAAATTCTAATATTAGTGATTTATAAATTTTGGGCGAGAAGATTTTAGTTTGGGAGCTATGAAGCTCCTACGTCTTATGAAATCCTAAGGGTTCTTAATATAATATAATATATTTGATATATATGATTCGAGAAGATATTTTGATAAAATTCTATTTAAATGTATTTTTCTAAATTAATTCTTAATGGAATAGTTAAGCACTTATATATACATACTTTATTTAAAAATTATCATAAATATCGAAGATGGAATTTTTAATCTTAAAGCTTCTAAAGTTCAATTAGTTTTACTTTTTTTACTAAATACTTGATTTTGTTGTTCTTTAATATATGAAACCTTATAAAGATACGTTTTTTCTATTCACAAAATTTTTTTCATCAATATTCTCAAAGTTAACAACCGCTAATCTAACATGCTTTTTTTTTTTTTTTTTTTTTTTTTTTTTGACACTGGGTGCAAAAGTGTGCAAAACCAATAAACAACAAGCTGATTCAAAGCTTCATTGTCTTAAAAATTGACTGTTTAAATAAAATTGTGCATTTTGTACAATCAAACTTGAAGTCAATCATTATTTTTAAAAATAAAAAAATCATAATTTGAGAAAAAAATTTAAATGGTATTTTTGTAAAAAAAAAAAAAATCTAAAATATGATAAAATCATCATTCTGGCAACGCTGTTTAACAAAAACAAAACTTTGTCAAATTAAACTTAATGTGTCTAAACACCGCACAAAGTTTAAAAGAGAATTCAATAAACTTTGTCAAAGTAAGCTTTGCCTGTCTGAAAGGGGACTAACCAATTTCGTATAATTTTACATAACTCTAAAGTCTTTTCAAATACACGTAAAGAAAACATGTTTTTCTATATGACCAACTCTAATAAGACTATGGATAAATTCCAAAATATCACAATGTGTAGTATCAAATTCAAAAAGTATAGTATCAAGTTTAACGATGTAGAGTAGTCTTATTGAGTAGGCATCGGTATCTTTTTTTGTACACTTTGGGAGAAATAGCACTAGCGGTATTTAGTGTTTCGTGCTTTAAAGGTTGCAACTGTTTGTTAAGGCCTTATGATACTACATTTTTAATGCATTGTTCAAGTTTTGATGAACAATGTGAACATAACACAGTACAACATTTTGCTGGTGATTGATTCGGGACTCAATTCTGATAATTGGTTATGAAAGTAGACCCAAAAAGAAGAACTTCTGCATCATTGGTTTGGTCATGGTACATCAAATAATAATTTAAAAATTAATTTGAAGTTAGTAAGTATTGTATAGGGGAATTTGTCTCGTTTAAGGCTCTTTTGTTTGTCATAACTCGAGAATCACCAGTCCGAATTAGCTGTAACAAATTGAAGTTGAAGAAAATAAGGTCATCAGAACCACAAGCGTCAACTAAAACGAGGATGGATAGTGACAATAATTGAAAATGTTCTAAATTTTGTTTCCATGCATAGATAAGATATAAAAATCGCATATTTTCTGTGTAAGAAAAGCTGTAATATGAATTGGAATGTATATTTTCATGCAAAATAAAGAATCAGTAAAAAAGTCATCAATGTTTTTTCCAAAGGATTTTTTATTAAAAATAAAAAATTTAAATTTTTTGGGCAAAAAATATTTTTTTTCTTCATACATTTATTTATAACTGGGAAACTGTTGCTTATGTAGCGAAACGTTGTATGAACAGATTAAACGAATTGTAATTCTTAATTTTTTCAATTTGTTTCAGCTTATTCGGACTAGTGGTTCTCGAGTTATGACAAACAAAAGAGCCTAAAACGTGACAAATTCCCCTATACGATTCTTACTAACTTCAAATTAATTTTTAAATTATTATTTGATGTACCATGACCAAACTAATGATGCAGAAGTTCTTCTTTTTGGGTCTACTTTCATAACCAATTATCAGAATTGAGTCCCGAAATCATCAAAAACTATTTTGGAGCTTCCCGATCGCTTGCAGGAGTGGGCGAAGATTCTCAATGGTGAAAATAGGGTATTAAATTCTATTCAGTCCCCTCAGCACCGTCGCAATGTTGGTTGTATTTGCCTGTTTTATCGTTACTAATATGGGATATGTTCTGATATGTACGTTTGTAGGTAATACACGTTTTTTCTTAAGAGCCCATCCTTTTGTGGTCGATTTGCCGGTGCATCGTACAACGCATTACAGGGAAAATTCGTTTTTTGGACAGAATTTTGGTATATGGAATAACCATCCTGCTGAAGTCTTCCCTCTCACTTTAGATACACAGAAAGAAAAACACTCGGGATAAACCAAGTTTTTTATGATTACTTTAAGTTCGAGTACTCAAAAATTCAAACGCGAATAACTTTAAAACGTACTTTAAACAACCCTAATTAGGATTACTTTCGAAAATCCCAATCCCGGAAAAAAATTAAACTTTTCGTTGTGTTTAACCCTCCGGCTTATGCATGTTTTGATTTTCTATACACATTGAAAAAAGGTCTGGCCAGATTCATGTGTACCACGAAGTATTAAAAAGTAAATTTGAACTTTTGCTTCTCATTTAGTTTATATTTTTTGTTATATAAGATTTCTAAAGTAAAAACCATATCTGACATGATATTGGTGTTTTATCATTCTGTAAGCTGTAACACGGGTAAGTAAATCCATCACAATGGGATTGATTCAATCTTAGTTTTACTTTAATCAATCTCATTTTCGGATTATTTCAAGTACGAAATCGGGATTCAATATGGATAATTTCAGTATTTTGCGATTGAAAATCCGTACTTGAATCAATATTTCTGTACTTGATTCAAGAAAATCCGTACTTACCGTACTATTAATACCGCTTCGGATTGATTAGAGTATCGATGGATTGATTTTTCTTTTGAGTGTAAGAATAATGTGCTGTTTTCACAACATAAGTGACTGAACGTGTAGTAAAATTTATATGAAAAGCACTCAGTTTTTTGACTGAGCGTGTAGTAAAATTTATATGGAAAACACTCAAAAAACTGAGTGCTTTTCATATAAATTTTACTACACGTTCAGTCACTTGTGTTGTGAAAACAGCCGAATGCTCACAAGCACTACTCCTCCTCCTTCCCACAACCAATTTTACAAGTTCCAACAAAATGCAATGCTTTAGTATGGGTCATTCCCTGAGTGCTGGTCTTAACAAAAAAACATCCGTTTGCCTTTCTCAACTTCAAACGCCAACAAGGCCTCGAAGAGGCGATCAACCTCCCCGCTAGTTCGGGGAACGATGTTCTTCTTGATTGGGATTGCTAGTTTTAAGATGTTTACTGTTTACTGTTAGGCTTTTATCTGACAGATTCAGTATAGAAATATTAAAGTATAAAAAAGATTGAAAACCAAGTAAATTTAAGATTTTTTACCATGTGTTTTAAAAGATTTTCGTTCTGTTTAATGATTTTTATTAAGAAAATTTTAAAGTTAAGAACAAAAATACCCATATTTGAACATTGACATTGCCAATTATTTCAACACACGATTTTAATATAAAATGTGATAAGAAAATTTTTAAAAATAATGTTGCAGGCTATAAGCATTTAGCTATTTCGAATAAATAAAAAAGAATTAAGCTTAAAACTAACGTAAAATTAAAAATAAAAAACATGTAATAATTTAATAAAATAAATTTACATGACAATAATTGGTTGAACATAAACATTTAATTGATGTCTTAACGTCATTGCGAATACTAGAAAACAAACAAAATGTTGTACGTTTGTATGTTTTTACAAGATAAAACTACCTACTTGTTTTAAAGAAATACTAAATAAACATATTTTCAGAAAACGAGAAAAATTCAAAAAAAAAAAAAAAATATTTTTAAAACAACAAAAAATACAAAAATACACTATTACCTGCACAATAAGAGTTCTTTTTGTTTTTGCTTGTTTTAATCAGTTCTACGAAAGGAAATCATAATAATGAAAAAAGTGTTAATTATGATGTTGATGAAACTTAATAAAAATTCTCATATTTAATGAGAATCTAAACACTATGTTCGAAATTTCTGAAATTTTTGTTTTTTTTTTTTGGGGGGGGGGGGGGGGGAAATAACAATAAAACTGTAAAATGTTTTATAATTCTCTGAAAAATATTCAGAAAATTTCTCTATAAATTTTTAATAAAAACAAACAAATTTTTGTTTTTAGACGAGAACGTAATTTTTGCAATATAAACGGAAAAATTTTGTATATTTTGTTTTTGCCCATTTTTCATTTAAATGTCGTTTGGCTGTTTATTTCTGTTTCAGAGTGTGTGAATTTTCTTGAGAAACTCTTTCAATTTTTCTTATAATACTCTCTCTAGGGAATTGTTTTTTTAAGCGAACAACACATTTTTTCAATCCAAAAAAAAAAAATATAATAAAAAAAATTATTTTCGAACATTTTGCAGTATATAGGAAGAAAATTGTACTGAAGAAAAAATGTTTCGGGCAAAATTTTGTCTCAGTTATTGCGGTGGATTCTTTAATGACGGTTCGTTTTTTAAAATATTAAAAAGATAAAGAAATTTTTTAAGTAAAATATTAAAAAAATTAATATATTTATACTATAAAAAACAGACAAAGTTATTATGAAGAATTGAAAATAAAAACGTAATAAAATTAAACTAAAAAAATTAATTAAATAATTTAATGATTTCTGGTGCAAACAACAAGTTTCTTTTAAATAAAGTAAAGTGTTTAAAGTTTTAAAGAAAAAATCTTCTAGAAGTTTTACATAAAACTCTTACGTCACAACATTTTCCTAGTTTTTTATAAAATTTTCTAAAATTTTAGTTTAAAATAATAAATTCGAGTTTATATTCTTTTCAATATAGAAATTATAAAAAAAGATAATAAAAATTTAAAAAAAGTTTAAAAGCAGCATATAAAAATTATAATTTATTAATCATATGACTTTTTGCAAAAGTCCAACACAAATTCAATGTCATTTTCGTTTTGAAAATTTATTTTTTTCAAACCACCGTCATTTTATTTTTTTTTTTTTTTTTCGTTTTTAGTTGTCATCATAAATAATTATTATCTGATTGGCATGTGGTTTTGTTTTTTGTGATGAATTTTTTATAAATTTACGTAAATGAACTTTAGCATTTGCTAGACATTTTGAAATGTCTGGGAATTTTACTCCCCATATGGAAAGCGAAATCGTTCGAACTTTCTAAAGTAGAAAATAAATTTAAATGTGTGTTTTAGATGAATTTTCCTACAGTGGAGTCGATTTGCCAAAAATAATGATTTTATAAATTAGCGGGGCAAAAAAGTAGTGCAATAAAGTTGTCCCTATTTAATGTGAAAAATATTTCTGTGTCTATAATTATTTACAAATATAAATCAATCTTTAATTTATTGCGAGATGTACAAATTTGCATTATTTTTGTTAAAGAGGAAAAGAAAATTGGTTTTTAATCAATCTGCACTCATGTAAGCTTAAAAAAATAGAATCGGTTAAGGACGAACACCATAAAAAATATGGTTAAATCAAAAAAAAAATAACGATTTATGCCTTTGAATATGAATTCTGGTAAAAGGTCTTTCAGCGAGCTATTACAGACTACGAAAGGCCTCGATTAACGAGGTCTATTAAGATCGGACAGACGTCGATTACGTCATATGATGTTCCGAATGAATCGCAAATACGTTCTGTGGGGCATGGACGGTATTCAGGCATGGATGTGTGGGCAACAGCTCCATAACATCTTGCTGTTACTTCCAGTGAAAGTGCCGATTGTTTCGCGGATTGTTTTTTAAAATCATTTCTGGAAAAAGCAAGAGCATCACTTTAACAAGGGATTTTTTATATAATATAAAATGGTTTCAGTATTGCAATTTAAATCGACAAAAATTAAATTGGTATGAAAAGTTAACAGTTCTATTTGAAATTTAAAAAAATGGGACGAGTAAAAGCTCTTCACATTTGCAAAAAAGAACAAATCTTAATTTTAAAATCCAGTAGACTGAAAAACATAAAAAATTATGAAAGGAAGGACATTTGCATACAGTTGCATGAACAGCATTTAAATCTGTTAAATCGTGCATGACCTTTGCAAACTTATAGTAGCATGATTTTCCCCGGGAGTTTGTAGTGATCATTTTCAGAATATCTCACCTTCTGATCTTACACCCTGCGGAGAAATCAGTTGCATTCAATACCTGTTATTCGGAAAAAAAATCGCGTCTGACCAGATATCGTGTCTGGCACGCCAGGAGTCAGTGGCCCGGGTAAGTTAACACCGGACTGACTATTATTTAAGGCCTTCGAAAGTATACTTCTTGAGGAAAACTTCGAGAACTTTTACTTAACATACAGCCATAATTGAATAGCATTTCAACTCTATATTTTTTACATTTTTCCTTATTAAAATTTAAAACATAATTAATATTTTTTTAATTTTATTTTAAAAGAACACCAAAAATGTTTTTATATGCACATGACTAATCTGTCAAATATTAAAAAAAAAATATTTTTTCTTGGCAGCAATTCATGAAATGTGGCTTTCCTTTCAACAATGTTGCAACACACATCTGTTGTAAATTTTACACTCGCGTTATTTTCTTTGCGGCACTATATTTATGTGTACATACATATACAGGTACATATTTACCTATGTGTGTATGTATAGAGATCACCTGTAGCATAAAATATTAAATTATAGTTAAGATTAATGCCCAATTTTCAGGATAGTATTTAAATCAATATTAAATTAATTTTCATATAAACTTAAATCGTGTTTAAATACAGAATGATTTTTTGAGTTTTATTTGAAAAGTCTTATTTAAATAAGATAAAAAGTATGGTAGCACTAATAAATACCAAAAAATATCATAAAAAATTCTAACTATTTACAAGGTGGTCTCAAAGGTCTCAGCTGACTGTTATTGCTTCGCCTGTTGTTGTTGTATTGTTGTGATATTGAGGCCACCTAGATAAATTATTACAATGGAAACTTATGTTGAAAGTTAATGTACTACATCGGTGAATTAAGTTTAATTTAGGTATTTAGTGAAGAAGAGAATTTTGTATTTAAAACGATTTTAAGCATGAATGTGTTTGAATACCACTCCAGCAAATTGGTCATAAATATGTTTGATATGAAGGGTTATATTATAGATAGGGCTAATTCACCTTTTGGTGTTAAACCTCCGGGGAAATACCTTGAAAATGACATGAGATAATATTACGAGTTAGTAGCTTGGTCCCAGCTGACTCGGAAAGATGAAAATTCTGTTTATGAAAATCTAGAAAATTCGTCAATTCGACAGTAAAATTATATGGAAACAGCTTAAAAATTAAACGGCAATAGCTCAGACATAAGCCCGATAGAATTTTAAATTGTAAAAAATCTAATTATTATGTAGTTAAATTCAAACGAAAATTCATTTTATACAACTAAAAATTCATTTAAAAAACGAAGAATTTACAGTTTCGTAAAATTTAATAGTTTTAACCAAAATGTATTAATAAAGTGTCCTCAGTACAACAACAATACAACAATAAAAACCAACAGGCATTTTGTTGATAAAATTGAGACGGTTGTAACTTTTAAAAAATATAGTTTAACTGACAAAAATCAAACTGCATAACACCCAGTCTCCACCTAACATGAAATGCAGTTAAAACATAAAGATAAGACTTGCTGTTAAAATGATTATATGCTTATGGTGGCGTGCACGTAGTGAAGTTAGAGTTAAAACTTTGCATTATTTTCAGCTCGTTGACGCGTCAAGTATGTGTGTTTTGGGAAAATAATTAAAGTTATTTTATACTTAAATGTTTGTTTGTATTATATTGTTCAAAAAAGGAAAGTTTATTATGTCTAGTTTACAACCCTTTTAACAAATTAAATAAAGAGGTAGACAAACAACTAAAAAATAGCGTACTGTCAAACTTAAATGTCAATTTATGCTATAAAAGAACTTTCAAAAGAAAAAAATAACAATCAAGTTAAAACTTTAACTTGAGCGGTCTCCACTTAACACTACTTTGCAGTTAGTGTTAAAGTTAGTCATTTTAGGTTAGGTGGAGCCACATCAAGATGTGTATTTTTCTTAATGTATTAGGTGCTGTAGAGTCTGTTCTGGCTTGGTCTCCTTATGCGGCTATTACATTAAAAATTAAAATTAAAAAACACAATCATATTATGGTTATCCACAACCACAATATTTTTTTTGTGGCCACTTGCATGTTTAGAATTTATCATTTTGCTCTTTTAATTTTATTTTTAAGATCAACATGTTTTGATCAACTCCACAACTATTTTTGTGAACATTTAAGCGATATTAATTAATAACAAAAGGGAACAATTTTTTGTTGATAAAGAATTGACTGAATGTTATTTTAAGGTAATTTGAAACGCTGATTTTTTTTTCTATTGAAAATTTTTAAAACGGTTCACCATATTCAGTTAAAAAAATTCAAAATTCGTCAACAATATTTCCTTTAAGCCGTACTTAAATTGGTTTAAAATTTGCCCAATAGTTTCAGAGATATTGTTGAAGTTTAAAAAAAGAACAACTTAAAAAAATTAAATTTTTATTTTTTAAAAATTCATAAAAAAAATAAAAATGCTACAAAAACCACAGTTTTGATATAAAAACATTTAGTTGAAAGATACAAGCTTTATTTCATTGTAATCGGTGCACAACTTTTGATTTTGTTTACAATTTACTGGAAAAAATTAATTGATAAAAATCGTGATTTCCAACATATTGCTGCTGTTTGCAGTTTACTGCTGTCCTATTCAATTGTCCATTTTTTCCTTCACTTCAAAATTAAGTACATTCACTTAATTGTGATCTTAGTCTCATTTTGTTCATAGGTTCTTCAACTTAACGTAAATGTAATAAGACTTAAGTTGCAGTAAGACGGGAGTAACAGTAAAGTTGCAAGTCAGCTGCTTCATTTTGTATGTAAAGAAATAAGAACGATTTATTTAGCAGTTAGATGATACGCCTCAATCTGTAACTGTAAGAAATAGATTGGTCTTACATGTATTTGTTTTTAAAAGAATAGTCAAAAATACGATGGAGAAAAACGGAAGCTCGATTTAAGTTCAGCGACCACAAATTAAAAAAAATTGGATTAAACTTACAATCAACACAAAAAATGTTAAATTTGATTTCCTTGTGTAATACATTATGGCCCCTATTACGGTTCACAACTCAGTTTAATTTGAATAATATCTTTAGCTCTTCTAAAATCTTTGGATGAAGTTTCCTGAGAATCTGGTCTAAGCAACCAGTTAAATGCGCTTATCCCAACAACAATAAATTTCAGTTTATCAATAGTAATAATTGGGAATTTATCACATTAAAACTAAATCTAAATAATAAAAATTTCTGGACTCCCAAGAAAACCCTTGCTAACAAATATGCAAGTGGCAATGCAAAAAACTGAACTAGCAACAATGAAATAAAGTAATTTGTTTTTTTTTTTTTGCTTTCCACTTACAACTACAATTATGGTCTGTTTGTCAATAACGAATGAAGACTTCGTTCGCTCAACTTACATGTAAAACAAAAACAATGTTTTGTAATTTGTTTTTGTTTTTAATTTAATTTAAGCGAACGAAGTCTTCGTTCGTTATCGACGAACGGGCCATTAGAGTTGACAAAAAAAATCAACAAATTGTAGTCGGGATTGTAAAAAAAGATAAACTCACTGTTTATTGTTGGTGTTTTGTTAAAACTTTGATTTTATTACGGGTAAGACTTTTAGGTGTTTATAATTCCAATTCACTTAACAGTCTTATTTAAATAATATCTTTAGCTTTTGTTTGGATGAACTTTCCTGATTATCTGGCCTAAGCAACCAGTGGAATGCGCATAAGAATAGCTTATCCTACGAGCAATAACTTTCAGTTTATCAATAGAAGGAACTGGGAATTTACCAAATTAAAACTAAATCTTATTAATAAAAATAAAAACAAAATACTTTATTTTATTTTGCCTTTTCAGTTTTATTTATACTGCCACATGCACATTGGTATATGTTTACAAAAAATTATAAATTATCAAAAATTTAAGACGAAACTTTAAAATTTATTGCATTTTTTTAAAACATCAATCAACTTTTTGTAATTAATTATGTTTTTAACACCCGAAAAATTAACTCAGAAAAATATACTAGTTCATCTTAAATATTTTATTCCTTTTTCACTTATTCGAATTTTTTAATTAGGCACATTTTCCAAATAAATTTGTTTGCACCAAAAATCATTAAACGTAAAAATATGTGAGATATAAACACTAATTAAAACAAATTCTAACACACCTAACAGAAAACCAAATGTAACCGAAATTTTCAATAAAATATTTTGGCGGAACAAAATTTTTAGTTTTTACGGACCTTCAAACAAAAAAAAAATTTCAAAATAAAATAAATAAAAAGTATTAAAAAAAAACAACAACAAATGTGTAAGCATGTTAATAAAATTAAATTTATATGAATATTGCATAATGTTTTAATTTTTGTCGAGGTGAAAAACAACTTAACAAATTACTAATAAAATTTATTAAAACAACGAAACAAAATAATCCAAACCACGAATACGCGACGCTATCAAGAAGTGTGTGTCTTTTACGTATAACGCGGAATGATTGAAAAAAAGAAAAAGTGTATTTTTAAATGTTGACAACGTAATTCCAATAAAATATTTTCAGAATCTGTTTAAGTGATTTTGTATTTTTTGCTCATGATTATTTTGTAACTAAAAATAAAAGTGTCAACAAACCAAATTAAAAATAACACAAATGAAATAAAGTAGAAAAAGATGTATAAATATTTTGAAATGTTTGCAAAATCTAACGATACAGATTTCTTTTTACAGCCACAAATTAAATTGCCAGTTTGTTTTAAAGAATGTTAAAGCTAAAGAAAAATAAACAACAGAAACGAAATTTGTTAAAAGATAAATTATGAATTAAAGTGTATAATTTTAAATAACAAAAACATCTTTAACGAAAATCAAAAAAAAAAAACATTATAAAATTTAAACGAAAATGCCTTTATATACTGATGCCAATTATTACTATAGTGGTGGCAGTAGCCAGCTGTACTCACCCTACTATCCCGGTTCATCTTCCTCTACTTCCTCATCATCAAGTATCTACAGTCCTTACACTTCGGCCTATAATCGTACAATTGGAAGCCCATATGTCGTACCCATATCAAGTACACGCACGTCTAGCTACACTTCTCCTCATAGTTTTTCTTCTTCACGTTATCAACCGAAACTTTCAACCATTACCGAAACCTCACCGTTAATAAGTGCCGTCAGACATTCGACTCTTATGCCCTTGACTCGTATACAATCGCCCAAATACACGAGCTATTCGTCACCTGCCCCTCTGCATACTCCCAAATATATACCGGCACGCCCTATACTCATAAATACAGCCGATATAGATGTATCGGCCAATAGATATCGTAAACGTAAAGAAGAAACTCTAAGACAGGCTCAAAGGGAATCCGGATATACCTCCCCCAGCTCATCTACCAAAAGACGCAATAGTGTTGAACTTAGAGAGGAAGAGGAGCAAAGGCGGCGTAATGAAGCCACAGCCCGCCAAGCAGAAGCCGAAATTCAAATGAAAGACCCCAGCCCTGAAAAGCATATTAACAGATCCACCATTAAGCGTAATCGTGCGGTTGTACGTTTATCGACTATAAGATCTAGAAGTAAAGATCGCAATAAGAACAAAAATGATGAACTCTCCTCTCCTGAGCCAGAGAAGATATTTAAAGATTTGCCCACCTATCAACCACCCGAAGAGGTTTCTTTAAAATGGCGTGAGAAATTGGCCGATGATTTAGCTGCCATACCATCTTACCCAAATAAAAAATCTCCCGGTGAAGTCTTAAGGGAGAAATATTTAATACAAGACTCGAAAGATGAAGAAGATTATGCTTCGCAGTGCAGAGCTCAAAGATTGACAGCTGGTCTGCCGAAAGAAACCATTGAACAGGTTATAGTTGAATTAGATCCCTTACATCACACGGTAAGACGTTTAAGCATGCCCCAATGTCCCACCTTTCATGATATTTGTGAGGATATATCCTCTGATAAAATAGATGATGATCTTAATGCTGGTGAATTAAGAAGAAGGGCTTCGATCATTCAATGTCAAGAGCAAGAACTATTAAACGAATTACAGAAATCGGCTTCGGGAACATTTCAAATGATCACTATGGAACGTCGTGGCAGTCATGATAGTGTCGATGAACAGCCTCACAAAAGACACTCGAAGAGATCTTCGAAGAGAGGCAAGAAAATAAGAACAAAAATTACTGCCATAGTAGAGATAGAAAATGCTTCGCCGTTGGACACTATTTTGCAGGAAAAAGAGGACGAGTTAGATGCTGGAAAATTCATTCAGCCGAAATTCACTGTAAATGTTGAATCAATGGAGGAACATCATGAAATTCATAAGGTTTTTAAGCTGCCCAAAAAGAAGAGTATTAAACGAGCAGCAGGTAAAATAAAGGAGCAGAAATTACCTGAGGGTTTTATGTCCTCATTGCCAAAGCCAGAAAGTTCTCCGAAGAAAAAATTTCTAAAGTCTACGGCGGAAGTCTTTACGTTTGATAAGCAAGCAGTAGAACAAGCTGCAAAAGATAAGACATTGGAAAAGACTGCTAGTTTAGATGATAAGACGCCCGGTTCTCCCACTATGACTTTAGAGGAAAATAAAGCCACAACATATTTGCCGAAAAAAGCATCAGATAAAGAAGATAAAACTTCTTTGAAAACTATGGAAGTTGACAAAAAGCCTACTTTGATCAAGTCTTTGAAAAATTCAAGTGCAATTAATATTGAACTAAAGTCACCAACTTCTCCAAAATCTCCTTTAAAAAAGACAGAGACACCAAAATCTTCGGACAAATCTGTTGATCTTAATACTGAATTAGAAAACCAACCTACGCCCAAAGCTTTCTTCGGCAAAGAGGAAACAACACCTGCTTCACCAAAACCTATTAAGCCACTTCCTAAAATGGAGGAATCTAAGCGTTCACCTAGAACTCTAAAAACTTCTGTTTCTGTGGACAGTGCTTCAAAACCTAATACAAGCAAAGTAATAGAGAAATCTAATTCTTTAACTCTAGAGCTCAAATCCCCCACTGAAGTCAGCAAAAAGCAGGAAGAGAAAACTGTATTAAAAACTCCCTCTACAGTAAGCAAAATAGATACTGCTGCAAAGGTATTTAAAACTTCACAATCTCTCGATAGTGAAACAAACCCCCAAATAACTAAGACATTGGAAAAATCTAGTTCACTTAATACAGAACTTAAAACCCCCACTTCACCAAATATGTCCTTAACAGAAACCATCAAACAAGCAGCAGAGGTTAAAATAGCCACTCCCAAGCCTATTAAGAAATCCATCATGAAGTCGGACAGTGGAGAAGATTTTTGGGCTCAAATAGGTTCTCGGGAAACTTTATATATGAACAAACGTAAAACGGAAGTAGTTGAGACCCAGTGGAAAAAACGGGAGTACCTTTTGGAGTCCACCAATAAAGAGGAGGTTAAAAACATAGAAGATATCAAAAGCTTGGTGACATCACAAAAAATTGAAGCCTTAAAAAAAGCGGAAGAAGCTCAACAGACTTCTAAAGGTGTTGTGAGTAGATCCAACTCTAATGAATCAGCTTTAAAAAAGAAATCTCCCGTTAAAACAAAAGAGGCGAAAGATAAAAAGAAAACATCGCCTACAAGGAACAAATCCCCGACAACTAAAACCGATGGTACACTAAAAACTGCTGAATTACCCAAGGATATAAAAACATTCGATGCTAAAATTAAAACAAATGATAAATTGGAAAATGCAAAGACGCCAGTAGTTACAAAATTGTCTAAAGAAACATCATCATCAGCATCTCCAACATTATCCCCATCATCGCCATTATCGCCAGTCACAAAGACAATTTCAACGACGACCACAAGCAACACTACGACGACGCCAAAAATAACCGGGCAGCAAGCCAAGTCACCTGAACAACAAGAGCAAGCGGAGAAAAATAAATTCTTCCCAACAACACCAGCCAAAAGCAATAATAACAAAAATGAAATAGACATTAACAAAACAACAATAACAACAGCAACAGCAAATGAAAAACAACAGTTGGCAAAAACACTTACTTTGCCTGCGGAAAACACAAAATTGACTTCGGCTACGTCAGCAGCCAATATCGTAGCAGAGGCAACGATCAGAAAACAACCGGAAATAAAGCCAATAAACAAAACATCATCTTCGCCGTCAGTTGAGCCAACTAACGCAGTCGCAAAGCCAAAAACCACTGACACCGACAACAAGCCTCTGGCGGCAAAAAAGCAGCCAGCCGACAAGAAGTCACCCACCAAAACAACATCCAAGACATCACCCAACGCCATCAACGCTGGTCTATTCGTAGCTAAGGCACCAGCCAAAACAAATGCATCACCGGTCAAAGCAGCTACGTCATCATCGGCAGCAAATGCACCTACTAAAAAGACGCCCGATAAGAAGAAAACTACAACTACGACCTCTACAAGCCCAACAATTAACGTCGATGCACTAGCTACAACCACAACCAATAAAACAACAACGAAAACTGATGACAACCAACAAATTTGCAACAAAATCAAAGGCAATACCAGCGCCGAGACAAACAAAAACACAAACACAATCGACAAAAGCAACGGAGATGATGAGACCAAGAAAAACAGCAACAACGGCAGCAGCACATGCGGCGGTAATTTATCAAAATTTGCAACAGTATCGAATTTGGCACAGTGTTTATACGACGTTGACGCCGATCTAGCTGACTATTTGCCATCGTCCGCGGAAATCAGTGAGAACGAAGATTATAAAACAGACGATAGTGATTTCGATTATTCCAGCATAGACGGTTGGGAAAAATTAACGCCCAGCATGAAGAAAAAAGTGAAACAACGTCGCCGCAAAGAAAAACAAGCCGAACAGGCCCGTTTCGATCCACAAAAGAAAGTTAAAATCGATACAACGCGTAAATTGTTCGTTAAAGATGAGGCACCGCGTTATCCTCTCGTTGCGACACCGCGTCCTCTCTGGAAACGTGAAAAGATCGTGTATCCCGAAGAAGATTCTGAAGATGAAAGTGATAGTGAAGAAAGTGGCTCCATTGAGGAGACCGAAGATAGTGAAGAGTGCACCACCTCAGAAGAGTATGAGGATGAATTAAATCCCACGCCTTCTAGTGGTGGTAGTGGTGTTAAAAGTGGTAGTGGTGAGGGTAACGTTGGGGGTAGTTCAGATCCAAACAAAGAAAACTCTTCCATTATACGCATGAGTACCTGTAGCAATGATTCTGGCTTTGAGGGTGGTACAGCACCTTCGAGTCCTAAGAAAATGTTAGGTGAGTGAAAAAAATTGTATATGGAAATAATTTTTATTTACATAAATAGTGATCACGTTCTTCGTTTATGTAACAAACGGATTTTGTATTTTTCATTTAATAGCAAATTTTAATTTGTTGTTTTTTTTTAATTTCTAAAATGAATTTTAAAATGCGTTGTTAAATTTTTTATATTGAAAGTATGAAAAACAAAAAAAAAATTAGTAAAAAAAATAAACGGGACAAATAGATACGAATTATTTTTGCGTGTCTATAAAACACGGCTACATGAGTTTTTGGCAAAACAATTGTTGAAAACTTTTTGCTTTTCTTCGTTTTAATCTTTTTTTCTCTATATTTAAAAAAAAAAATAATAATGCAAAGAATTTTATATGTACATTGTACAAGTTTTTATTTTTAAATATGTATAAACAAACTTTTTTTACTACTGTTAATTATTTGGGGGATTCACAAGGTGTGCTATACAGTCATATCGTCATAATGTCATAAATAATATTTTACAATTGTTTAAACAAAATGTTGTTGTAATATAAACAAAATAAGAATGTAAATGCTGTGTTTATTGATTCGGCATAACTGTACAGTAGAAATCTTAATTATAAGCGGTAGCCCACAGCAGTCTAATATATTTCTTGTAATTATTTTTGGACATATGACTTTACAACTTTACGACTACCTTGTGAATCCCCCAATTATGTTTATGAATCGATTTGTTTTATTTTATACTCCACAGAGGGTACTATATATAAAACGGAGAAGTGGTTAGCTACACGGGACACCGAAAGTATAAAATAAGTAGTAAAAAAGTAGTCACACTCAAATGCAGTTCGTTGGAATGAAGATATCAAAGGCCATTCATAATCTTTAGGTTCTTTAACAACTTACCGATAGCAAAAAGTAGTCTTAAGCCGGCCTTATAAAAAGTTTTCCATTATTTAAAATTAAGGTTCATCCTACCTGGTAGGTTAAAGTAAAGTTGTAATAATTGAACACTTTTTATACGGCTGATAAAATCCAACCTTTAGCTATCGGTAAGTTGTAAAAACGGGCCTAAAACTGTCCTCTGTAGATTGGATTTGTATGTGGTAAATAAGGACCAATTTTGACGACATTTGGCAGTATGATTACCAGTCTTATGGAACTGTGACAGACCACATTGACCTGCAATAATATAATTCGTTATGGTTTTAAGTTATTTGCAACAGTTTAAAACAATTTGGAGCCAAATCTGCGGCATAAAATGACCCCTCAAAATAAAACCCCCCAAAAAAATTATGATATAACCTCCCAAAGTATGTGGCCTTATTTCATTTGCAATAAACCGCAATTTTGAAAATAAAATGAGCCCCCAATGAAATTAACTATCGGCCCAAACAGAAATAAAATAATGACCTCATTTTCTTCTTTCTCAAATTCTTAAATGAAATAACCCCAATATGTATTATCTATTAATCGGCAAGGGCAAAACAGTTAAGAACACTTTCTTCCTCTGTATGTCAACCGATTTGAACAAAATATACACCATTTGATAGGTTATTAAAATCTGTTCAATAATTTCAGAGCTATAAGTTATATTCCAATTTGCTACCAACACAAATGCAGAACACATAAATAAAAAATTTTTTTTTTTTAATTATCAAATAATTAAAATCGTATGTTAAGAACTCTTTCTTCCTTTGTTTGTCAATCGAACCTCCATGGTGAGAAAAAAGTATTAAAAAGGAGAAATACGGAAAATGAAATTTCTTTCTTTTACTTTTCCGTAAAGCATGTAATAATTTTGAATTTTCTATAATATTGAACTTACAGGGAGTTCACAGTGTCTTTTCAGACATGTCTAACAAACACGTTTGTTTTGTTTGTAGGCCACCGGGGTAGAGAAGAAAGGAGGGTTGCCAAACAGACACGAAATGAGTTTTCATATTTGATAATATGAATTTTCATGTTTTTAATTTGTATGTATATGTGTTTTAGGCTATTATACATATATGAAAACAAACATGTTTGGAAAGACATCGCGAAAAGACAAAGGGTTTTTGGTAGCATGTTCAAAAGAGAATGTCAAAAACAGACATGTCTGGAAACATAATGTTAAAGGTGCATGTTGCTGAGTGAATGAGAACCTATAAGATAAAAAAATTTTGGTACTTTTTGTTTTTCATCTGGTACTTTTTGAATTTTTGTTAAAATTCGACCTACAAAGATAAAAATGCATGGTCCTGAGTGAATAAAAAATACAAGGAGTGAGCTTTTCAGTACTTTTTCGTTATACATCTGGTACTTTGATTAATTTTCGTTGGTATTAGATATATTAACATAAAATTCAACATGCAATGTCCTCAGTGGATGACAATGTATAAAGGAGACTTTTTGATACTTTCTTGTTTTTCAATTGATATTTTTTATATAGATCCGGAGGTTGGTCCCTTGTAAAATCGATCCACTTAGACGGGAAAAATAAATGCTCGAAACATATAAATTCATATACAAAAACATACCTAGATGAATTATGTTCCTTCATATTTACATAAAATTGTATGGTCGAATTTTGAACATTAGGCGAAAACTAGTACAATTAATTGTACAGTTTTGGTTGAAAGAATCGCGCGATAGATAGCATGGTTGTGACTTTGGCCGTGCGCAAGGGTTTCCTCCTTTATGGTATAACAAACACCGGCTTCGCTAACTAAAGCTTCTCAGCAAAGCCACACTTCGGCCGAGCGCATGGACTTTCTTCTGTATAGTATAACAAATACCGACTAGCTAACTAAAGCTTCTAAAATCGGTATTGTGCCAAACTGAAGGCCGGCTACTCAGAAATGCTTTAGTTAGCGAATTTCGTATATCATAAAGGAGGAAATCCTTATGCCCGGCCGAAGGCATGCTATGCTGGGAAGCTTCAGTTAGCGAAGTCGAGAAGTGAAAATCCTCATTAGTATTGTTGTTGCCACTTGACAATTTGCACGACCACATCACGAATAGTGATTTGTATTGTGAACGTGTTTTGTTTTTGGGGTGGTATATCATAACGTCCATACTTTGCATAGTGTCATAATGTCCACAACATGTTTACAAACTCGAAAGCTTATCCAGCCTAAAGCTATCTTAACAGGCGGCCTTTGGCCGGGCGCAAGGATTTTCTTCTCTATATTATAACAAATACCGACGTCGCTTACTTAAGCGTCTCTGCGTTGTCGGCCATCCTTCGAAAGCAAGGCAGATTTTAGGAGACTTACTTAGCGTAGTCAGTATTTGTTTTTTTTTTTTTTTTTTTTTATAGGACCAGCACTCAGGGGATGCCCCCTACTAATGCACTGCATTGTGTTGGAACTAGGAAAATAGGTTATGGGAAGGAGGATAGAGGGAGTAGTGTTTGTGAACATTCGATTTGAACTTGGTCATATTGCAAGTGAGAGGGAAGACTTCGGCAGGAAGGTTATTTCACATACGAACAGTCCGGGACAAAAACGAATTCTCTCTGTAATGCGTTGTACGATTCACCTGCCAATCGACCACATAAGGATGGGCTCTTGAGGAAAAACGTGTATTGCGAACAAACGTTAACGTAACGTATTTGTTACACAACAGAGGAGAAAATCCTTGCGTCCGAAAGGGTTTTCATTATATATTTAATGTAAACACCCAGAGAAAAAAAAACAAAACAATTTTTAAAGAAACCATATTATGTTTAATTTAACCAAATTGTTGTCACCGACAACCATATTTTGGTTAAATAAGTTTCTTTAAAAATAGTTTTGATGGTTGTGACCATAATTAAACATGTTTTTCTCTGCGTGTATGTAGATCTTTTTTAATTTAACTTCGTTAGTAATTATGGACCTTATGACATGTTTAAATGGCATAATGTCCATTTGCAAAGTGTCTTAATGCCCACGGACATTATGACATTTTCCACTGTGTCATAGTGTCCATGGACAGACACTAAAGTACAGTAAATTATGTTAATTTTCGCAATATGCTTTCAATATCAGCTTGTATGTTTCTAAAAACAGTTTGCATTTATTTCTATTACGATATGTTTTAGAAGAACTTGTGTAATGCGATGAGAATGAAGATTTGAAGGTGGTACAACGTTCATTGGTACAAAAGGCACACAAAAGCTTTCGTATTTTGTATGACTTAACACGTTTTCTTGCATAAAATGACAATAGAACGTCAATATTACAAGGCCTGTATATTTTAAAAATTGTTCCAGATAAATCTTTAAAAAATTCCCGGAAATTTCCAGAAATTAATGAATAAGTGTATGCTCTACCGGAAATGGAAAAATGTAATCCCCTTAAATACACAAACATGTAAAGAGAAAAGACATTCTTCCAAAATTCTCTTGTCCTTTTATTTCAATCAAACTTTCCCCCAATTAAACTTTATGAAAAATGTTTTTCTTTCCAAATGAATTCTACTAACTTTGCTTACTGGACGCTTTCTAATTAGTTTTTTCTTATAAATGCATCGAGTGTATTTAAGAGGCAAAGAATTTAAAACAGCCAGCACTGGCTTCTGTAACAGCTGATTTTAGTTTTGGTTATTTTCAGGTAAATTTGGTTTGGCAAATCACGCCAGATCATTGTTGAATTTAATTTTAAAAACTTGTTCAACTGTACCGTAATTTCTGGTAAAATATTTATGCCAGTTAATAGAATTTCAGTCTTTGTGGTAATAATAATTCCCAAGCCATTTCCGAAAGACAATTGCATCTCTAAAACTCAATGTATAGTGAACTTTATGGGGCACTGGAATTACTGATTCCCATGTTTTTGCAAATAACCATGGTCAAAACGTTACAGTCAACTCTGAGCGATTCAAAGGCAGGCTAACTAATCTTTTCGTACCTTAATAAGCTGGCATTAATCTTGCTGACATGGCGATTTAACAGAATGGAGCCAGATAACATACAGCCGATGCTACAATAAAGTTTCTTAAAAGCAAACTCTTGATGAACGAAGAATTCCATTTTAAGAAATGTTAAAACAACTTCTTTAAGTGTAGCAAAGTATTCGGGATAAACTAGACAATCTTATATAAAAAAAACGTCTCAGTCATTGCAAAACATTTCTACGTGTTGTATTGCAAAAAAAAATCACTCATACGCACAGTTGTTCCACTTTAAATTATTGTGGGAGTTCAGTGTTTGGTGCAAACGGTCTTGCGAAAGACGAAATGCAAAGTAACTTTATATAAAATTAAACTTTTTAAGTTTAATTGTTGCTCTTTTGCAAGACTATTTGCACCAAATACTGATTTCTGCTATTATTTTACACCTCCACAAATATTTGTTAAGCAAAAAATTTCGAATAAACGCAAGTGCCACTTTAATAAAAAAAAAAAGCTAAACACTTGAGTTCCTGCTTGTAATATGTAAATTCACAAAAATTTATTTAAAAGAAATATTTTTAAACATCAAATATTCACGCCAATGTGCAACAAATAAAAAAATAAAACATATAAATTTTTTTGTTCATTTGTGCAACGCGATAAATGTTGCATGTAACACATCTCCGTGTATGCGTAACGTAAGATTAAATGTAGGGAAATGAACAGAATAAAAAGAATAATTTAATGAAAGATAAAAATATTTTAAGAATATGAACTCATTGCAATTTATGAAATTTATTGTTGGTAATTTTTTTCTTAAATACTTTTAATTTTTTGATTGTTAGTAGGATTTGGTAGACTTTGTTAAAGAATATTTAGATATACAGGTAGTAATGTTTGTCTGCCGGTAGAAAAGCACTGTCAATATGTTACCTGTCGGAAATAGATCGAGCTCGTACATTTGATACCCTACACGACAGTATATAAGGACAAATTTTGATATCTGGGACCCATGGTAAATCATGGACCCAGCAAAACAAAATAATGTTATAAGGTTATAATATTCATTAAAGTGTTCTTTGTGCCGAATATCACCTGCACATAAAATCTTTACAAGATTTGTTCGTCATACATTGATTTAAGAAAGGGGGCTAATATCGGACCTATGATCAAGTTAAAAATATTGTCATGACAAAGGTAGTAACTGTTATAAAAGTTATCGTCTTAAAAATTGTGACCTGTACTTTGCTCTGGTAACATGGACATACAACCAGCCAGCTGGACTTACGCACATTCTTAATCGATTCAGAAAGTTATTCTAAATTAATCGGTATACTTAATTCTAATACTTTTTAGTTTACACATATCAGCACAAAAGAACAATACCCTCTCAACTATTGAAGTGTAAGTATAAAATTCATAACTCTTTTTAAAGACTCCTAAAGGCCGTTACAAACTATCCCACAAAGTCTATCGTATTTTTCAAAAATGCTTCCCTGATCTAATTATTCTTTGAACATTTTCAAAAAACAATAACAACTTATCATGACAGGGTTGCATTTTCGTAATTTACTAAAGACTTTGTGGGATAGTGTAAGACGGCTTTAAACAGTAATAAAAATAATTTCAAATTTAAAATTTAATGAAAGTATGGCAGTATTGTTAAGCGAATGGGTCTTCAACTTTAGGCAAAACTCGTAAAGCCCATAATTAAAAACAGGGTTACCGTTGGAAATTTACTAAAAGGGTCAAAAAAGGGGCATTTCCAAAAAAATTGGGTCACAAAAGGGGTATTTTAAAGTAAAAAAGGGTCAGGTATTTTGCAAGCAGTATTTACCAAATGTCACAGATACTGAAAATTTTTAAATTTCGAGTTAAAAAGTATTGTTGAACAATAACGATATACAATGAGTTATGGGATTAGGAACATTCACCTTTTAACTTTAATTTTTACTTTACTATCGAAAAATTACGAAATCGTAAAATTAAATCTTCAAATGGAGTTCATTCTTTCAGATCCGTTTCGAACAAATTTAGAAACCAAAGTCTGTTTAAAAGTTTATTTTTAAGCAATGCTAATTTCAAAACACTCGATAAACTCAAGCCACTTACTTTGTGACAAAGAATATATAAATGCAACGAATTTATTTAAATAAAAATAAATATTTTCGTTAAATCTATGGTTTAAATTTCCAACCTCAAACTAAAACTTTTCCGCATTTGGCTTCATACGTTTTGCCATTTTTTTTTAAGATTTTTAAAACTTATATTCGTTGACAAAAGTCTCTGCTTTAAAAGTTGAGTCTTGGATTCGGAAACAATTTCATTTACTAAAAATTGTTACAAATTTGTAAATGAAATGAAATGAACACAGCTAAAGTAAATGTATTTTGTTTGGGTTCTATAAAAATGGGTTCTAAAAATTTTAAAATCATTAAGGCCCGTTTTCACAACTTTCCGATAGCTAAAGGTATGATTTTACTGGCCGGAAAAAAAGTGTTCCGTTACTACAACTTTACTTTAACATACCAGGTAGGATCAACCTTAATTTACTTTATCGCGCACTTTAGGTTAAAGTAAAGTTTTAATAACGGAACACTTTTTATAAGGCCGGTTAAAGCCCGCTTTTAGTTATCGGTAAGTTGTAAAAACGGGCCTAATTCTTGTATCTTTTGTTATTCGTAATACAAATCAAAAAATAGTCAAAAAGTAGCATGAATTGATTTAAAATGATTCATAAGTGTACTTTAAAAAATAGGCATAAAAGTGGCAAGAGCCATTAAAAAGGATCAAATTTGTCACTCTAAGGGCACGGTGTGCATATAAAAGCTTTAATTCTTTATTTTCTTTTGATTTTCATTTTCTGTTTACAAAAAGTATGAAATTTATTGAAAATATGGTTGCATTGTTGGAAGAATAATTGCCTGTATGTGAGAACAATAGAAACAGCGTTCTCAAAATAAAATAGATTTTATTCAGGGTTGCCGTTGAAAATTTCGAAAAAGTATCATAAAAAGGGTATTTAAGAAAGCAAGGTTCAAAAAGGGGAAGTTTAAAGTAAATTAGGGTCAAGTTTATTAGTATGTATTAATTAAATACATAAGACTAAAATAAAAGCAATAATACATACTTGAATTATAAATCAAGGTTTAGACACAGAAACAATTCACAGGTACATTCCAATATTAGTCATATTTATTATCAAAAAAGAAGTTACAAAAACCTTTGATAGAAATACTAATTCTACATTTTGTAATTAATTCTTCACTTGGAGTCCATTCTTCCAGCTCTGATTCGAGCAAATTGAGAGAGTAAAGCTCACAAGTTTCTAGTTTAAGTGTGTTTTTAAGAAGTGTCCGTGGACACTATGACACCGGACGTTATGACACGCTACCAAATTTTATATATATGTATGTTCACAAAACTCATGAGAACTTTCGTAAGAAATATCGAAACTTGTATTTATTTTAAAAAATGTTAAAAAGTATCATACATTTTGTTAAAATGAAACAAAGGAATAAATTAAAAAACGGGTCACAAAAAGAGTCATTGGCTTGCAGAAAGGTAAAAAGTGATACTTTAGTATCACAACGGCAATGCTGATTTTATTTCACAACGGCTCTCTACGTCAAATTTGTATATCAAATTGTATGGACAATTTCGTCTCGACGAAATTCTGTTTGAGCACTTACAGAATACTGATTTAGCGACGTCGCTAAAATGTGTTTAGAGTCCAATGTGTCAACCGGCTACTTGTAATGGAATGTCATAAAAAATTCTTCAAAGAGGTGGATAGTAGTGACAGTGGAACTGCCTGTAGTAAAATTAGTTTTATGAACCGCAGGGTAGTAGCTGTACATGAATTATTTCAATTATGTGTGAATAGAGCCCCCCTTTTTGTAGTCTCTATAAAAACACTTTTTCTTTTAAAATCTCTTAGAATTTTTTTTAATTTTTCTTTCTTTATTTTAAATATCCCATTAAACCTGCATAATACGTAAATATTGTGTAAAAAAATATGGTAAAAAAAAATTTAATTTTTCCTGTAATCAAAAGTCGTTGAACTTCTGCTAACAAAATAAATGGAAAATATTATTTCATTTCCAATTTTGTCTTCTATTAAAATTACTCGAAATTTTTTGTTGTTTTTTAATTATTTTGTTTCTAAATTTATTTCCAATCAAATGTTTGCATTATATGTGATTTTTTTATAAAAGTTTGTAAAGTTTTCTATTGCTTTATGTCTTTTTACAAAAAATATACAAATCAACAAGGCGAATTATACTGTTTATTTGCTATAACTTATTTAATTCAAACATTTCGATTAAAAAAAAATTGTTGCCAAAACGGATGTTTTATACTGAACATATGTATAAGGAATATACAATCTATTTTTTTTATTTTTTTTTCTTATTGAGAAAAATATGTTCCTTAAAATAAACGTTATTAAATATGTCATTTATAATTTGTTAGATTTATTTAAAGAAATTAAACCTTTAATTAATTTAATAAAATTATTTAAAAACAAACTGCTGCAGGAGAATTTTAGAAATAAAAGCAAAAATCTATTTTTATTATTTTTTTTTTTGGCTTAATGTGAAAAATATGTTCCTTCAAATAAACGTCATAAATATGTCATTAATAATTTGTAAGATTTAATTAAACAAATTAAACTTATAATAAATTTAATAAAATTATTTAAAAATAATCTGCTGCAGGAGAATTTTTGAACTAAAAACAGAAACTTGTTTTACAACAACAACTTACGTCACAATTTAAGAAGGCGAAACGTAATTAATTAAATTGATTGTCATGATTGGCTAAAAATACACAAATATTAAAGAAAGTCTGTTTAGAATTTACAGTAACGGTATTTACAATTTCTATTTGTATAGATTTTTAACATACCCTTGGTGGTCTTTTAGCAGAATTTATTGGATTTCGACAAAAGTTTTGTTTCATTGATTATTTAAAAATACATTCATACTTGTACAGTTTTCTCTAAGACTAATTTTCTTATTCTTTGATATTTAAAAAAACTTTTTGTTGAAACATGTTAATTACAATAGTCATGTATATGTGTATGTATATATAAAATTAGTTTTTCAAATATTTCAAAAAAAATTTTAAAAATCAAAACGACTTTCAACAGTTGTTGGGAATATAATTATCTATTAACGTTAAGAGTTTTACCTTGCATTTAATTGAAGAACCTTTTTGCACCATAAATAACCTAAATAAGGAGTTTTTTTTCTAGTTTTTCTTTACTTTTATTAAGGACCTGTCACCTTTTGAAAATCACTGAATCATAATACAATTGCCATATATCATTGCAGCACTTGCAAAATTTTGCAAACTTATTTCAACCTCAATACAGGAATCGAAAGGCAGGCAGACGAAATTTGTTGCTTTTAGTCTTTTAACACTGATCAACATCTAGCATCTACCATCAAAGATGTAGAAAATGTGAAACACTCGTTTACATTGGTCACATCTAACATCTTCCATCAAACCATTTTTTTAATAAAAATGTTTTTAAAATAAAAAATTTTTTTTTTCTACAAAAGTGCCAAAATGTATTTGAAGTTCAGTTTGTATATAAAAAATACCTAACAAAAAAACATTGCCATAAAAGAGAAAACATGACAAATGGTAACGCTGCTTTCAAACCCAATTTTTTTTGTCAGTGATGCCACAATAATAATATAACTTATTGCCACTTTCTTAGTGATGACACTAAAATAATCGAAAGATGTAGAATGGAATCAAATCAGATAGGAACATCTTTTAAAGATGTTGGTTGTAAGCCCTATGTATTTCTATTGGAAAGATGTTAACATCTTTGTAAATTGTGGAAAATTGATGGTAGATGTTAGATGTTGATCAGTGTAAAAACACTTTAAGGAGGCCACGCACATTGGTTGAAGTTCATAGAAAGAGCGGCATAAAATAGAAGAAGTTGTCGAAGGATAATGAAACTTGGCACATAAGCATTTTTTATTTGAATCAAGAAAAAATGGAAAAATCGAAATGATCCGCCTTCTTTTACGCCCACCTCCCATACAAAGTAAAAATTAAATTTTGACCTACGGCATTGTTTTTTGGCACATAGCATTTTTAAAAACTCAGAATCATTTGTGAGAAATTTGAAATATTTGAAATATCCGCCCACTTCCCATACAACTTGTATTGAAAAAGTGGCATAACTCCCTTGATTGTTAATGCATCAACTCAATTTTCACAAAAAATAAATATTATGATTGTAGAATGGGCTCCTGAAAACATATACCTGTTCCGCCCACTTTTACGCCCACCTCCTATATAAAAATCAAAAAGAAAAACATGAATACGTAATTTAAGCATAGTTTTTCAATAACTATTAAACATCATTATCGTACTCCAAATTTTTGATTTGCAGCATTGAGCGAAATCTATTTATAAATTAAAGATTATGCATTACGTCTTCATTACTCGCTGCAAGTCCAATTCTTCGCGAATGATGTAATTTATAGGCTCTATAGTATTTATTCCTCACTTCCTGAGCTTCCTCGGACAGCATACCTGATACAAATAATTAATTAAAAAGTAAAAAATACAAATGCTTTTTTTAACAATGAAATATATATAACACTTTTGACTAGTATGTTTATTACATTATGAAATATTTTTAAACAGTAAAGAATTATGGCAATAACAACAAACCATGAACCAAAATTCATGTCCACTGAAGTTGATGAACATTCAAATTTTGATGTTGCTTATATTTTGTTCTACGAAATTTTTTATATGGAAATCTCATCTATGACAATTGTTATTTTCAAAAATATACAACAAAGTCAAATGATAAGTTTACTGTGAGAGATTGAATATACTGTAAATTTGACTTCCATTTTAAACAAGCGAACATATATGAACTTTGAGCGTGTCTGTCCAAACAAATAATAAATATATCAGGCTTAAATTTCAGAATCATAATATTCAGATATCTGACAACAAAATTATCCAAATCGGCGAACATGAAAAAAATTAATAAATGGCGCTCTTGAACCAATGTGCGACGCACTGTAGCTGAAAATGGAATGTCATCGACCAAAAGTCCAATTTTATGTTATCCCCGATTTCAAAAATTGTAATCCCATTCGATAGAAAACATATTAGAACTACGGTATCAAAAAGAAACTGGATTAAAATATTGGTAATTGTGGGTTGCTTTAGAAAAAAATTATTTTTTGTAAATTTTATCAAAACTTAATTATGGTTTCTCGCGAACTATTATCAATAATGGGTCAAAATTGTTGTTATAATAGTGGTATAGAAGTATTTTAAATGGTTCGTTGGATTACTGTATAATTTATACATGATGTGTTATTAAAAGTTTCCACATGTTCTATATTTTAGATAAATCCTAATTTCAGAGAAATGGAACTTGTTAGGGTGAAAAGAAGTTAAAGAGATTTAAGAACCGTCGGCAAGATGAAGGTGTCCTTTTTAACACCATGTATAATTTTGCAACTTTTTGGAACTGTCTGTTGAACACTTTTTTAATTTAGTAAAATTACTCGTAACATTTCTTTTGCTCTTTTTATTTAACTGAAAAATAACACAATAATAATTCTGCAACTGATGCAATTCTTGAAACTGTCAAAGCCGGGTAGCTTTTGAGTTGATTTGAAAAAACTCCAAAGAGAGTCGTGAGAGTAACTTGTGGTAATTTTAAATTGGTATCCTCGGATATTCAAGTTTTTTAAAAATTCGCCAAAACTATATGTATTAATGGATTGCAAAAAATTAGACTTAAGCTGACTATTAAGTTATCTTCTTTACCTTTCGAGATATTTGGATAAAACGGATTTTGCCAGATTTTTTTTAACGAGTTTTCTAGTTTTTTAATCGGGTGGATTATGTTTAATATCAACCTGTTATCAATAGTGGGTTAAACATATTTTATTTTGATAGAAAAGCAACCTTTAAGCAATAGTGTGTTGTGTTGTTAAATGCTTATGCATTTTTTTATAAGTATGTATAGTGATATATTCCATATGAAGGGTTGGATTTGGAGGACAAGTTTGTTATAGAGAAATATTCGGGATACAAAAATAATGGGGGTTGCTTGTAAATTTTTATCTCTAGGGGTAACTCCTCAGTAGTTACGGGTGTTTTTCTCTCCGTTTGGCCCTAATTTCATTCTCACAGACTTCAATACGCGTGCGGCACCGCAATTTTAAACCAATCGAGCTCATATTTTTACCAAATTTTTTTTACTCTAACCAAACACGAAAATGGTCTACGATTTTGGAAAGTCGAAAATAAAAAATTAAGACCCACCTTAATGATTACTAATTTTTACTATTTCACCAAACGATTGCTATGTTCTTTCGCTGATAAGGCAATATTTTCTCTAGATATATCATACATAAAAATGTTAATATTTTTCGAATGAAAGCGTAATGAGTATGCTTGTAAAAGCAATTTTAAGTCAGTTTGACATTTGTTTTCCCCATATGCTCTGTCCAAAAAAAATTAAATTTTTCAAAAAAAAAATAATTTAAGTACAAAATTCTAGTAAGTTAACACACCGATTTTTAAAAAATAAGAACAGTAATGTTTTCTAATATGTCCATGATTGTCTGGAAAATTCTGATCAATATCGAGTGGTAAATAGTGAAAGTATTTGCAGTTTTGTAAAACCAAAAATATATTTTTTTATAGGCATTTTTCCGGTATTGGGAATTTGGGGTATTTGTTAATTTAAAATAGGGGTGCTTTCTAGTCCAGTGTTTTAAGATCGTTTCGTCAAACATTAAAATTATTATTTCTATATTGTAAACGAATGAAATGGCTTTCAATATGAGTAAAAATAGTAATTTTTATGATTAACATTCTATAAATAAAGATATAATAATGAAATCTGGCAGTTATGTAGATTAAAATGTTCTTAAAACAGTGAACTGAAAAACATTCCCACCCCTTTAAAAAAAAAATACGATAATTCTCAATGAAAATCATTTTCGTACTAAGTGCCTTAAAACTCCAAAAATTCAAATTTGACCTAAAATTTCGCAATAACTGTTAAGCCGATTTAAATAAAATTAAGACGGTAGGAAGGTTCAAGAAATCTTCTTCCAGCGAGAAAGAATTGCAAAATGATCTCTATCGGTTCAAAAGTTACAGATTTTTGGACGAGGAAAAACGATTTTCAGCCACTGTGCGACGTTGTATTCGTAAAACACCTGACACTTTTTCTCTCTACAAACTTTGGCTGTCTACCCTTTAATTTCTGTATTGTAAAAGGGGTCTTTTGAAATAAGTTTGCAAATTGGTAAGCGCTGCCAGGGGTCTCTCCTGAGTAATCTCAATCTGGGCATTTATTATATTTTTAGGGACCACTTGATAAAATAGTTTAATTACTTTTACTTAAATAAACGTAACTTCTTTTGTGCCCGTAAAAAGTCCGCGTTCTCTCATTAAAAGTTGTGCTCTATATAAAACGAACACATACAAAACTGAATACTGTGCGCACGAGGAACAAATGGCCTCTTTAAAGCTTCAATTGGACTCAATTGAGTCCATTCGCCATCGGTAGTGGCTGTTGGAGTTGTGGCCATTTTATTAATAGAAAAACCTTAATCTATGACCATCTGCAAGGTGTTGACGGTAAAAATGGTCGCGTCACGTGCCGCCCCTCAAAAGAGACTATGGCATAAACTCAAAAATAACTGCTATGATACTTAACGGTTGTAGGTAACCATAATATGATTGTACTAGCATTATTTTTCATTAATCAAAAGATATTATTTTTCTTCAATCATAATTAAGTAGCTGTGAGTGACTACAACGAATTATATCTCTCCCAAAATACGGCACTAAACACTGAATAAATTTACGTTATGGAATGGTATAAGTAATACTTTCAAATTTTTTCGAATGTGCTTTTTACTATGAGTCAAATTTAAATTTATAGAGCTTTCTAACAAAAGTCCTATTTCCACAATATTTCACATATTTTTTGCTACAGCCAACCTTTGGTTAACATTAAAGCTATTGATTGATATAATGAATGCTATAGAAATAGTTTATGAAAAATAAATAATTCCCATATTCTATTTTATTACTGTTATAGTTATTTTTACTTATATTTATTTAGCACCCTACTGTGCAAGCCTTTCAATTCTGAGGAAAATCATACCAAACGTGTATTTAATTAATTTATTCAATAATTACAAATTAATCTGTTAATCGCAATTAAATTTTCTTTGCTTAAAATTTTAATGAAAAAACAAAAACCAACAAAAGATACTTTTATTTATTTCCCATCGTAAACTGATGACAATTTATCTAATTATTCCAGAGTGTGACGTTAATTGTCACAAAAAATGTGAACGTCTAACGGCCAATCTGTGTGGCGTCAATCAGAAACTAATTGTAGAAGCCCTCGCAAATGTTAAAAGAGGTAAAAGAAAAATGGATAATTAATTTGTTTTTTTTTTTAATTAAACTAAAACGTTTAACTAAATAAACAATGATAATTTAAATCAAATAAAATTCTGCTTAAGAAAAAAACCAAACAAATAATAACGATCACATGATTTAGTTTAAAGCGAAAAAATAAATAAAATAAGACTGACAAAAGAAATTTGATTTAAATTTTGCAAACCAATTTGTTTAAATCTTGTTGTTGATTGTTTGTATATATATGAAACGTAATATATATAAATATATGTAAATACATACATATATTGTATATAGTAAATATATTTTTTTTGGATAAGTTATGAATTATTTCTTAATTTATAGATTGTCTTTAACCTAAAGTTTATTGCCTTAACTTTCTGACATTAACCTTCAATATTTTAAACAATTATTAGAGTCCGTCAAACACGACCATGTGATACACTACAGCACTATATTTACAGAAACATTTTCGAGACAGCACCCCATTTTTGAGCCATGAGCAATCAAGAACACGTTTTGAGGTTAAGATTCATAAAGGAGTTCTTTGTGTCGAATCTTTTTTAGATATTTAGACCAACAGTAGATGGGATTTATTCGTCTTAAATAGATTTTATGAAAGGGATTTATATGGCATCAGCAAAAAAATGTTGCCACAAAGTTATCGTTGCCACATTTTATTTCATTATTAATAATTAAAGGGAAGTTGTAGCATTAAATGCTATTTTCAGGAGTGGTATTTATACGGCACCTTTATTTAGACCGATTCCGATAAGACTTGGTGAGGTGATTTACGCAAAAGAATACGCAATTTATTAATTCTAAATACGTGTATAAACATATTTTGTCTCTAGATCACGTGTAATTAAAAACAAGTTAATTTTCTATATTTGGCTGTGTCCAATTTTTGATACCCTCAACTAACTGTAAGAATAGGAGTGGTAAATTTTTGACCGATCTTCACAAAATTTGATAAAATGTTATTACACTGTTTGTAATTTTTTAAGTCATGGATAAATAACCATATACGGACAAAACTACGTGATAAAAGACAAAAAAAAAACTCGTGTCTCCCAGCTTTGCCCAAAGCCATGCACAAAGAATGCGATTTGCAAGTCCAGGGTCATCAACATTATAAATATAAAACGAATATTTCTTTTTAAAATTTTTGTAATAGATAACATAGTATCTCAATATTGAAGTAAAGAAAAAACAAATAAAACTAAAAACTGTTCGGGAAATTTTTCACTTTTGCGGCTACCTAAACGGTGTTAAGAATCATTCCTAGAAAGTTCATATGCTCAAAACAGTTGTTTATTGAGATCTTAGGCACATTTTTGTAGTTGGTTGTTTCCTTAAATTTTTAACGGTTTGCTACCTATGGACCTGAACAGCGAAAAATATGTAAAAAAAATCGAATTTTTTTAAGTTTTTTGCGATTTTGATCTTGAATATGAAGTTTTTTTAATTTTATATGTTCACAATTTTTTTCACAAAGTTTTTATGGCAAGAGCTACAACTTTGTCTCAGAGGGTAAATCAAAATTCCGAACGGTTAGCAAGATATGATCCTGACAAAAATTATCACTTTTTTGCAAAAATGACACCGAGGCCCCAAAACTTTTGGTGTATATAAAAAAAAGTACATGACTTTGGGCAAAACTGGGAGACAGGAGTCTTTTTTTTTGGTCTTTTAAAACGTAATTTTGTCCGTATTAGTTATTTTTTTCGTGTTGCACTGTGTTATAATAGCATTATAATAGTTTTTTACGAGAGTGGGGCCTATGGTAATGTATGGACCGATCTTCACGAAATTTAAAAGTCTTATAAAACTGTGACAGACCAAAATCTTTTTCAATTGCATTATTCCTTACGGTTTTCCGAGCATTAAAGGGTTTTACGGGGCCTGATTTCTATTTCCTTTATTAAGAAAGAATTTGTTCAGAGTCGTATGTCAATCCCTGCATTCAGGGTTACCGTGAGAAATTTGTTTAAAATAATACAAAAGATGGTTTTGTTACAGTAAATCTACACGAAAGTAAATATAAGTCGCAACCCGTTTTTAATGGCTGTTATTTTTAAAAACAAATAAAAACAAAATATGTAGCTTTTTCCGTCTGAACTAAAAGATTAGTTATTTTAATTTTGTAACGACGATGCCAAACTAGATCGTCGTTCTTCATTTTGAAGATTTTTTTTTTAAATGGTAAAAGTCAGCCACAAAATAAAACAGTCGCAAGCTTAGATAAGCTTCAAAATTCTAAAATAAAGTCGCAGACCGTCAAAAAAGGGGTCAACTTGCGATTTTAGTCGACGATCGGTAACCATGTGTGCATTCCGCCACTACTTAAGGGTGGTAGTCTCACATCTTGATTTACAAATCTTATTCTACTGAAGAGATTTTGTTTTATTTCAATACAAAACTGCTTAGGAGAACTAGTGTTATGTATTTTAGAAACAAAACACGAGCGCTCTTGTGTGCCAGAACATTAAACTAGAAGCAATTTGAATTGTTCATAATTGAACATGTTTTCCATCGACAGACAGACTGACGGACATGGCTAAATTGACTTAAATTTCTTAACGACCCAGAAAATATATACTTCATTCACAACAAGAGGTGGAGGACATAAAAAGCACTTACAATTATTTTATAATTTTCACTAATTCTGGCTTTACAACTGTCAATAGATTTCTTTTTCTTCAAAGGAAGACAAAAGTGTAAACGCTTTGTTCGCAATGTTTCCAAAAAGTTACAAAAATAATCGCCTTGGAAACACATGATGTCTCGTTTTCTGCAGGGTATATGATTTCAGCATTCTTCCAAAGCAAGTCTAATATTATTTACCAAATAAGAATAGGAAACTTTGTCGTTTTTAATAGATGTTCTCACATACATTTAAAGCAACTGTAAAGGCCGTTTCATTTTAATACTGTTTTTTTTTTTTTGCCTTTTAAATTTTAAAAATTTGTTTACGAATCAAGCAATTTTATTTGATTTTTATCACTGTCGTAACATTTACTAACACACCCAGGACTAAGAACTAATATCTTGGTAATGTGTCCCTAATTCCATAAATAGGTGCCCGTGAAACCCGTGATTCTCCCAGTACACCACCAAGTTCAAATCCAGTTTATAAAATTGAAGGAACAGAAGAACAAGATGGTATGGATTTATTATTTAATTTACACAAATTTATAAATGATGGTAAACTGATCACTATTTATAATTAAGTTTACGATAATCTAATATTAAGCTGATTTCTTCTTATTTGCTTTGTATTAGATTTATACTATTAATTAATAACATATTAAAATATATTAATTTATTTTTTTTTTTCTTCTTAAATCTTTTTTTACAGAAACTTCATATACATATTCACAATTCCAAAAATCCGGACGTTTTACACCGCCAGCAACAATAATACCTAGATTTAAGAATTACACAGTAGATGATTTCCATTTCCTAGCTGTGCTGGGCAAGGGAAGTTTTGGCAAAGTAAGTAATGGAATGGGAATTGGAAGGAAATTGGGGAAATTAAGGACATATTTTGAAATCATCTTCTTAACTAAAATAATCTTCTTAACTTTCCAACAATTGCACAACATAATTTTTGTTAATTGTTTTTTGACTTAAAATTGTTTAACATGTCTTTTTGACTTAATTCTTTAGTCCTGAACTTCATTTATCCGGCCTGTTAACTTAATTAAAAAATGTAAAAAACTTTGTCGGTCAATCCCAACCAAATGATACCGTAAACCACAATATTTACAGACACATTTTCGAGAGTATCCAATCAAGGATTGCCAAGAATGTCCAACAAAAAATAAATTATATGAAGAGAGTTCTTTGTGTCGCAAATTATTAAGATATGTGGACACTTCCACAGAAAATCGCTTTTTTCGTTATGTTAGGCCACCAATCAATTAAGCTTGTATTTAAGACTCATGTTCTTCAAATTTAATTTCAAATTCTCGTGGAAATGTCCATAAACATCTAAATGAGATGTAATTGTCTAAAAGTAGTTTTGGGAAAAGCGGTTGTTTGGGACCTATGGTCCATTCTGGACCTACCCGCACAACATTTTTAAATTACTTAAAGGGTGGTCCAACCAAAACGCACAATGTTAATTATAAACATCATTTAAATATCATAATTCTGTTATGATAGAAGGATCTATGACAATTTTGTGTGAAAAAAGATCAAATACTCGCCACGGATTCGGTGGCATACCTCTTTCTGATGATTCATATTTTCAAGGACTCTGAGACAAAATTGACGCTCAATATCATCTAAGTGCCATATTATCTCATCCTTTAGCTCTTGAATTGTTCTCGGCTTATTGACGTTCACTTTTTCTTTAACATTTCCTTAAAAGAATGAAGTCTAACGGTGTCAAATGACATGATCGCGGCGGCAAATTAATGAGATAACACGGCCGTTGAATTTCTCACGCAAAAGAGCCTGTTGGTCCAGGTCCATATCATCAATTTCTGGCCACAAGAATTCCCTTATCATCTCGCGATAGCGAACACCAGGATAACCCCTTGACCGACTCATTTTCGAAGAAGTACGCACAGGTATTTCCACATCTCACAAAATGGAAAAATTTGCTTAAGGGGAAAGAAATAAAAAGATTGACTTGCCCAATTCGTAAATTTTTTTTCGTTTATTCTTAATAACTTAAAGCTGAATGTAAAGAGCAAAAAAATTGACGAAACAAACTTATTTCGTATGAACTTAAAAGCAAGTTCCAACATGAATTAAAGAAAAATGTACGTGTCTGAAAGAGCACTGACAATCAGGGGTGTGCTGGAAATCGGAAACTTAAAACGCAAGAATTTTAAAAGTCTTTTTTTAAGATATCTGTAATAAGAGATTCTTATGACAATTATTATAAAATTATTTCTCTATTAAACAGAATTTTATAACAAAACTTATAAAAATTTGATTAAAATTGTATTAAAAACACCTTCCAAATCCTGGCGTTTTACGTTTACGATTTTCAGCACACCCCTGAATAATTGGCTAATGACTTAACTTATTTTTAATTTATCCATGTGTGATAAATTTTTAAAACAATGTTGCAAGCAGTTATCGGAAAATTTACAAATCGAAACTAAATTTTTGCGGATTGCTTAATTCAAAAATAGCATCAGTCAATTTGTGATTAAAACGAAAAAAAAACTAACAGTTGACTCTTCTAAAACATACCTAATTTTTAACTCTTGCTTGATTAAAACAATTTTTTATTAACAAATTTTAGGTACTTTTAGCTGAATTACGTGATACAACTTATTATTATGCAGTTAAATGTTTGAAAAAAGATGTTGTACTCGAAGACGATGATGTCGATTCAACATTAATAGAACGTAAAGTTTTGGCCTTGGGTACAAAGCATCCGTATTTGTGTCACCTGTTCTGTACATTTCAAACAGAGGTGAGTAAACCGTTCGTATTTTCATTTAATTTATTTAATATTTTTAATAAGTTTTTCAACATTTATATGCGATTGTTTAAATTATGACAATTAATCATTAATTATACATTTATTTTGAAAAGATAGAAAGATAAATAAAAAACGTATTGTATTTAATGAATAATAATTTATAATGGCCAAATTTAAAACAAACAAAAATTATGGCAAAATTTAAAATAAGCAAAAGTTTTTTAACGAAACAAAAAAGAAAATAAATGGAAAATTATTATAAGCCAATACAAAAATGGTGGGATGAAAATTTGTTTAATTGTTGTTAATTTAACGATTTTTGCAATTTTTTTAAAGAAAATACTTTTTCCTAGTTTATTGCATTTAAAAATTTATGGTTAATTTAACATTTATTAAATTGTTATCGTTTTATCTTTTATTTTGTTATGATTAACAAAACAAAAAAGAATTTTATTTAATTTCTTGCAAAATACATAATAAAATATTTTTCCGAAAAATTCTGTAGAATAATTTCAACTACAGCTGCCTTTTCGCAAACAAAAATGTTAATTGTTTTATTTTTTTTATGTAAAACTATTTAGTTAATAATACAAGACACGCGAATGAATCTTTATTTATTTTTAAATACATATTCTTTATTGGCGTTTGGCATAAACAGACCCCAACTACAAAACAGAAACCCCTCCCCCTAGAACAAACAAAATTAAAGGTAAAAATTCTAAATTTAATAGCAAAATGACCGTCGTTCGCATTTCATGTGTTACTTTTGCCATTTCACTTCGAAAAGACTCATTTAGTTTCGATGGCTTTAAGTGCGAGTAAGTATTTGCTACCGTGAATGACTGTGCCAATGATCAAATTTTAGATCAGGGTATTTTTTCTGAACGCAATTAAAATAAAAATATATATATATATAAACTAGATTTGTAATGGGATCATTTAAATATATATCTACAATTTTTGTAGCATAGTTTTCGTTTGTTAAAATATTTAGCAACTAGTAAATAACTTTAGTGGAAACTATTTTTTTTTTTAATTAAACATAAAAACGATTATAAACAAATTATATTTTAACAAATTATGTTAACCAAGCAATAGTAGCGTAGGCTTTCAGTCCATTGCACAGTAGGATTCAAATGGCAAACCGCCTACTTTTGACCACTCCATTTCGAAAATCGAATGATGCAATGTTAAAGTAAAAGTTTTAAATATAAAATGTTCATATAATTTTGGTTTCTTTAGGAAAATTGTTTTTTTAATTTTGAAAAGTTTAAGTTAATTCCAATGAAGGATGCTAAGTAAGAAATAACAAAGTAAAGAATCTATGGAATGCCAAAATTAATACATATCATCTGTTGTCAAAAATGAGTCACCTACGTTTGTATTCAATTTCAAAAACGTCGATCCTTTAAGGTGATTTCGCCCCAGCATTTATTAGTGACAGCAACTTCGATATCGACTTGTCGCCTCCAAGAGTGAGCTGAACGCACTTTAAACATAAAATCACCATAATGGTGTCATTACGACAACATTTTGTTTATATTTTTGACAAAACTCCTTTGTTATATTGGCAATATTCAGTTGTCACTACGACAACACATTATTGTAAGTGTAGTGAAAAATAACCCATTATGAAACCAACTAATAAAAAACTTATGATGTGTTTTTATTCATTTTTTTATATACTTTGAAAAAAAATTTAAATTACATGAAAAGACAACAATTAAGAAAATGTATGGTTTAATTTGCCTTCATATTACTTTCAAAAGGATATTGTGAAATAATGTTTTCAATTAAACTGTATATCCTTTTTCTATATCCTTTTTATAGGTGTATGCTACTGCTTGCTTGTGTTTTTTTTTTAATCTAGAATTTGTATGAAATAAGAACATACAGATTTAGCCTTTCTTAAGAAAAAGGGGTTAGGTCTTTTAGACTCAGTTAACCTCATTTTTTTAATAGAACAACATATTATGCATATTTATTGCAAAATTTCAAATTATTTTTTTTTTAAACAGGACAAATAGGACCCCAGAAAATGAAAATATAGGGTTAATTTATTGCCATAAGATTTTTTTTATAAATCCTTATATACCATTATCACAAAAATACTTTACACTATATGACTTTATTATCACTTCTTTTATAAAAAAATAAAAATTGACGCTTCTTTTCAATTTTCCTTTATTAAGAATTTTACATACATTGAACGAACTTTTGTTCTTAGAAGAACAAAAATGACCCCTTAAAATGGAGTTAGAGGGTTATTATATTCTAAAACCAGAATCACCATAAAATTCTACTGAAGACATATGAAATAATTTTTTAGGGCAGAAGTCCATTTAGTATATGTATTTATTCCAAACGCCTTTACAAAAAAATATAAAAAATTCAGGGTCCTAAATTTCAAAAACCCTTTGGCAGATTTGCACAACTAGTAGTCTAGTTTCATTTCGCTTTGTAACTATTAAGGCTGGGTTTTTTGCTCCAAAGTCTTATTGCCTTAATGCGGTTGTTTTTAACTCTCTTATGTGATACTCTGAATACATTTTAGTGTTTCATAATACAAAACATTATCCTAATTCAAGAAGAAACCAGTGTATTTTCTTAGTATATGGGTAATTTTTCTTTCACTGTCCTGTTCCTTATCAGACTTTTTTTCAATATTCTAATATACACTTAGGATTCCCTTAATATATGTATGTATATATTCTTCAATTCTTGTCAAAATCCAAAATTAAGGATTTCTGATAAGTCGTTTAATGCCTCAAAGAATTCCTTTACTTTCAAGTTACCCACAATGCTTAGATCTTCTTGCCTTTGACACGTTTCTTTATCAAGAAATCTCATTAGTTCTTAATCTTCTTCCAGTTTTATGTCGTTATTATCGAATTTCTCAATATTTTAAAAAATCAGTTGATGAAACTAACTTTTTGTTGAAACAAAAATTTCCCACAAAGTGTCGAGGCGACTAAGACCGCCCCTGGTTATATATCCGTTACGCACAAATATCTTAAACACATTTGAACAGCCAATATTTAAAATAATTATAGTGACTTTTCAAGCATTCCGAAAAAATTGAACTAGGATATCCTACTTACAAGACAACACTTTGCTGGGTTCGTTGGCAATTTCAGACCCGCCCACCTCAACAACAAACAGGCAACATACTGATGGCGTATGATAATATTATTTAAATATCACGTTCACATATTACGTTGTATTTTTTCTTTTCTTTTTTGTTTAGAATACAAAACACAAAACTAATGTTTGATTTTCTTAATACAAAACTCAAACAATAGAAATTTGTATCTTTTACATAAAATACACTTTAATGCTTTAGTTTACTCGCAACAATTATTTGTTGTTTTAATTATTTTTATTTGACTTTTTTAATGTTTTACACATTTGTTTCTTACATTGACACATTTAACACTTTAAAATGCCAAAGTCTAAAAATAAACAACAACCAAAATATACATAAATACAAAAAAAAACAAATCATTTATAACATTGTAGGTGAAAATTGTCAATTATACAGGTGTACTTGACTGGCTGACTGACTAGCTGACAGACAGGCTGCTGCAAAAAAGATAATCAAATCAATAGTAAACATGTCTGCAATTTTTTAAGGCCGAAATTTAAGCCCATGACAAAAAATATGATTGAACATTAATTAGCGCCATTTCAAGGTTAAAATTAAAGTGACAAGAAGGTGATATTTAGAATAAAATCACACAATCATATTTAGATCTAAGAGGGACACATACATACATTAGTATGTATGTACATACTAACATACAAAATTATAAGTAGGACAAGTCTAAACGTCAAAAGACTAAAGGCAGAATTAGTCTTTACTTTCTGTTCTGTTACGAATCAGCTGATTTGTTTTTGTTATTAAAAACCCTGTGCAATTGATTAGTTTTTCTGCTCTGTTACGGTCCAATCTGTAATATTAAAATCTTGTTAAGTAATTGTAAGTGACAGCAACAGAAACAGAAAGTAAAGACTAACTGAGCCTTAACAGCCATATTCATAAAAAGTTCTTATTTTAAGCTTCAAGTATGTAATAACTATCAAACGCTTTTTGTCTTTTAATCCTCTTATGAAAATTTGTATTCATAAACGTACATTAACAGCTTCTTTACTATTAACTGCTTGTAGCAATTTTGTGTTTAAGTATGGCAACTTTCTTTATATTTTGCTGCCATTTTCTTGCTAGTGATGCATGAAACTTCTATTCGGTTCACATGGTATTCTATATTTAATTTTTTTTTATATTTTTTTTTTAATTGTAGACCTTAAAAATTATTCTTTAGAAATAAAACTACATATTATTTTAGTTTCTGAACAAAATGTTGCCGAAAGGTATCATAAAAACTTTTGTTTGTACTTTTTTTAATATATAATAAGAAAGTATTCGAATAAAAAGTTTGTTTACTTTTTATTATGATTTGTTTATTTTCTTCTGTTTTAATATTTTTGAACAATAATTTGTTGTTTTGAACAAAATAAAAACAACTAGTTGCACTAATTCAAAAAATAATCAAAGAGAATATCTGCATTTGCCCCTGAACATATTCATTTCAATCATACAAATTTTTTTTTAAATAATTAAATATATAACAGCATTAGTTGTATTATTAAGGTTTTAGATACACTGACGCACAAAAATAAAAAATTAAAAACCCTTGTCTTGAGTTAAATTTATTTTTTTTAAACGTATTCCACTCGCAGCCCACTAAGCGACCAAAACTACCTTAAAGGAAAAGACATGAGCCAAAAAATACTCATTTAAAAAAATAAAAAAAATTTAAATTAAAAAAAAATAATTAAAACCAACAAAATTTCGAAAGATTAAAGAAAAAGCTATCTAATTTTTTTGGGCAATTTTTGCTAACACCAATAGGTAAAAAGCAGGGAAACCAAAAAAAATGCTCTAAAAAATGCCCCAAGAATTCAAAAATTGCTAATATGAAAACAAAATATTTAACAATTAAGTAACAGTTCTTTTGAATAAAAACAATCCTGAAATTAAAATCGGTACAGCCCAAACGTTTGCAGACGAATTTTAGCGATTTCAGCCTATTTAGATACGATGTGCAGTCATCGGCTCACATAAACAAAGTTATTTTAAGAGGTTTAAATTCATATAATAGTTATTTGTGCCGAATAATATCTAAATATTAACATCCATATAAGATTTTTTGTCCTTAAGGTATATAAGGGACGTTCGCTAAATTGTTAATTAATTTTAACATTTAAAAGGAAGGTAAATCTGTTTAAAGATGAGAGCTTTCGGCAAATATGAACTGATTCCAAAAGAGTTTAATTTGCAGTTAAATATTTTTGGGGCGAACTTAATCTAAAAGCCAACATAATACGGACACAAAGAGTCTAATTTATAAAGAAGATTTTATGCAGAATATGTGAAATTATAGACCGATGCTCACTATTTATATAGACTTCGTCCTTAGTACAATTAAAATATTCTAACTTTAATCAAATAATCTACAAGAATGCAACTTGTAATTTACGCACATGTTGACATGAACAGACAACCAGCCATACGGATGGATGGACAGTTTTAAAAGGTATATTAATTGATTATATAACTATAAAATTTTAAAGTTTCGAGTAAATAGAGATAAATATTTAAAACAGAAATGCCAAAAGTTCGCAAAAAAAATTATTTGCTCCGAAATAGGCATAAAATAAATTTAACATGTATCAAAATTTGCCTCAAAAATGCTAAATAAGCGCTATTAACTTAAATAGGGCTTTTTTAACAAAATTATGCAAAAACAATGCTGCAACGGTAAAATATGCAAAAATATGCACCAACAAATCGATGCTAAACTTCTGAAAATGCTCTAAAATAGATAAATATATTGCCTTCGCACGAGGTAAAACATGCAAGTGCATATTTATGGTGTCCCTGGTAATAAGTTACATGGATGAAATAGAATACCTGATTGGCCAAAATGCCAAATTTTGATCCCCTCTAAGTCAAAAACCTTTTCCAATAGGACTAACATTGGTGCAAATTTCATCCAAATCGGAAGACATTGATTTCAAACGTTGGGTCACTCGACATGAAATCCCATATATGTTTGTATTAATGTATATAAATGAAAATGCAGTGGTTTTAAACTTTTAAATACAACATGTTTATATAATAACGGATTATCAATTTTTCGGTTTCAAAATTAAAGTTAAATAAAACACACATAAAGCTATGATTGCTATGAAACTTTTATTTCATTATGATGCTTGACACTGACCTTGAAGTACGACATACAATGTCATTGAAATGCCAGCCACTAGATTAGTTGCAGGAGTCAATCCTTTGACGGCCAATTGACTTTGCCGAAACGTGAAATTACGCATTCTGAAATTTTGTAATGCAATAAAGCCAAAATCGGTCGTGTTGTGTGGCTCATGGCACCCTTTTGTTGAAACCACATATCGTCCAGTCCGTAGACTTTAATTGCAGGCCAACAAAAAGACGGTTATCATACGGCCATAACGCTTTTTAAATTTCCTAATAATCTTGCCGAATTCATGCCAGGTCGACTATGACGATCGTTATCACCCCGTAGTGCTAGAAAAGTGGCCACATTTGAACAACTACTTTTTTGTAGTAAGTTTTAAATATTTTGATGTGATCTTCGATTCTTGAATGATCCAGAAATCAATAAATATCATCGAAGTTTTCTTTTACCTCTTCTGCGGAAGAGTGCAATTTAAACAAGTTTTTTCAAAATATCCAACTGAAATATGCAATAAATGCAAAAATATGCATTCAAAGCAAAATATGCAAAAATAAGCACTAACAAATCGATGCCATTTTACTGCAAATTTCTTGATTCGCAAAGATATTTTGTGTATGGCAAACTCCGACTGACGAGAAGAAAGCTGCATTTGCATAAAAATCCGGGTCTTGGTAATTATATATTTTTTTAAATGTTATACAGATTTTAAAATCATAGAAATCTAGCAAATTCGTCTGACTTTTGATCCAAACACATTTACGTAGAGACGGTATGCATCTTAGATAGAATATGAACCGATCTATCTGCCTATAAAACATAACGAAACGTGCTTTTTAAGCTTTTAGAAGGATAAGTTGGTGATCATAATTAGACTAAAATGGTCAGCCTTTTACATGTTTGTAGATCAAATATGAATGAAAAGAATAATAAGGACTTTTTAAGATTGCAAAAAACACTTTTAAATTCATTATAATCGCTTTTACTTGTTACTGCTATTTAAAGTCGTTAGAAAAAGACTAACATTACTCAATTAAAACTCAATTCAAACAAATTCTGTTAAGCAACGTTAAAATGCTTCTTACACCCAGAGAAAAAACTTGTTTAATTAAAGTTGCATCCAACAAAATTATTTTTAAAGAAAATTTTAAACATATTATGTTTAATTTAACCATGTTTTTGTCACTGACAATCATATTATGGTTAAATTACTCCTCCATAAAGAAGCAACAACCATATTATGTTTGCCTCCAAACATAATATGGTTAAAAAAACTAATATATGTTTAACACTTGTAATAGCATTGTTGGTTTTCAACCATAGCATGTTGCTCTTTAATTTAAAACAAATAACTGTCATATTTAACCGTATTATGTTTAGAGACAACCATAATATGGTGGTGGCTTCTTGATGGAGGACTAATTTAACCATAATATAAGTTTCGGTGTCAACCTTTGGTTAACATTTATGTATAAATGCTTCTTAAAGCATGACGTGTTGTAAGCACGTATTAACTATAATTTCTGATTAGCCAAGAAATGCAATCAAACTACTTTAAATAATACTGCCAACACTTCAATAACTACTTTTTTAATAGTTTGTTTATGAATCGGAAAATTAATAGAAAATCTTTATTAATTTAGCGGAATGTGTAAATTTTTTATATTAATTTATATTTTTTTAATATTCTTTATTTCAGAGTCATTTGTTCTTTGTTATGGAATACCTTAATGGCGGTGATTTAATGTTCCACATACAAGAAAGTGGTCGCTTTACAGAAGAAAGAGCACGTTTTTATGGTGGTGAAATCGTTTCGGGTCTGAAGTTTTTACATAAAAAGGGCATTATATACAGGTATTATAAAATACAGTTTTTAAATTTATAAAATAACTAATATATAAACATTTATTCTTTCAAACCTAAACAGAGATCTCAAATTGGATAATGTTTTATTAGACTACGAGGGTCATGTACGTATAGCTGATTTCGGTATGTGTAAATTACAAATATATTTGGATAAAACAGCGGATAGTTTTTGTGGTACACCAGATTATATGGCGCCTGAAATTATTAAAGTAAGTTGAGAAGTTTCTAGTTTGAAAATTAAATTTTTAATTTATTTCTATTAATATTTCTAGGGCGATAAATATAATCAAAATGTTGATTGGTGGTCATTTGGTGTTTTATTATATGAAATGCTTATTGGACAATCACCTTTCAGTGGTTGCGATGAAGATGAGCTATTTTGGTCTATATGCAATGAAATGCCCTGGTTCCCGGTTTATATATCAGCAGAAGCAACAAGCATATTGAAGGGGGTAAGTTGGCAATAAAGAATTCGCATAAATTATTTCGGTTAAAGTTTTTAAGCAGCGAAAGTCACCTGTAGCCACCAGAGGTCGGGTACAATCGGGGTTTTTGTAGAAAAATAAGCATGGTTGCCACTTAATATTTTCTATCCGACCAAAATTGCCTATAAAACCTACCAAAATCCTTTGAAACCGATCAATTTTTTTTATATATTTAAATATAAAGTTTGATTTTTAAAAAAAAATTTAATAAAGAAAATCAGCCTTATTGTGGTTGTCGATTAAAGTACACAGTTTGTATGTAACTTTAAATATATTAAAGTCAACCACAATAAGGCTGAGTATACCAGGAGTATAGCCAGACCATAAGATACCCTACACCACAGTATTTAAAAACTAATTTTTGAGAGTGTACCAGACCCGCCAGTGACCCGCCAGAACAAAATTATGTTATGAGGTTAAGATTCATATAAAAGTTCTTTGTGGCGAATATTGTTTAGATATCTTCATCTCTATAAGATTTGTTTGCATTTGAGTTATTTTAAGATGGGGGTTGATACGGAACCGATGGTTAATTCTTGACCTAACAGTAATAACGTAATTTCGTAGAAGCTATCGTTAAATCTATTGTCCCAATTTTTATTTTATGTCGTTATTGACAACAATTATAAGGATGCTATGGCATTAAAAGCTATTTCGGGAGTAGTATTTGAATAGGAGCAAAGGTCAAATATCGACCGATTCCAATAAAATGTTGTAACTAAATAAGTTTATACCAAATTTAAACTAAGAAGCCTGTATAGGGGCCATGAGGAATTAAGGGCCGATTCCCACCACTTTTAATTGGCTTGATCGTTGTGCGAATTAGAACTTATGTACCAAATTATCATTCAACATTTGTAAGTAATTGTCTCCGACTACGATATTATGGTTAAATATGTACTCCATCAAGAAGCCGCAACCATATTATGGTTGCCTCTAAACATTTTATGGTTAAATATGACAATAAGTGATTTTAAAAATAACAATAGTATTTTCCTCTTTTCCAAGAGCAACATGCTATAGTTGAAAAACAACCATTGTATTATAAATGTTAAACATGTTTTAGTTATTTTTAACCATAACATGTTCGGAGGCAACCATAATATGGTTGTGGATTCTTAATGGAGGTCTTATTCGATCATAATATGGTTCTTGGTGACAATAATATAGTTGAATGAAACAAAATATGTTTAAAATTTTCTTTAAAAATTGTTTTGTTGGAGGTGACCATATTTAAACATGTTTTTTCTTTGGGTGTATGGTTGACTGTAAAATAATTATTTTGCTAACAACTAAATAATGATAACTTTAAAAACATATTATATTACTTACAAATGTTGAATGATATTTAATAGTCATAGCATGAAAACTTTCTATAATCGAATTACTCCCTTAGCAAAAGGTAAATAGTTTCTTGCGAGCTTTAATTTTCCGATATTGGGGTGGTACGAACAGAGATCTGGTGGATAAATACTAGAACGATATACTTTAGGTCAATGACCCCTGAAGGCAAAACATTGGGATTCTCGAGACAAAAACATTGATATATCATATTTTAAGATCGGACTGTAAGTGCCTAAGATATTAAATTTAAATAGGCAACCCTTACGCTCAGCAAAAAAACATTTTTTTTCGAAACCTCTTAGCAAAAATACTTTATATTAGAGGGTATACGGGGAAACTTTATTGAGATATGGTCTAATATACAGTCAGCCTGCTAGGTATTCGGACGGACGGCAGACATCTTTCGATCGAATCAGAATATCTACCGAAAGTTTTTGACTTCATAAAAACAGGATACAAAAAGACTGTCAAAGCATCCCTTTGAACAATTCTTACAATTTCTGCCTCTAAAGAAAGCAATCTTGTATAAGCACAGGGGTACATAAAAATTGTTTTTGAAATTCTTTTAGTTTAGTTACCCAATAAAAAATAGAGCTTCCAACGAAGCAGATTTGTAAGGGAGGAACGTAGAAGTATCGCTTACCCTATCGCTTACGGAAGGCATGAATTTTATATGGCGAGTTCCCACCTTGAAGCAATACATTTTTGACAAATAAAGCGCCTTATTTAGCCCGTATAAAAATTGTTGGAAGTAACGATCAACTTTACACAATGAATGTTTTGTTACAGTTATTTTTTAGTATTCACCCTTACAAAACTGCTTTGCATAGAATTCTTTCACTTATTTTACTGAATATCTGTATGTAATTGTGCGCTTATATTTTTAAATATACCTTAAGTTATTCGCAAAACTATAAAAATTTTATTTGGTATTTTTTTAGGAATCAAAAGAGCCTTAATATTTTTTGGCAGTAGTTTACATACGTAACTTGAACAAGGGTAACTTAAAATGAATTAACATTAGCATAGTCTGTTGCCAATCTGATAAAATGTTTGAAAGAAGTATTGTTTGTTAGTAAACAAATTTGTATACGAAGAAAAATTGAAACGGCATCTGACTTAGTAAATTCAAATAAGGCAAAAATAGTATCCATTTTAGAAATAACACCGCCAAAGTAACGTGCAACTCAAAAAACAATAAATTTGTTTATTTCCATTCGGATAGTTTAATCAACAATTGAAGAAAATCATATGCTTTGTAAAATAGGTATTAAAATCTCCTTTGCCTGCTTTGCGGTCAGTACTTCAAATTGGTGGATAACCGATTTTACATGGTGGGGTACCATTATAAAATCAGGCTGTTTATTTGGGGAGTACTCTTTATAACTCAGATGGACTACTGGTGGAGACCATACATAACACTCAGGAGCAGTGTTGCCAAAACTTATTGAGGAAAAAATGCTAGATTTTGTTTAAAATAATGCTAAGAAAATTTATATAAAAAAATATAGAAAAATCTTCATTAAAGTAAGGGCCAAGAACATTTTTTATTTCCCTTGAATTTTTGTGCTTTTTTGTTTCTACATGTTGCTCCAGCCCACTTAATTTAGAAACAATTTTGCATTTGCTGTAATTGCAAAAGGTTTTTTCATCTGTTTCGTTCACCCATTCTTTTCACTTTAGGTGATTTATCCAATCTTTGTGAAAAGGTTTTATTAATTTTTGAAATTTTTTTTATATCCACATTAATGGGCATTTACATTGTGGCATTTGTTATCTAATTCAATGTTAAATTCTTTCGTTTTTTCATAATTATTTATATTACATTAATGGTAAATATTAAAAATACCACAAGAACTAAAAAATGCTAGAAATTATTAAATAATGCTAGAAAATGTGCTACATGCCAAATTACTTTGAAAAATGCTAGATCTAGCATGAAAAATGCTAAATTGGCAACACTTCTCAGGAGTGTGTTCTAGAAATTTTAGGCTTTCTACAAGAAGCTTTAGATCAAACAAGGACTTTGGAGGAGCCTCCTAACTTGCTTAATATCCTGACAATCTTTATATATAAAATTGATCCGTTACTGACTGATTCATCATCGCACAGCCTAAACGACTGAAGCTAAAAACTTGAAATTTGGACCCAAATCGATCCACTAAGACGGGGTTTTTGGAAATTCGAATGTTTATGGGCTAAAAATGAGTAAAAACGGGAAAATTCGGTAACCTTATATCTCCAAAACTAAAAAAGAAAAAAATGTACAACTTATCGTTGTTCCTTAGAAAAATAATCGTACAGGTGTCTGGTACTTTTTTTAAATTTGGCCCTATTAGGGAGTTAACGGGTAAAACCAGAATTTTGGTACTTTTGTGGCACCCCATCTATCTTTTGAACCAATAAACATAGAAACAATGTTAATACCACATTCGAAATTTTTTTCGAAATTCGAACATTTAAGGGGTGAAAATCGTAACTATTTTTGATCCTTTTTTACAAAACATTTGTATCCATTCATTGACATATTCGTACTAAATTATGGCCTGTCACTACAATACTGAAATTTTTTATACTGTAATGGGGGGAAAAAATAGTACCAAACAAGGAAATACGGGAAATTTTATATTTTTCTTTAGCTTTTTGGTTCTACAACTGTTATTTTTTTAATAAACTTGGCACGAAAGAAAAGGAGACGCTAACGAAGTAGCGGGTTAAATGCTAGTATAGATACAAAAGTTAGCTAACAATTTTACTTTAAAACTTAGAAAAACTTGCTTTCCTAGTTACTTTTAAGCATTTATCAGTAATAAAAGGTCATGATTTAAATAGAAATCTATATCACACTCCCTCAAAAACTAAATAAAGATTAAAGATTTCTCAACGCAAGGTGAGGTGAACAACAAATATACCTCCTAAAAATTTTTGATATTTTTAGTTAGGCTCGAGTTCATCAAATTTAATTTTCATTAAATTATTTTTACTGAAGGAAGGAATTTTTACAACTTGGAATTTTTTTATTAAAATTTTTTTTTTTTTTTTGATAATTTTCTTGGCTGAGCTGGGGCTCGAACCTGGGTTGAATTTACAGTAAAAATAATTTAATGAAAATTAAATTTGATGAACTCAAGCCTAACTAAAAATATCAAAAATTAAAATTAACAGTTCAACTAAATCACAATTGTTCTTAAAGATTAAAAACTTTCTTGGGATTCTGCCATGGAAGCCTCGAATGTCTATGAGTGTCATTCGCTTATGAAAACACAAAATTTCAGACTTGAAAATTTTTTGTCATACAATTTTTTACAACGTCAATAATTTTTATAAAATTTAAGCTTTTGGAAAAAGACTATAGTAAACGTATTGGATCTCAATATAGTCCAGCTGGCGATATTGTTGAGCACATATTCTTTAGACCTATTGATTGGAACCTTTTAGAGAAACGTCAAATAGAACCACCATTTAGGCCGCAAGTGGTAAGTATTCCTACCAAATAGTAGATTATAATTTTTGCTTACTATTTTCTTAATTTCTTACAGAAACATCCTTTGGATACACAATATTTTGATCGTGTATTCACCAGAGAACGTGTACGATTAACTCCAATAGACAAGGATATATTACAATCTATGGATCAGAAACAGTTCCTAGGTTTTACTTATACAAATCCCCATATAACTTTGGATTAAGCTCTAACCCTTTTTCAACACTTTTTAAAAAGAAAATACAACGATAAACCTCGTACTTTTTCGAATTTTTTTCAATGGAAAAACTATAAATTATTTTATTTGGAATATAAAGCCTTTTAGTAAATGTGGCCCTTCTGCTTTATAGTAATTGGCATTGAATTTAATTTCAAAACGTGCAAATTACTTTTGTAATTGTTATTTTTTGTGATTTTGGTCCAGAATTGAATGTCATTTAATTTTTTCCTTCAATTTTATTTGCTCATTGAAAGCATTTCCAAAAACAAAATAAATCGCAACGATTTTTTGGAAATCAACACCAATATTAAGCTAAATTTTTTTTAAAAAACTTTACCTTTTTGCATACTTCTTGTTGTTTTTTTTTTTTTTTTGTAAAAAATGTGATTCCCCATAATTTCTTTAATTGAATTGAAGTGAAAATGTTTGCAAATTTCCCCTTCCTTCCTTTTAAGAACCCCATTTCCCTCCAATTTTATATACATACATATGTATGTATGTATGTATGTATGTATGTAAATAATAGTCCTCTTTAAATATTTGTATAAAAACCAGTATTTTATAACAAATTATTTAGAACTTTGTAATAAGAATTAACACAAACACTCGTTATTTTTAAATTTTATTTACCAAAGAAATGCACACACTCATAAACACAATCTTTTAATTTAAATTTAAACAAATTTTTTTGTTTAAATTTCTGTTAATTTTACTTGTTTCAATTTTTTTTTCTTAGTGTTTAGTTTTAGTTATTAAGTTAATATTTTATGATTTAATTGTTAAGTAAATTATTGTAAAAGAAAATGTAACTTAAATTCCCTCCCAATTTAATTTAAGCAAAAAAATTAATTTATGTATTTTAAAATTTATAATTTGGCTTGAAGTTATAAATATTTTTACAATATTTATAATAAAAATATTCAATTTATATATATTTTCCAAATATTTTGAAATCTTAGTTATTAAGAAGAACAATTAAAGAAACTTCATCACAAATTTAATTTACATATTGTACTGTAAACGTTGTTAAATAGAAATTACACAAAAGAAAAAACCTAAATAAAAAAATTTAATAATAAAAATAAAAAATATATCCTTTTTCAAATTAAAACACGTTCTCAAATCATTCATTTTTAAATAGAACTGATCAATGATTTAAATGTTCCAAAAAGCGTAGCAAATAATAATTTTTGAAAATATGGACATGGAGTCTAGAATACATCAAGTAAGATTGCTATGCCGAATCTTATATACCCTTCACCATGGTGCGATAAGAAAAGAAAGCTATACAAATAAATTAATTATGTATTTTAAAATCGGTTGTTCGTTTAATACAAATTTTGTATGGTGGCATGACATACATACATATGCCCAATATCAAAGCGTACATGGCACATCAAAAACTGTCATAATGTCCATTGTTGTTATGGCAGTTTTATAAGCGTCATAATCACTGTTGTCAATCTTTAAGCCTATACATACATGCATATATTAGTTTTGTTATCATAAAAAATCTTTATAACAAAATAAAATAAATAAAAGGAACCAAAATTTAGAAAAATCAAAACATCAAAACTCTGTAAACAACACAAAAAACACATAAAAAAAGAAGAAAACATAAACAAAAATATAACAACAGAAATTGTTTCAAAAACCAAGCATCTAATCAACATTACAACAAACCAAAATAAATATATTTAATATCTCAATGCTTACTAGAAATAACAAGTAGTTAAGAGTGCTATATTCGGCTGCGCCGAATCTTAAATACCCTTCACCATTGTGGGAGCAGAATACAGAGCAACTAGACAAAAACTAAATAAAACTGGTAAATATTTTTTTTAAATCGTTTTTAGAACATAAAAATTAAAAAAAAAATTCTCTTTGAAAAACCAAGATTTGAACCAGAGGACTCACAGTTTCTAAACTCAACCCCCTAGACGACTGAACCGTAAACGAACGTTGTTTGAATATCATTAAAATGAAATATGGCCCGTTTTAGGTTTCACAACTCAACTGAGTGTTAAATCAACTCAGCAAAGTTGTAAAACATAATACAAAAATTATAAATCAACTTATTTGAGTTGTGAACCGTAATAGTGACCTATATTCACCAAAATGATTTGTACCATGTATGTGTGTTTGTTTGTGTCTTTTAAGGGCCAAATACACTTGTCAAATGCTTGTCCACCCGGCGAATTCAACGTGTACGTGTGCTGGACGTAATATTCGCCGTCATATCAAAATTTTTTGATTTTTCATCAAGCTATGTCGGTGTCACACATACAAACACATTTTCACTAATACTACCACAATGCTTGATGAGAGCAAGAAAAAGAAAATCCAGCATGGATCTAAACGATAGATTAAAACGAATAAGTAAAGTAATCAAAGTAGCAACAAGAGACGCAATGAGATATTATTATCAGGATAAGTTAGAAAAAGTTAGGCATGACCCTAAGAAATGCTGGCAGTTATTAAATCGAACACTTGGCAGGGAAAAGAAGTCTGAAATAAAACTTAAAGAGCATCAAGGGAATATGATTAATCACGATGATATGAAGGCTGAAAAACTTTATCTATATTTTATAAACTCCATGCAAGATTTAAAACAACAGATAAGTTGTATTCCAGGAGAAAGTTGGAATGACTTTAGATCGCTTCGACGTCATCGTGTCTTTTTTAGACTTAAGCATACAGATATCAGAGAAACTCGACAATTAGTTAAACTTTTAGATGTACAAAAATCACCTGGGTTTGATAATATTTCATCTAAATTAATTGTTCAATATGCTAATGAATTTGTTTCACATATTGTAAATATATTTAATAATTCAATTAACACTTCAGTTTTTCCCGAATTATTAAAAATCCAAAAAATCATTCCGATTCCAAAACAAATATCTGCAGATGCAGTTGAGAAATATCGGCCAATTGCATTGTTATCAATAATCGATAAAATTTTTGAAAAGCTAATTTGTAAACAATTGACAACATTTTTAGAGGAGGAAAATCTTTTAGCAGATGAATAATTTGGTTTCCGAAAAGGATGAGGCTGTTATCAATGTTGTAAACTACATATGTGATTGTTTAGACAAAGGCTACACTGGAGTAGGAGGTTTATTCTACGACTTTAGCAAGGCATTTGATTTAGTAGAACATACAATTTTGATTGAGAAAATGTCGTTTTATGGACTTTTTGGACGAGAGCTTGCATATTTTAAGAGCTATCTAGCTAATAGAAAACAATATGTTGTAGTAAACTCAAAGAGTAGTTCAATGAAACAAATAAAGTATGGGGTACCACAGGGTAGTATGTTAGGACCTCTACTGTTTAAAATTTTTATCAACGATTTAAATAATATCGGGTTGCAAGAAAGAATGTTTTTGTATGCAGATGATCTGTGCATTTTTTACCCATTCCAGAACGTAACAGCACTTCAATCATCCATTGTTTATGATGCAGAACTAATTTCTAAGTTCGCGAGAATTAATAAACTGGTTTTTAATGCAAACAAAACTAAATTTATAAGGTTTAGACCGCATCAGGGGAGGAATAATGATTGTATGGTGGTGATAGATGGAAAACAAATAACAGAGGTGAACGTTGTCAAATACTTGGGGGTGCATCTCCAAAGCAATCTTGCTTGGCAGTCCCACATTCAGTATATAAGATCCAAAATATCTCCAGTGGTTGGAATTTTGTATAAACTTCGATATAAAATTGATATGAATACCAAGCTGATGATTTTTGACTCGTTGATACAAAGCAATATTAATTATTTGTCTCTTATTTATGGTCATAAAAGAAATGCTGATTTAAAATTCTTGCAGGTTTTGCAAAACAAAGCTTTGAAAAATGTTTATAAACTACCTAATATGTTCTCCACTTTGCTATTTTATAAAGACATAGCGCGTACTGTTTTGCCTATTTATGGTTTGCACAAAATGCAACTTCTTACTTATGTATATAAGATTTTGCACAACATTGGACACCATACGATAAAGTTGCAGATGCGCCACCATAACGTTAATACAAGGCAAATATCCAATTTACAAACGGCTAGGTGCCGCCTGGAAACAACCAAACAAAGAATTGAATACAACGGTAGTTTGCACTACAACAATTTGCCAACATTTGTTAAAAATTCGGAATCTATTTCTATATTTAAAGGAAGATTAAAACAATATTTACTACAAAACATTGATATGCTTCTAATATAAAACATGAATCTTTAAATATACATTTGGATATATAAATATGTATTTTTTTTATATTTTTTACTACTATTTTTATATATTAAAAAAATGTTTTTTTTTTTAATTTACTTAGTTCCCAGCAAAAACTTGGTAATGACTTGCCATTACTGAACAACTTACTTTTCAATGACTACTTCATACCATCTGCATTACATAGAAGTAGTTTAGTAATGGCTGACATATAATCTGATACCTAAGTACTTGTGTATGAGTTGATTAATTAATTTAATCTCATGTTTACGCTCTTAATTGAGTAAAAAACATAGTTTTTTTATTCAAAAACTACACTGCTCCAGTAGACAAGCTGGTAGTGAGCTAGTCTATCAGCACCGAGGTTGCGCGATCGAATCCCACCAGAGACAGAAAAAAAAATTAAAAATAAAATAAGTAAAAGAAAATAGTAAAATAAAATAAGAAAAAATAGAAAAAAAAATAAAATAAAGTAAAATAGAAAAATTAGAAAAAACAAATTTGTTTTTCTTTATTGAAAGTATTCATCCAATGAACTTACTTAACTCCCTATTTGTAAGCGAATGTGGTAATGACTTATTCAACTCCCTATTTGTAAGCGAGGGTGGTAAGTACTTGCCTCCAATGACATCGCCGTGTTAAAATAATGAGTTAAAATGCTAATGTATAATTAGTGAAGAGTCGTTATATTAGCTTTTTAACTCATTACTTTGCAATGTTAGTTTTTGCTGGGATGTTAGTTTAAAAATGTATATAAGTATATAATTTCTAAATAAATAATAAAAAAAAAAAAAAAAAAAATAACGATTTTTTCTTTTGTCTGTGTGATATTGGTTTTGATTCGGACAAAAAAATTTTTTTTTAATGAAAATCTGACACAAACCAATTTTAATATAATGCGAGCAGCCATTCGTTTGAAAAGAGAACGACGTATACATAGCGCTTTTACCATGCGCGGTCTGGTTTATATTAAAAAGGATGATAATGGCCAAGTTATACAGATTGATGAGAAAGGACATTTGAATCAGTTATTTCCTGGTAGCTGTGAACTCGATACTGCAACTAATCAAATGCGCAATGTTTCTTTGTCTTAATATACAATATTTTATATATCTTTTTATTGTTCAATTAATTGTTATCTTTATACTAATGTGTTAATTAGGCCTATATTATTTAATGTAAATAAAAAACCTTTCTTTACATTTTTTCCAACGTTTCGTCAATTATTTGTTGACTTCATCAGGGTTACGTCTATTTAATTAAAAAATTATAATACATTAATAAAACATAAATACACCAAATATTTTTTCTTCAAACTTACAAATTTTACAATAATTTTCACATTAAAATAAATATAAATAAATTTTACAAAAAACAAAGAACATTTAACACAAAAAAATAAATTAAAATCACAGCTTAAAAATTAATATCACAGTTCGAAATTATATTGCAACTCTATAACTTGTATTGATATTGTCAGTATCCTCCTTTTTGTTCATTGTTCTTTCTATTTTTTGTTGTATACGTAAGCTTTCTATTGTGTACCTTTTTCTTTCTCCACCTTCAATGTCTAAAATTTTTACGTCATCAAAGTGGTTTCTGTGTCCAGATGACAGAATATGTGCTGCCAACCCTGTTGATTCTCTAAGTTTCGTTATGTCGTGTTTATGTTCAATCATTCTTGTTTGCAATGATCGTTTTGTCGTACCTATATATATTTGATTACATTTCTGTTCGTCATTTCCCATACATTCAAGTTCATACACAACATTGCATTGTTGTTGTTTTTCTATCGGTGCTTTTATCTTTTATATAAACCTCATAACCGTTTTGATTTGCCTACAAATGGATTTTTTATCCTAATGTATTTTTTTATTCTAGAATTGTCTCTAAATAACTATTTTTAAATTTTTAAAACATTGTGCGTTACCTTAAATTTCACTATTATCAATTATGAACAACATGCCTATTAACGGAGCTAGTTCTAGGGACGGTACTGCTAACATGGTGAAAATTTTGACTAAACAAAGTGGTGGAATTAAAATTTGTCATATCAATTCACAAAGTCTCAAAAACAAGATGGATGAATTTAGCTTTATTTTTGAAAAGTCGGGCATTGATTTTATTTGTGTTTCGGACACCTGGTTTAATCCTGTTATAAATGATCTTTCCATTTCCATGAACGGCTACAATGTATGTAGAGTGGATAGAAATGCTTATGCTGGTGCCGGAGCAATTTATGTGAAGAAGGGCATAAGTTTAAGAATGCGAGCCAAATCTGGTGAAGATGAATCTGATGAGATTGTATATGACCCAAATGAGGAATTTCTTGGTCGAAATTTAGTAGAGTATATATTTCTTGAAATAAAAAGTGCGGGACCAAATAGAAGTATATGTATGAAACGCTTTTTTAAAAACCTTGAAATTTTAACATCCTGTTACGATGATGTAATAATTGCAGGAGATTTCAACTCCAACATCTTGGTTGATTCCCATCTAACCAATACAATGATTTTCTTGGGCTTTTTTCTCCAAAATTAAGTTTAGCTACACATTTTACACAACAAATAGTACACTACTTGATTTGTTTTTCGTCGATGATAAATCAAAAAACTTCTTTATGACCAACTCAGTGCGTCCTATTTTTCTAAACATGTCGTATGATTTTCAATTACACGTGCAAGAACAAGCAGTAAGTTTTCGTGATTTCAAATACATTAACTATGTAATTCTAGAGGAGGAATTTTTTAGATTGATTGGAACCTTTTGTATCACTTGATCTCTGTTTTAATATTGCTGTTCCACTCAAAAAAAACTTGGGTTTCCACCTCCATTAGAGATTAAATTGCTCGTTGAGATTTTGCATACGGTCGATGGAAGCGTTCCCCTGTTCCCCTAAGCAGTTTGGGATTGAAATCGAGCAAAATTGTTTCAGTAGCAAAAGAGTTTTCAATTAAAATCTGGAACAACCACCCTAAAAAAATTATAATTTTGTTACAAAAACCAGCATAACAAGTGGCGGAATGCACATATTGATATAAAATTTTGCACAAATTCGTTCGATATGACTAAAAATCATTCGTATAAGCCTTTAGTATGCCTAAAACCGTAACACATAATGCTATTGTAATAAGTGTTGGTCTGTCACGGTTTTATATGACTAGAAATTACACTGTTAACTTTCGTGCAGATCGATCCATAACATACCATTGGCCAATATATTGGCAAATATAAAGCTTACTCTAGGAAAAAACCATAACCATAATGTGTTCAATTTTAATTAAATTTGGTCAGTCATAGTTGTATAAGACTATAAATTACTTGATCAAATTTCGTGAAGATCGGGCCATAATTTTCCAAAGGGCCCATATAAAGAACACTCGGAAAATATTCTAACTGTAGGTGGAGCTTATCAAAGATTCGGCACAGCCCAGTTCATCACTCTTACTAATAAAATAGTTAGGGAAGTTGGAAACCTTAGTATGTAATGTATTTGAGAGTCACACACCTTTAAAAAAGCTACTTATATCAAGATTTATATAAAACTTTAAAAAATTTTTGGGTTTTAGCGGTATTTTTTTTAAATAAATATTTTGTATGGGCCCCCAAAGATTTGGGGCCTCGGTGTAATTTTTGCAAAAAAGTGATAATTTTCTCAGGCTCATATCTTGCATACCGTTCGGAATTTTGATAAACCCTCTAAGACAAAGTTGTAGCTCTTGCCATAAAGAGCTCTTAGGTAGCCGCAAAAGTGAAAAATTTCCCGACCATTTTTTTAATTTTATTTGTTTTTTCTTTACTTCAACATTGAGATACTATGCTATCTATTACAAAAATATTAAAAGAAATATTCGTATTTTATTTATAATGTTGATGGCCCTGAACTTGCAAATTGAATTCTCTTAAGTTGTGGATCCAAATCATCGTCCGAATCTGACTCTGATTCAAAACTAACAATGTCCATGGACATTATGACATTGAATATTATAACGTGCCACCATTTATTGTGTGTAAAAAAATGCAAACAAAATTCAACACATCAAAAAAAAAAACAAGGGATTTTATGGGAAAAAATTAGAGGCAGTCGAGGTTTTTTGCTCATATCTCAAACATTTGTGGATTGAACTCTGACAAAATTGGAATTGCAATGTTATTTAATTATATAAAAAACCCCATTTCAACGGACGGACAGGCGGCCAGATAGACAGACGGACAATATTAAATCAAATTTACTACTCAACAGGACTTAGTATACAATATATTTTATAGGGTCTAAGATCAACATTGTAGAAATTACAAACGGAATGACAAACTTATTTATATCCTTTCCACTTGTGGTGAAAGGTATAATAAAAATATTAAAAATTTATTGTAGGTGTGTCACCGATGATGATGGATAGATACTACGTTAAGCACATGTACTCGAGCTTGATGTCAATTCTTCGGTGTCTTGTGCTTATAGAACTTATAGAACTTATAAAAGCTTTAATTTGCTTTAATTACCAGTTAGCAAAGACATATACCCATTATGTTAAAAGCCCTTAAAAATTATGCAAAGAAAAAGCTGAGGTGCAATTGCGAAAAGTTTATGCTACCGCAAAATAAAAGCTTTGTATAGACTTACATATATGCAGGGCTGCCAGATTTGACGATTTATCGTCATTTTGACGATTTTTTGTTCCGAAACTAGCAAAGTGCCGATTTGCTGATTTTTTTCTAAAAAGTGACGATTTTTTTTAATCGCCAAATACTGAATAAAACATTACATTTTCTGACAATTTCGTTTTTTAATCTTGAAAGCGGAAGGCGAAACGTTTTCTATCTCTTAGCATTTACGCTGAAATGCCATACCAAATCAAGAGCGTTAACGTTGTGTCACGAACAGTAGTGATATCTTTCTTGTTTAATAAAACCCACAAATTTTAAGTAAAAATAGAGATAAAAACGCTAGATTAACCAAAAAATAGCTAAATTGTCATTATTAATTAACAATAGCGGCAAACTTCAATATTAAACGAGCTGTCAAAATCGGTTTTTGCAATTGCAAAGCGTTGAGGCCGCTCTATTCAAAAACTAGGAAACCCTTGTCGCTTTTGATTAGGTACGGCTGTAATATGCAAGTCTTAAGAAAATCTTGGATTATTTTCAGAGTACAAAAACAACAAAGTTACACTTTGTTTAGCTTTCGTTTTCGTCAAACCATCATCGAATAAACCTTCTACGGCTCTCCGTATATTACATACATATTTTCAATAATTATACGGCGAGCATTTCACGATTTGTAAAGGCGACCGTACACGACATGTATTTGTCATCTGACATGTCAAATATCCCACTGCAAAATACATACATGTCGTGTGTTACCTTTTTAACTTTGCTTCTGTAAAAGTCAGACGCAAAGTCATGTGACAAAATTTCAATTAGAGCGTGTTCTATTTTCTTCTGACAATCCATCTGACATCAGAAATCTATGCTGGGAAGAAACCGGTAGCGGCGTCCACTATTGATGGAATTATTAGCCGGCTGAAGTTAATATTTTACAATACTGAAACATGTATGATAATTTCACCATTGAATAGAAATTATGTACATACATATATTAAGAAAAAACGTTTCATTATAATATCCTAAATTGGTATCTTCCAATTTAAAGAAAAAAAATGTTAAGATGGCTGAACTCTTTTTCGGCGTAAACATATATTAAGAAAAAACGAGAAATACTTTATTTTCTGCAATAACTATGCGAAAAAAAATATACAATGTCAGAAGCAAATTACATGTACGTTTGTCACCGAATATTATAAACCTTATGTAAAAACAGCAATTTTGACAGACATGCACAGTTACATGTGACTTGAAAAGTTGGGAAGTCAGTTGTAAGAAGCATGTCGTCTACATGCACCGTAAGAGAATATATACATGAGTCTCATACGATTCTTGGCATGAAAGTCTCGTTAGATTTTATTTACCCACGTCTTAAACGATTCCCACAACGACTGAATAAGCGTCTTTCGCTGTGCTATGGAAGAATCTCACTCGTGTTACAGTTTTTCCTGTGTGGGAAATCAACTACGATTCAAAAATTCGGCGATCAAAGACGCTTTTGCACGATTGAAAATGCTAGCTGGGTATGAAGTAATTATGTTTTTGTTTCAATGTTTTTCTTTTATAAAAATCTAACAAAAGTTGTTAAAAAAAAAACTAAATTTTAAGTTGTCCGATTTTTTTGACGAGTTTTCGAAACAATAAAGACAATTTTTTTATTTATTGTCAGGAAACTGACGATTTCCTCACAAATTTATCTGGCAGCCCAGCATACATGAAAAACTATTTTATAAATTGTATAATATAAATTTGGCATGGAGTTAGCACAAAGTTTATTCATTATACACTTACCAAACTCTGGCTAACAATTTGTTAAACTCTTGCTTACGAGCTGCCAAAAGTGTAGCAACTCGTAATAAACAACCGTTTAATGTCAAAAAATGTTATTTGTTTTTTTTTAATTTGCTGTCTTTTTAAAATATTTTTTAGTGTTAAAAACCTTTTAAAATTTTGCTATTTTAATAAGACGTATTAAACTTAATTTTCCGTAAATTATTCTTTATGAAGAAAGCAATTTTACAACATGAAATTAATTAAAATTGATTGATAATTTTTCATTCATTCACGGACAGGTTACCCATACATGTTTCAATTACAACCACTCATTCTCTTCAGAGGGCTTTGGCGTTTAACACTTACAGCCACTGACGACTTCTTTAAGCCAAATTGTGGTTAATCGAAATTTGCTTTGAATGATTATCTATTAAAGTTGCTTTACATGTTCTTCCTTACTTCTGTTTTTTCGTACTTTTTGTCAAAAATTCTTCTAGAAGTCCAAAGTTAATTTTTCTATTTTTCATTTTTATTTTTGTCTTTCTTTTTCTTGTTGATCTTTTTCAGAACACCTTGAAGGACAAATGTAAAAATAGAGCACGTGCCTTAGCTTTTAACAATAATTAGTATTGTGGTTATTTTGTTGAACTATTTATTGTTTTTAAATGCAATAAATTTTATTTAATTTGGTGTTGTAAAATTAATTTCTTTATAAAAAATGTTTTAATGAAAATTAAATTAGGTGAACTCTTGTTAAGATATCAAAATTTGCATTAAAACTAGGGTTTTTCCTCGGGTTTTCCCGTTCCGGGAATTCGCGGGAATTTCAATTATTTTATTTCCCGTTTTCCCGGGATTTTTGCTGCGGGATCCCGGGAAATAAAAGTTCCTCATAGTTTGACAAAAAAGCTATTTATACTTTGAAATTTAGTTTTCTATTCTCTAAAAAAAAGCATCTGTTGATGGGTTGTCGATTAGATCAATAACAAGAAGTGACTACGTTCGTAAATCAATGTCTACTGACGCAATAAATCCACTAAAAGCAGAATGTGTCGTGCAACAGTTGATAATTAATAAATTTAGTAAAGTGAAGAGTTAATAAAGAACATAAATTCAAAATAAGATGCAGGCAGTAAATTTTAATTGTCCATCGACAAATCTTAAAAATTGGAGATATCCAAAAATATCGCTTCTTTATTGTAGCGAAGTCATACCTACAAAAAAAATCGAGCTTGGCTAAATGCGATTTAAGTTTTCAAAATGTACCGATTTAAAGATATATTTTGCTATAACTTCGGTTCAGTTTGAGATAAAATACCGATTTTTTGTTACTAGAAAGTATGAAGGAACACTTTGCTTAATTAATTTAAAATTAAAAAAAGTTTTGATATATGAAGATCTTATAAACAGGTGATAAACATAAATTTGTTTCATTTTGTGACGGCTTATATAATCGGGAAGTGCTGGGAAACAGAATTAAAAAAAAACTATGGAAACTCGTGTAAGATACTACAACATTCAATTTTAAAAACACATTGTCCTAAAGATTACAGGTATATCTTGTAAGAAGAAGTCCGTTTGATACTATTTTTTGCATCAACCTTGACATAGATTTTACTGGTATAGACGTTGTTTATAAAAAAGAAAAATTACTTCGGATTGTGAATTAGAAATATGCAACAACTTTAAACTATTTGTCCAATCTCGGTAAAAAAGTGAACGACATTTTTCCGAAACATGGTAATAAGTAAATAAAATAAGAAATATACTATTTGCCGACTTTCTAAACGCATTGAGTGTTATTTCCTACGTTGTTAAAAAATGTTAATATATTTATTTAAAATATTTTATCTATTTTATGAATTTTCTTTTTGATCTCTTAACTTGAGTACCACAATTCTTGTTTGTTTTTATTATTAATTTATGAATTAAATTATTATGCTTATGTTATCTTTTTATCTTGTATCTAGAGCATAATGATACATATAAAAGCGTAAGGTAATAATAATTCAAGTTCCTCTTTCAACCTTTAATTAATTTTTGCATTATTTAGGCATTTCTTTTACTTACTTTGTAAACAAGTTCCCTTACGCTTTTTTTAAAAAAAAAGTTATTTTCATTAATTTAAAATTCCGGGATCCCGGGAAATTTAAAAAAAATTCCGTTTTCCCGGGAATCTAAAAACTCCGGGATATCAAACTCTAGATATCAAACAATAAAAATAATTTCAACTAGTTTTGATCTAGAATCAAATGTGGTATCTGAATAAGAATATTAAAATTCTCCATATGAACTTCTATCCTTTAAGTATGCTTCAACTTCGGTTGACTTTGAGAGATAATTTTCCAGTATTTTTTTGATTGTGCAAACAAAAATTTAAATTATGAAGTTATTTATAATAAGTTTTAAAAAATATTATAACAATGGAATAAAAACAACAATAAAAAGTTTTAATTTTTTTTTGTTTTCAATAGTTTTTAGTGCTAATTTTTTATTTTTTAATGCATATTTTGGAGCTTTTATTGCATATTTTTTATATTTATATTTTTAATTTGCGAAACATCCTTTTTAAATTCTATCTGAATCTCGGATAAAAACTTGGCTTGTTATTTTGGCGAGCAAGACTTTTTTAAATAATAGCTCTGGTTGCTTACCTTTGGGGTAAAGTTCGTGAAAATGATTGCAAGCATAAAAATCTCTAATAAAGAGGCAAAATTGCTCAAAAGTACAGGAACAGAAAAGACACAATCCAATGAACAAAATATAAAGTCAAAGTGTTTTGACAGTCTTAATAAAACAATAAAAGTTTGCGCCACTTTTACCAAAAAAAACACTTTTACAATAATTTAATTTACACTACAAAGAAAAATCAATCCATCCAGTAGTGCAATTCACTAACTTTTAACACTTTAAAAAGTGTTAACTTTAGCCACACATTTTGATGTTTGCACTTACCACTATGTGATTCACTAACTTATTTATAACCACGGTAAACAGTTTTATATTTCTCTCTAATAAGATTGATATATCGTGGCAACTCTGCCGAGAGAAACATCAAAATAGGATAAAATAACAAAGAAGAATAAAAAAACAAAACAAAAAGTGGGGAATGTAAGATGAGATGAAGCCACTGTTTATTGTTGATGTTGTTTTGTTTAAACTTTGATATTATTACAAGTAGAACTGTTGCTATAATTCTTATACGTTTAACAGTTTTATTTGGTTTAATATCTTTAGTTTTTCTAAAATCTTTATGGATGAAGTTTCCTGATGATCTGGTCTAAGCAACCAGTGAAATGCGCATCAACAATAAATTTCAAGTGTTTTTATCAATAATAAAAACTGGGAATTAAGCACGAATAACAAAATCTTTTGAAAATCAAAACAAAAACCTTTTAATTTAGAGATTTTAAATGATATTGTGCAAAGTGCGTAAATAATTACTAATTTTTATTATTACATTAATTATTTTATTTTATAATTTTATTAATTTAATTTTAATTAAATTAATTTTTTTAATTTTATTTGATAAGAATAGGATAAATAAATAAGAAGCTCTACGGAAAATTGGTGTGTGATAAGAAGTGAATAAATTGTAGGCTAAATACCTAAAAGCCATATCATTTATCGACTATACAGGTACAAAGAAAAATAAACACTTTTCTAAGCGGACTTAACCACACCAAAAATTTTGGTGTTAATAAACCACAATTTGTTTTGTTTAAAATAACAGCTGACTAAAACAGCTGGCTTTTAACACCAGCAGATGTCGTTAAAAGTGTTAGTGAATAGCAAAACGGTTAATTTTGCGGTTAACTTTTTTAAACGAAACAATTGTGGTTTAAAAAGCATAGTGAATCGCACTACCTTAAAAACTTATATTTTTTTATTGATTTTTTTTCTGACCAAATTTAAAATTTTTTTTTTAAAAAAATAAGCAAAATTTTAATAAGAAATCCCCAAAAATTCCCACACAAAAATTTTTAGTAATATTTTGTTTGTAGCGACTGGTTTCGGCATGTTTTTGTAAATCCTTTTTATGCGATTCCAGTGATGAATTACAAGCAGAACAATATGCTGTTTTTGACTGCCCGTCTATGCCAGAGATAATTATTGCGACATATATTGCTGTAAATGTCAAAATTATGTTATCTTTAATGTAGACAGCAATTTTTAGTACATATTTATTGCTAACAATTTATGTTGCAATAATTGTTAGTCCATTTTCGTTGACAATTATTGCTTACATAAAACGTTAAAATTGGTTGTCAATTGAAAAAAGAAGCAAAAAAGAAAAAAAATAGAAGCAAATTTTGTGGAAAAGAAATTTAGTTTTTGAAATTGTAGCAAATTATAATTGTAGAAAAATAATTAAATTAAAGAATTAAATAAACACTAAAATAAAATTTCAAAAATAATTGTTATTAATATAATTTTTTCCTTTTTCGATCTTTATAATTAAAATTAATATTAATTTGCTTAAGTTTGAGTTCTTTTTTATATAAAAATAATAATTTAACTTTAACAAAAATAAAAAAATTAATAAAATTAATATTTTTATATTTAAAATGACCTCAAGCTTAAACAAATTAATATAAATTTAAATAATAAAGTCGAATAAGGAAGAATTTATAGTAAAAAAAAACAATTCTTGCAAGATAGCGCCAGTTTTTACACTGCACCAACTTCCCTGATTTTTTTTAACTATGAGTTAACATAAATACGTTTTCCCAAGCCTTTAACATAAGCTGAGCAACAAGAAATATTGCTCTGTTATTCTGCCAACGTAATTGCCAACTTGCTGAGATAATTATCTTTAGTGTAGAATTAGGGTGAACATTATTAAATCAATTCTTAAGAGAACTAAAAAAATACAAAATCAACAATAAAAATACGTATTTCCCAAACTTTATTATATTGTCTATCATATTTACTTATTTTTGGGGAAGAAATATTTGCTTGAATATTGTCTTTAAAAAATCAAAAATTTTATGTTTTAGATTTTTTTTAAATTTCCTTTTTTAAAGCACACACTCATGAAAAATAACATAAGATTATTAAGTATCTTTTACACACTTAACAAAAATATTAATCTTAATTAGAACCCTTTACACCGTATAAGTGGTTGATTAGAGTAAGATAAAAGCTTTGCTACTTTTTTCGTATTTTATATACGATACAAAGAAAAATAAGCGTAAATATCAAAAGAAGGGAAAATATATAAAAAATATGTAAAATCCCCATAAGATCCACTATAATTTTTATTTAATCCCAAAAAAAATCCCCAAATGACTTCCTAGTACTTTTTGTTTGTATGAACTCCCCAACTTTGGGGATAAATCCCAAGTCTGGCAGCCTGAATGCATCTGTACTCAAATCAATCCGAAGCGGTTTTAATAGTACGGTGAGTACGGATTTTCTGGAATCAAGTACCGAAAGATTTATTTAAGTACGGATTTTCAATTGCAAAACACTTTAATTTTCTATATTCAATCCCGATTTCGTACTTGAAATTATCCAAAAATGAGATTGATTTAAGTTAAACTCAGATTTAATCTCAAAATGCACTTGATTCAAGAGTTAAAAATTGTTTTAATCCGAATTCGTACTTAAAATAATCCGAAAATGAGATTGACTTAAGTAAAACTAAGATTGAATCAAGTGGATCAAAGTTGAATTTATCGAGAATTCCTGCTTGAAAAAAACCAAAAAAGAAATTAGAAAGAAAAATTTAAAGTAAGGGAACGCTTCTTGTGCAAATTGGGATCCCAAATTTTGACTACATTGCGAAACATTTTTGTCGTTCAGTAGAAGAAATTCGAGGTACTGAATAAAAATAAATTATTTACTTTATAAAGCAATCTGCAAAATCAGCAAAAGTTAAAGGATCTGCTAAAAACCTGTAATTTTTTTGTAACAAAATCAAAATCAAATTGCCAGCTTAAAATACTAACGAAATGGTTCTTTTAAAAATAACAAGGCTGTTTTTCTAATAAAGGGAAATAATTTATAAAATAAAATTAATATTGGTTAACTGACTTACCACTACAAATTCAATTTTTCTCTGAATGAATTAACGAAAGAAATGCTGCTTTGTAATAATTTGCTTATAAAATTTACAATTCGTGTGACACAAGCCCATTAATTTTATTTCCAACCTTCACTACTACTCAAACAAAAAAACACTATTTTTATTTATTCGATTTAAAGAATTTCAGATTTTCAATAAATTATAAAAAAAACAAAACCTTTTCTTTCATTTTCCTTGTTATTCTACTACTTAACAATAATATAAAAAAAACAACAACAATACCACCACTTGTTGAGCCATTTACAGATCACGCCGTAAAACATACACGCACATACTACACACAAATTTATCAAAGCACTAAAATGGCCGGCATTTACATGACATTTTTCAACACAATTATCACAATAAATAACACAAACTCAACTTATACGTTACATTTTTTATATAATACACTTATTTAACTATATGTTAACAAAATAATATTAATTAAAACTTTACTTCTTTGCAATAAAATTAATTTTTATATCGAGAAAACAATTTCAATGAAATATTACGAACTTAATACTGCGACGAGTGTCTAACAACTAAACTCTTTTACTAAACCACAGTTGCAATTTAGCGCATTTATTATTGAACTAAAAAGGAAGGAAATATACAAATCTAAATAGTCGTTATTTAAAAGCTCATATTTGTCTTCAGCAAAGACACACACCTGTTTTTTGTAACATTAATACCAACGTGATTTGGCACTGATAATAAAACGTACTTTAATTTTGGTACCATTTGATATTCACAATGTTACTATACCTAGAAAAGAATGACGGCGACCAAAATGTACTTAAATTTAAACATTTTCAACGACGGCAGTGAAAATACAACCGTCGTTTCATTTCTCACGTTTCAATTGAAGAGTTTTTAGATGCGGGAGTTACAGAACATAGGCATTGATTTCAATGAAGCATCGAGAAATTAATTAAATAAAATCCGGGCATGCAGGGCACTTCTGCATGCAGCATCTTTGTTTATTTTAGGATACAGTAAAGGCTTTATACATAAATATCACGAAATACTATTGAATAAATATTGTGTATACCAAAAAAAAAAAAAAAAATTTAAATAAAAATTTGTACAATTTCAAAATGTTTGTTACTTTTATTTAAACTTTTTTTAAATTTTTAAAATTCAGAAATGGTAAAATTCATGTGGTTTTATAAAAAAAAAACACGAATTACAACACAACGCTAACATATTATTTGCAAATTCAGACATAAAAAATACGAATATTGTTGCAAAACTATGTCGCATAGTCTTAAACAGGTATTTAATTAACTGCCTGTTAACGACTAACGTTCGTATAGAATTTTATATCTCTTATTTCGACTTAAGATGTTTTGTTAAAATGCCACAGATATTTTTTATAATACTTCTTCTAAAATCCGAACGTAAATCTTCAAACTTAAATTTTCTGAAAGTTATATTTATGCCTCAAAAATTACATCCAATATTTTACTAAGTTAATTTGAGTTGAAAGTGGAAAAATAAACTTTAAAAAGTAATATTTTCTGGGTACAATTTGGAAGCATTCACGTGTTTTGGCTCATATCTCAGTCATTAATGGACCGATCTTACTGGATTTCCATTAAATTAAAACAGATATTGTAATTTTGCTCAAAATTTAAAAAAAAAATTAATATTTTTACAAATTTTCTATAGAACACAATTTTTTATAGAATTGAGATACTATGAATTGAAAATTTTTGCAAAAATGTTCTATAATTTGCACATTCTTTAATAATTAAACTTTTAAAAAAAATATTATTTAAACAAACATTTTTGCAAAAAATTTTTTCCTTCAAAATGCCCCCAATTTGCTAATTTTACTTATTACAATTTTATATGGAAACGAACTTTGACACACAAAAAAATGTTATACATTTTTAAAGAGTTAAGTAAGCAAATTTTTTAAAAAAAACTTTTTATATATCGCTCATTTGCACTATGTTTTGCTTTATATTGTGTATAATATTCATCTTTAATGCTTTCCCCGTTTGAAGAGAATGTGCCGTTATTTTTTCAAAGTGGTGCGAGCAATTCTAAAACCCTAAACACGTTTATTGCGAAATGAACTATTTTGAGTTATGTCGACTTTGCAGCAAATGAGCTTTATGTATCTGACATATGTAGGGAATCATACTCTCTAATTAAATTCAATTAACAAATATTACCTTGACATTTGCATGTAAAATATCTCAGAAATTAATTTTATTGGCCAAAAGTCCCATTTTTATTATCATGGAATTCCGAAATATTATTACTATTCAATAGTAAGCGTATTAAAACTAATATAGCAAAAAAAAAAATAGGTAAAAATATTGCAAATTGTTAGCGCGTGTTGTTAAAAACAAATATTTTTTTGTTATTTGAGAAAAAATCATTTCTCTCAAACTATTGCTATATTGTTATATTGGTAGGATAGTTATCTTCAAAAAATTGTTTGCTGTATCACTGCCCCGTCTATACCAGTACCCATGTTCTATAACTTTTGCGAGAACTTCTCTCATCGAAAAGTTGTGAAACAAAATTTTCCATCGTTCCTCGAAAAGTGAGAAAAAATGTGTCTGTAACTCATGTCGAAAACTATCAAAAGAGATTTCGTCGTTATGTTATAAATGGGCAAATCCCAGAAACAGTCCACCAATCAAAAATTTTAAAAATGAATTTTTTGTTAATGGAATATAAGACTAGATGTATAATTTTATTTTTAGATTAAAAAATATGTATTTCGATGATCATTAATACAATAATTTTTACCAAATACTATCCCACCCCTACCCCTGATTTTTAACGTGAATTTAGCATTATTTTAGGTGATTTTTGTGCTTAATATAGCACTTACAGCAGACTCACGAAATTTAAAAATAAATCCCGCTTTCCCGGGAAATGAAAAAGTCCGAATTATTTAAGTTGCGTTAAAAAAAGCATATTTTTGCTTATTTTGGTTTTAAATGGTTAAGGCTGCCAATTGGCCTAGTATAATTTATCCAAAACTGTTACATGCTTCTTGCTAGGTACATGGGTTACATCGAGTTGCGAAGGAAATTAGAAGCCAATTCGATAATATTAATTTATTGATTTCATACGGGAAACAATGTGGAAGTAAGAATAGCCCGACAAATTAAAAAAAAAATCCAAAACGTTTTGCAAAAAAATATGGGATATCAATAGGGACGGGAAAACCCGGGAATTTCAATTATTTTATTTCCCGTTTTCCCGGGATTTTTGCTGCGGGATCCCGGGAAATAAAAGTTCCTCATAGTTTGAGAAAAAAGCTATTTATACTTTGAAATTTTGTTTTCTATTCTCTAAAAATAAGCATCTGTTGATGGGTTGTCGATTAGATCAATAACAAGAAGTGACTACGTTCGTAAATCAGCTCCACGAAAAGCCCCCCAATGAAATAACGCCCAGGAAATAACCCCCAATGAAATAAATCCCAAAAAATAGGAAATAACACCCAAAAACAGTGAATGAAATAACATCGAAAAATAAATGAATTAAACCCCAAAGCGAAAACGAAACAACCCCCAATATTTGGGAGTTATTTCATATGAAATAACACCCAATGATGAAAATAAAATAAACCCCAATGAAATAAACCCCATCAGCAACAAAAATGAAATTATGCCCAAAATTCATAAAAGAGTCAGTTTAAGCAAGGATAACCCCAAAAAACCAACAGCTTTAAAAATGAAATAACCCCCGAATAAAAAATGAAATAACACCCAAATTATAAACGCTATGAAACAAGCCCCGAATTTTAAAAATTTGTTGGGTGTTATTTCATTGGAGATTATTTCATAATTTGAAAACCCCAAATGAGGAATGAAATAATTCCCAAAAAAAAATGTAAAAGGGCCCAAAAAATTGGGCGTTATTTCATATGAAATAAAACCCAAAAATGTATAAAAAAAAATTGGGGAATATTTCATTTCTCGTTTGGGTGTTATTTCATTGGGGGGCTTTTCGGGGAGCCAGTAAATCAATGTCTACTGACGCAATAAATCCACTAAAAGCAGAATGTGTCGTGCAACAGTTGATAATTAATAAATTTAGTAAAGTGAAGAGTTAATAAAGAACATAAATTCAAAATAAGATGCAGGCAGTAAATTTTAATTGTCCATCGAAAAATCTTAAAAATTGGAGATATCCAAAAATATCGCTTCTTTATTGCAGCAAAGTCATACCTACAAAAAAAATCGAGCTTTGCTAAATGCGATTTAAGTTTTCAAAATGGACTGATTTAAAGATATATTTTGCTATAACTTCGGTTCAGTTTGAGATAAAATACCGATTTTTTATTACTAGAAAGTATGAAGGAACACTTTGCTTAATTAACTTAAAATTAAAAAAAAGTTTTGATATATGAAGATCTTATAAACAGGTGATAAACATAAATTTGTTTCATTTTGTGACGGCTTATATAATCGGGAAGTGCTGGGAAACAGAATTAAAAAAAAACTATGGAAACTCGTGTAAGATACTACAACATTCAATTTTAAAAACACATTGTCCTAAAGATTACAGGTATATCTTGTAAGAAGAAGTCCGTTTGGTACTATTTTTTGCACCAACCTTGACATAGATTTTACTGATATAGACGTTGTTTATAAAAAAGAAAAATTACTTCGGATTGTGAATTAGAAATATGCAACAACTTTAAACTATTTGTCCAATTTCGGTAAAAAAGTGAACGACATTTTTCTGAAACATGGTAATAAGTAAATAAATAATGTTATTTCCTAAGTTGTTGAAAATGTTAATATATTTATTTAAAATATTTTATCTATTTTATGAATTTACTTTTTGATCTCTTAACTTGAGTACCACAATTCTTGTTTGTTTTTATTATTAATTTATGAATTAAATTAATAAAAAAATTCCGTTTTCCCGGGAATCGAAAAACTCCGGGATATCAAACTCTAGATATCAAACAATAAAAATAATTTCAACTAGTTTTGATCTAGAATCAAATGTGGTATCTGAATAAGAAAATTAAAATTCTCCAAATGAACTTCTATCCTCTAAGTATGCTTCAACTTCGGTTGGCTTTGAGAGATAATTTTCCAGTATTTATCTGATTGTGCAAACAAAAATTTAAATTATGAAGCTATTTATATTAAGTTTTAAAAAATATTATACCTATGAATAACAATGGAATAAAAACAACAATAAAATGTTTTATTTTTTTTTGTTTTCAATAGTTTTTAGTGCATATTTTTTATTTTTTAATGCATATTTTGGAGTTTTTAGTGCATATTTTATGAGCATATTTTTTATTTGCGAAACACCTTTTTTTAATTCTATCTGAATCTCGGATAAAAAACTTGTTATTTTGGCGAGCAAGACTTTTTTAAATAATAGCTCTGGTTGCTTACCTTTGGGGTAAAGTTCGTGAAAATGATTGCAAGCATAAAAATCTCTAATAAAGAGGCAAAATTGCTCAAAAGTACAGGAACAGAAAAGACACAATCCAATGAACAAAATATAAAGTCAAAGTGTTTTGACAGTCTTAATAAAACAATAAAAGTTTGCGCCACTTTTACATAACAAACACTTTTACAATAATTTAATTTACACTACAAAGAAAAATCAATCCATCCAGTGCTGCTACATAGATACTTTTTACAAAAAATAACCTTAAAAATGTATATTTTTTTATTGATTTTTTTCTGACCAAATTTAAAATTTTTTTAAAAAAATAAGCAAAATTTTAATAAGAAATCCCCAAAAATCCCCACACAAAAATTTTAATGTAGAATTAGGGTTAAGACGATTAAATCAATTTATAAGAAAACTAAAAAAATACAAAATCAACAATCAAAATACGTATTTCCCAAACTTTATTATATTGTCTATCATATTTACTTATTTTTGGGGAAGACATATTTGCTTGAATATTGTCTTTAAAAAATCAAAAATTGTATGTTTTCGATTTTTTTAAATTTCCTTTTTTAAAGCACACACTCATGAAAAATAACATAAGATTATTAAGTATCTTTTACACACTTAACAAAAATATTAATCTTAATTAGAACCCTTTACACCGTATAAGTAGTTGATTAGAGTAAGATAAAAGCTTTGCTACTTTTTTCGTATTTTATATACGATACAAAGAAAAATAAGCGTAAATATCAAAAGAAGGGAAAATATATAAAAAATGTGTAAAATCCCCATAAGATCCACAATTATTTTTATTAAATCCCAAAAAAATCCCCAAATGACTTCCTAGTACTTTTTGCTTGTATGAACTCCCCAACTTTGGGGATAAATCCCCAAGTCTGGCAGCCCTGAATCCATCTGTACTCAAATCAATCCGAAGCGGTATTAATAGTACGGTGAGTACGGATTTTCTTGAATCAAGTATTGATTGAATCAAGTGGATCAAAGTTGAATTTATCGAGAATTCCTGCTTGAAAAAAACCAAAAAAAGAAATTAGAAAGAAAAATTTAAAGTAAGGGAACGCTTCTTGTGCAAATTGGGATCCCAAATTTTGACTACATTGCGAAACATTTTTGTCGTTAAGTAGAAGAAATTCGAGGTACTGAATAAAAATAAATTATTTACTTTATAAAGCAATCTGCAAAATCAGCAAAAGTTAAAGGATCTGCTAAAAACCTGTAATTTTTTTGTAAAAAAATCAAAATCAAATTGCCAGCTTAAAATACTAACGAAATGGTTCTTTTAAAGGGAAATAATTTATAAAATAAAATTAATATTGGCTAACTGACTTACCACTACAAATTCAATTTTTCTCTGAATGAATTAACGAAAGAAATGCTGCTTTGTAATAATTTGTTTATAAAATTTACAATTGGTGTGACACAAGCCCATTAATTTTATTTCCAACCTTCACTACTACTCAAACAAAAAAACACTATTTTTATTTATTCGATTTAAAGAATTTCAGATTTTCAATAAATTATAAAAAAAACAAAACCTTTTCTTTCATTTTCCTTGTTATTCTACTACTTAACAATAATAAAAAAAAAACAACAACAATACCATCACTTGTTGAGCCATTTACAGATCACGCCGTAAAACATACACGCACATACTACACACAAATTTATCAAAGCACTAAAATGGCCGGCATTTACATTGACATTTTTCAACACAATTATCACAATAAATAACACAAACTCAACTTATACGTTACATTTTTTATATAATACACTTATTTAACTATATGTTAACAAAATAATATTAATTAAAACTTTACTTCTTTGCAATAAAATTAATTTTTATATCGAGAAAACAATTTCAATGAAATATTACGAACTTAATACTGCGACGAGTGTCTAACAACTAAACTCTTTTACTAAACCACAGTTGCAATTTAGCGCATTTATTATTGAACTAAAAAGGAAGGAAATATACAAATCTAAATAGTCGTTATTTAAAAGCTCATATTTGTCTTCAGCAAAGACACACACCTGTTTTTTGTAACATTAATACCAACGTGATTTGGCACTGATAATAAAACGTACTTTAATTTTGGTACCATTTGATATTCACAATGTTACTATACCTAGAAAAGAATGACGGCGACCAAAATGTACTTAAATTTAAACATTTTCAACGACGGCAGTGAAAATACAACCGTCGTTTCATTTCTCACGTTTCAATTGAAGAGTTTTTAGATGCGGGAGTTACAGAACATAGGCATTGATTTCAATGAAGCATCGAGAAATTAATTAAATAAAATCCGGGCATGCAGGGCACTTCTGCATGCAGCATCTTTGTTTATTTTAGGATACAGTAAAGGCTTTATACATAAATATCACGAAATACTATTGAATAAATATTGTGTATACCAAAAAAAAAAAAAAAAATTTAAATAAAAATTTGTACAATTTCAAAATGTTTGTTACTTTTATTTAAACTTTTTTTAAATTTTTAAAATTCAGAAATGGTAAAATTCATGTGGTTTTATAAAAAAAAAACACGAATTACAACACAACGCTAACATATTATTTGCAAATTCAGACATAAAAAATACGAATATTGTTGCAAAACTATGTCGCATAGTCTTAAACAGGTATTTAATTAACTGCCTGTTAACGACTAACGTTCGTATAGAATTTTATATCTCTTATTTCGACTTAAGATGTTTTGTTAAAATGCCACAGATATTTTTTATAATACTTCTTCTAAAATCCGAACGTAAATCTTCAAACTTAAATTTTCTGAAAGTTATATTTATGCCTCAAAAATTACATCCAATATTTTACTAAGTTAATTTGAGTTGAAAGTGGAAAAATAAACTTTAAAAAGTAATATTTTCTGGGTACAATTTGGAAGCATTCACGTGTTTTGGCTCATATCTCAGTCATTAATGGACCGATCTTACTGGATTTCCATTAAATTAAAACAGATATTGTAATTTTGCTCAAAATTTAAAAAAAAAATTAATATTTTTACAAATTTTCTATAGAACACAATTTTTTATAGAATTGAGATACTATGAATTGAAAATTTTTGCAAAAATGTTCTATAATTTGCACATTCTTTAATAATTAAACTTTTAAAAAAAATATTATTTAAACAAACATTTTTGCAAAAAATTTTTTCCTTCAAAATGCCCCCAATTTGCTAATTTTACTTATTACAATTTTATATGGAAACGAACTTTGACACACAAAAAAATGTTATACATTTTTAAAGAGTTAAGTAAGCAAATTTTTTAAAAAAAACTTTTTATATATCGCTCATTTGCACTATGTTTTGCTTTATATTGTGTATAATATTCATCTTTAATGCTTTCCCCGTTTGAAGAGAATGTGCCGTTATTTTTTCAAAGTGGTGCGAGCAATTCTAAAACCCTAAACACGTTTATTGCGAAATGAACTATTTTGAGTTATGTCGACTTTGCAGCAAATGAGCTTTATGTATCTGACATATGTAGGGAATCATACTCTCTAATTAAATTCAATTAACAAATATTACCTTGACATTTGCATGTAAAATATCTCAGAAATTAATTTTATTGGCCAAAAGTCCCATTTTTATTATCATGGAATTCCGAAATATTATTACTATTCAATAGTAAGCGTATTAAAACTAATATAGCAAAAAAAAAAATAGGTAAAAATATTGCAAATTGTTAGCGCGTGTTGTTAAAAACAAATATTTTTTTGTTATTTGAGAAAAAATCATTTCTCTCAAACTATTGCTATATTGTTATATTGGTAGGATAGTTATCTTCAAAAAATTGTTTGCTGTATCACTGCCCCGTCTATACCAGTACCCATGTTCTATAACTTTTGCGAGAACTTCTCTCATCGAAAAGTTGTGAAACAAAATTTTCCATCGTTCCTCGAAAAGTGAGAAAAAATGTGTCTGTAACTCATATCGAAAACTATCAAAAGAGATTTCGTCGTTATGTTATAAATGGGCAAATCCCAGAAACAGTCCACCAATCAAAAATTTTTAAAATGAATTTTTTGTTAATGAAATATAAGACTGGATGTATAATTTCATTTTTAGATTAAAAAATATGTATTTCGATGATCATTAATACAATAATTCTTACCAAATACTATCCCACCTCTGGTTTTTTAATGTTATACGTGAATTTAGCATTATTTTAGGTGATTTTTGTGCTTAAAATAGCACTTACAGTAGACTCATCAAAATATAAATTTCGTTAAAAAAAAGTTGATATTCATTAGTAGGGATGCGATTTCCATGCAAATGCATATTTTTGTCGATAGTAGTGTTTTTCATACGGGATTTCCCAGGACAAATTCCCGGGATCCCGCACATTTTTCGGAAAAAAAATTCCGGGAAATTTGTGCAGGAATTCCCGGGATTTTTTTTTATTTAGTTATGACAACTGCACTGCTGATATAATTGTTAATAAGTTGTGTCATGAAATAGATCTTAGCCGTTAGGCAAAAAGGTCATAAGTCAAAAAAACGAATTTTGAGTTTATGATTTTTTTTTCTTTTGTTGTTTGGTTTAAATCATTTTAGTCTAGCACAACTGCTTATAATCGTTATCAAATGTTCTTAAGGAAAAAAGTCATTTAAATTTACCAAATAAATATTTTTCAATTTAACATAACGAAAAACACAATTTCTGACTTGAGATGTCAATTCATATCCGATAATAAAGGCAATTTTTAATGCTTTGATATTTCGAAATAAGAAGAGTAAACATGTACAGAATATTTAATTTGTTTAAAGACCCAGATATAAAATAATAAAAACGAAACAATGTTTTACCCACTTTCTTCAAAAAATTTAAGGATTTATATGCAGAGCATCTGCATAAAAGATTTTTCGGATTAGATTCTGTAAGAAATTATGACATTTGTTATTAATAAAGAAAACGCTTATTCCATTCGAAGAAAATAATTTTTTTTTAAAAAAGAATTATAAGTTTTGAAGGAAGTGCTAAGAAAACTAAAAGTGTCTAGAGATTTTTTAATGTTCTTTTGGCTATAAAGGCAATTATCCGTAGAAAGAAAACGTGTTTTCTCATTGAAATCTTGATAAAAATTAGAAATAGGCTTTCAAACGATTCTGTAAATGTTTATTCTTAACTAAAATCCCATTTTAACAGAAATATTTTGTAAAAATTAGTTTGAATAATTTAACTTTTTTGGGTTTAATTAGAATTGTGGTTATTTTGTTGAACTATTTATGGTTTTTAATCCAAATTTTTAATATTTTAATCAGGCTTAAGTTCATCAAATTTAATTTTCATTAAATTTGATGAACTTTTTTGGGTTAATATAACCCTAGGTCTACACTTAAGATAATTATCTCAGCAAGTTGGCAATAACGTCGGCGGAATAACAGAGCAATATTTCTTATTGCTCAGCTTATGTTATAGAATGCGCATCTCAAGGAAAACTAAAATATTTTTGAAAAAAAATGAATGATGCGGGCGGGAAGACAAAAGGGAAAAAAGCAAAAATAAAGAGCGTAACAATGCATCGTTCTCTCGTTGTTTATGAGAACTTTAATTTCTCATTTATCAGCGTATATGCCCAGCGGTCAAAAAGTTATTACAAATTGAAACACATCCGATTGTTTACAATAATGTCAATAGGAAAAATAAAAAACAAGTTCGTTAATCGCATACAACTAGCATCCAAATCAGATTAGTCTTACTGATATCCCGTTGTTAAATAAAATGTAAATAAGAATCAAAAACAAAACAAACGCGAATAAAATGTTGCCATCGCACTAGCATCTGATTTGGATGGCTTAGTAATGTATCATATTTTTTTGTACATTTTCAATTGTGTATTTTGCTTGTTTTCTTCTACTTTTTGTTCCGTTATTTTTTCAATTTGTTCTTTGAAAATTTTAAAGTAAAAGTTCAAAGTGTAAAGTGCGTTCAAAAGTGCAAGTGAATAAACAGTGTAATTGTTATTAAAAAAATAAATAAAAATTATTAAATAAAAATTTATTAAAAAATATAAATATTTTAAGTATTAAAAATTATAAAAATTGTAAGTGATTCTGAATATTTTCTCTATTGTAGTTACCTTTTTGTATTATGTGTTTTTTATGTTAAAGTCAAAAATGTTTGGATTAAGTAAAAGGAATTTAAGAAGATTAAAAAAAATAGAGTCTGAACGTTTGCAAGAAAATGTGGAAATGGCCTCCGAAGAAAATTTGGAAAACAATAATATTGGTTTTAATATTGAAAATAATAATGATGATTTTAACCAGTCATTATCAGGCTGTGAAAGTGTTTTGGAAATAAGTACAGGAGAATTAAAAACTAAGTTGGCGTGTTGGTATAGAAAATATTTGCCGGGGAAGAGATGCTGCAACGAATTATTACAGATTCTTCGGTCAGAGGGACTGGACGTTCCAATGTCTGTGAATTCTTTTAATGAAAATAAAAAAATGGTTACAAGAGTTGTAACACCTGGAACGTATTTTCACATTGGCATTAAAAGTCGGGTACTAAATCTGAAAAATGAAATTATTTCATTGCAGTTAAAAGAATTGCTGTTAGATATTGGCATAGATGGTTTACCACTTTTCAAAAGCTCTAGATCAACCTTGTGGCCAATTATGGGGCATTTTTATGACTTTCCGGATTCTGAAGTTTTTCTAATTGGCACATATCTTGGCAAAAAAAAACCTTTAAATGTTGAGTCATATTTGCACGATCTAATGTATGAAGTTGATAAAGACCAGCATTTAATTGATTTAGGTAGCCTGAAAGTGAAACTTCGAATAAGAGCTTTCATATGTGACAGTCCAGCCCGAGCATTTATATGTGGAATTGTTGGCCACAATGCATTTCATGGATGTTCTAAATGTATGCAATTGGGAAGCACGTATGAAAAAACAATAATTTATTCGACTCAGTCTGGTCCTTTGCGCTCAGATGAAAATTTTTCTAACAGACAGGATCCATACCACCACTTACCGCAATATAGGATTTGCAAAACCATCTTAGAAGAAAAAGGTATAAATATGGTAACACAATTCCCAATCGAACCTATGCATTTAATGGATTTGGGCGTGTGTAAAAAAATCTTAAATTGCTTAGTCAACAAAAAAAATTTACATTTTAAATTATCAAATGCAAATTTAGATTCTATTTCCGAAAAACTACAATTTCTAGCCAAGTATGTGCCCTGCGAATTTGGAAGAAAACCCAGAGGCTTAGCAGACTTACCTCGATGGAAAGCAATTGAATTTCGTCAATTTGTTTTGTATACGTCAATAATAGTACTTCGTGGAATTATAAACGACGATTATTATTACCACTTTCTTCTATTTCATTGTTCTTATCGAGTGTTGCTTTCTAAAAATGCTGTTGGCTACTTGCCAGTTGCTAATAATATGCTAAAGGATTTTGTCGAGAATTTTGAACTACTATATCCAAAAAAATATTTGTCTTACAATATGCATAACTTATTGCATGTAACACAATGTATTAAAGAATTTGGAAATCTTCAGTCATTTTCCGCTTACAAATTTGAAAATTTTTTGCAAAAAATAAAAAAGAAAATCAAAAGTCCAACAAATATTTTAAGGCAAATCGACAATAATTTTAACGATTATTGCCCATTCAAAAATCAAAAATATTTGGGATTCAAAGTCTTAGGAAACAAGACAGTAAACAAATATGTAACGAAAGATTTTACATTGACAAAAAAAATCCCAAACAATATGTGTTGTTTAAAAACCAATTTTCCATTTCAAATTTCAAACTTCGAATTACGCGACGAAAAGTTATTTGTTATAGGAAGAAGATATATGGAGAAAACTCTTTTTTATGAAACTCCTGTAACTTCTGCCGATTTTGGAATTTTTGTTGTGTCTAATAACTCTTTAACCAACGAAGAAACAATAGTTGCAGATGATATTGCCTACAAATATGTTTCATTTCCAATTGATGATAACTTTCTTCTTATACCTATTATTCACACTTCAGATACTTTTCTATTTGGCAATGGCGCTATTTAACAGAAAACAATATGAAATACCAGCAAAGGAAAATTATGGTAATACCCTAAGATCAGGCACGATTAGCAAGTTGTTAATTTTATTATTTTTCTCTTATTTATTTCAGAACAATCAAATCATATAATTAATAAATTAGACCAAGTTTTAAAAAATCAATCTGAGATAGCACAGGAAATAACAAAGATGAACAACCGATTGGATGAAATTGAAAAAAAACTTGCAATTAATACTGGGGCTCATTCCGAAGAATTAGTTATTTTAAAACAAATGGTAAAGAAAAATGTGGCAGTTCCAGAAACTCATAATTTTCCAATTAGATCTGATGATGAAATTACGGTTATTGAACAAAAAATCCAACAAGATATCGAAAAATATGTAAGATTACTTAACATATTATATTCTTACCTTTCTAATAGTTATGCTTTTTCAGGTTAATATTATTAAAATTATAATTTCGCCAGGAGGGCTAACAGACAATTTTGCTAAAATTATTGATTTGAATATGATTTTAGCTTATAATTATGATGGTACGCAAAATAAGAAATCATTTAAAGAATTTAAGCTTTTAAATATGGCAATATTCGGTAAATCCTTAATATTTCGTTTAAAATTTTTTTTATAACCATTCTTTATTATCTGCCCTTATTACAGAAGCCATTAAGTTCGAAGGTTTTACTGAAAAGGACTACGGCCAAAAAATAAGAAACTGTTTCAAAATTCATAAAGCCAGACATTTTCGCAAGCTTTCGTATAATAAAAAAAATATAAAAAATTAATTAATTACATATATTATTTTTAAGTTAATTACCAACATAAATATCAATAATAAAATCGTTTAAAAAAACATGGATTTCTACTTTATTCAAATTGCTAAAACCCATCCGATGATTGATCTTATTAGGACCCATCTAATACTTATACAATGTCTGCTACAAAGGACTGATTACATCGAGACAAATCTTAGTGCCCTCTGAATCACCACAATCATTGGACCCATCCAACCTTCACTTGCAATGTATGTAGTGTCGGATCAATCTGATAGCCTAGGCCATCTCTGTGTAATTGTAAGTAGGAATTGAATACAGACTTTGGATGGGTCGCACTTACATTGTCGTTGGTCTCAGACCGAAGATGTATGTGATAAAAAGTCCACTGGGTGTATGTGCGTGCACGCATGTGTGTGTATGTACATTGCCAAGTCAAAAAAAAACACATTAACGTAAAAATAAAACAAAAACCTAACAAAAGAATTTTTGTTTCTTGCAATTTTTTTACAAATAATCTTCGTAAAAGAAAATGTGACCGATTGTGTAATTGTAGGGTAAGAGTATGTGTTTTATTGTTGTACAGATAAAACTATATCGGCTCGCACCGAAATTCAGATGCTGTTTTTTTGTAAAATTAAAGATTTATAGGAATATATATAAGGTCACAAATTTATTTATTTCATAGCTGTGCAGTATAAATAGTCTTATTAAAGATATTTAAAAATAGATTAAAATAAAACATATTATTATTCCTTCTTAAGGAAATTTGTTTGGTTTTTATTTAATCATGTTGCTTGGAAATTAAATAAATTTAGTTCTCATATATTCGGAATAAATTTAATTTATTTCTAACTTATGTATATTCACAAATGTAAAAAAAAGATATTTACAAAAATAAAATTATTTCCAATTAAATTTTCAATCTAATAAAGCGATACAAAAACATACATATTTAAAAAGAATTTAATGAGGATATATTTTAATAAATTAAATCATTCGTTTGCTAAAATTTGTATTTTTCTTTTCTTGGAACTTCCTTTTTCTAAAGACCAAGAGCAATGTTTTCGGAGGAGTACTAATAGTAGAAAGTCCAAAACTTCTATTCTGTGTTGAGAACAAACGTTGGCAAACCACTCTGGGGTCAAGCGTTTACACGACTCAATAATAAAAGATTTTATACCAATTTTTTGGGGCTCAGATTTAAAGATTTTATGAAATATTAAAATATGTCTTTTGCTTGCATCCATTAGTTTTAATGATGGAGCAGCTAGATTTCCAAAATCTGTAAGCGACTGATAATTTTTAAAGTATATAAAAAGCTCGCTTGGTGCTGTAAGAACCTCATCCATCTTTCTCAATTCGTCCCTACATTTTTCGCATTGCAATTTTGGAATGACTTTAAATGCTACGTATCCAACAAAGTATCTCATAGAAACTAGTTCGAAATTTATAGCTGCAGAATTTTCAAAAACATCTTCCAAAAAATAATCTGCATATATGTGGCTCTCAAAATCAACATTGTCAATTTTATAGCAACTTGGTTCTTCATGTTCAATACATAAATAAATTTAACTTTTTAATAACACAATTTAATAAATTTTAATCACAATACAATAATTTATAATTTTTTTTTTGTTTTATTAAATGAACACTTGATTATTTTGCACTAAAAGACGGACGAAACAATTAAACGACCGATTTTCTAAATGATGGTATGAAAACTAATTTGAAATTGCTGTTTCAAAAAAAAGGAGTTACTGTATTTTAAAAGATATTGATTGGTACTAACAAGTGAGAATACTATCAAGGCGAATTGGCTAGGTATAAGCTGGCGGCGAAAAGCCAGCCGGATTTTTTTTTTTGGTATTTTACAATTCTGTTTTTTAATTACATACTACATACATATATTAAAATTAACATTTTTATCAATGAAAAAATAAAGAGATAACACTGCGGAACAGTAATTTTTGGTCTGGAATTTAATTGCAAATTGTTAATAATTTGAGGTCGCTGATTTCGAATATAATCTCCATTTTACTCAGTCCGATCTAGTTTTCGAGGTATACCGATACATGTGTCCAAAATTAAGCCACTTCAGTTTTCTCAGTAAATTGTAAATACAATCAAGAGTCGCATTTGTATTTGTTATGAATTTTTAAAGAACAAAAAACATTTTTCAAATCTTCGATGATATCTCTGAAACAATTGGGCAAATTTAAAAATATTGTAAGCACGGCTTTAAGATAACATTGTTGCCGAGTTTTGGATTTTTAATTGAATATGGTTAACCATTTTGAAGTTATTCTAATATACTTTCGTGTGAAGTAAAAATGCCTTAATTTTAATTATGTATGTATGTATGTATGTATATTAAAAACAGAAGACCTCACTTCATAATTAACAAAAAAAGGACTTATGATGTTCTTTGCCTCTTCAAATTCTCTGGTAAACAACACTAAGTACACTTTATGCCCTTAACGTCTAAGCAAATTGGACTTGGTGTTGTTTTCAACTTTCCTATCTCGAAAACTACATTAGATAGGACTTATGGAAATGTACACATCTATAAATTAGAACAGTATAAAAAACGTATTTTGAAAAAGATGTGAATTGGTGTAGCTTATCTCTACCCTACAGAACTATTTGTTATATGTTTTAGCACTTATAATAATTTTAATAAATTAATATAACTCTTAAAATTATCCCATATCCAATTTTTAGTAGTGATCACAGACTTCCGTTATTTTGGCTCTAGCTCTTCTAGTTTGCTAGAAAATTGCATTTAAAGTTTTTAATATAAAAATCCTAAGAAAATCCAATTTTTAGTAGTGATCACAGATATTTATTATTTTGGCTCTAGCTCTTCCAGTTTGCTAGAAAATCGCATTTAAAGTTTTTCATATAAAAATCCTAAGAAAATCCAATTTTTAGTAGTGATCACAGATTTTCGTTATTTTGGCTCTAGGTCTTCTAGTTTTCTAGGAATTAAAGTTTTTCATATAAAAATCCTAAGAAAATCCAATTTTTAGTAGTGATCACAGACTTCCGTTATTTTGGCTCTAGCTCTTCTAGTTTTCTAGAAAAACGCATTTAAAGTTATTCACATAAAAATCATAAGAAAATCCAAATTTTTAGCAGTGATCACAGATTTTCGTTATTTTGGCTCTAGCTCTTTTAGTTTTCTAGATAAACGCATTTAAAGTTTTTCATATAAAAATCCTAAAAAAATTCAATTTTTAGTAGTGATCACAGATTTTCGTTATTTTGACTCTAGCTCTTCTAGTTTTCCAGAAAATCGCATTTGAAGTTTTTCATATAAAAATCCTAAGAAAATACAATTTTTAGTAGTGATCACAGATTTTCATTATTTTGGCTCTAGATTTTCTAGTTTTCCAGAAAATCGCATTTAAAGTTTTTCATATAAAAATCCTAAGAAAATCCAATTTTTAGTAGGGATCACAGATTTTCGTTATTTTGGCTCTAGCTCTTCTCGTTTGCTAGAAAATTGCATTTAAAGTTTTTCATATAAAAATCCTAAGAAAATCCAATTTTTTAGTAGTGATCACAGATTTTCGTTATTTTGGATCTAGCTCTTCTAGTTTTCTAGAAAAACGCATTTAAAGTTTTTCATATAAAAATCCTAAGAACATCCAATTTTTAGTAGCGATCACAGATTTTCGTTATTTTGGCTCTAGCTCTTCTAGTTTTCTAGAAAAACGCATTTAAAGTTTTTCATGTAAAAATCCTTAGAAAATCCAATTTTTAGTAGTAATCACAGATTTTCGTTATTTTGGCTCTAGGTCTTTTAGTTTTCTAGGAATTAAAGTTTTTCATATAAAAATCCTAAGAAAATCCAATTTTTAGTAGTGATCACAGACTTCCGTTATTTTGGCTCTAGCTCTTCTAGTTTGCTAGAAAATTGCATTTAAAGTTTTTAATATAAAAATCCTAAGAAAATCCAATTTTTAGTAGTGATCACAGATTTTCATTATTTTGGCTCTAGCTCTTCTAGTTTGCTAGAAAAACGCATTTAAAGTTATACATATAAAAATCCTAAGAAAATCCAATTTTTAGTAGTGATCACAGATTTTCATTATTTTGGCTCTAGCTCTTCTAGTTTGCTAGAAAATCGCATTTAAAGTTTTTCATATAAAAATCCTAAGAAAATCCAATTTTTAGTAGTAATCACAGATTTTCATTATTTTGGCTCTAGCTCTTCTAGTTTGCTAGAAAATCGCATTTAAAGTTTTTCATATAAAAATCCTAAGAAAATCCAATTTTTAGTCGTGATCACAGATTTTCATTATTTTGGCTCTAGCTCTTCTAGTTTGCTAGAAAATCGCATTTAAAGTTTTTCATATAAAAATCCTAAGAAAATCCAATTTTTAGTCGTGATCACAGATTTTCATTATTTTGGCACTAGCTCTTCTAGTTTGCTAGAAAATTGCATTTAAAGTTTTTAATATAAAAATCCTAAGAAAATCCAATTTTTAGTAGTGATCACAGATTTTCATTATTTTGGCTCTAGCTCTTCTAGTTTGCTAGAAAATCGCATTTAAAGTTTTTCATATAAAAATCCTAAGAAAATCCAATTTTTAGTCGTGATCACAGATTTTCATTATTTTGGCTCTAGCTCTTCTAGTTTGCTAGAAAAACGCATTTAAAGTTATTCATATAAAAATCCTAAGAAAATCCAATTTTTAGTAGTGATCACAGATTTTCATTATTTTGGCTCTAGCTCTTCTAGTTTGCTAGAAAATCGCATTTAAAGTTTTTCATATAAAAATCCTAAGAAAATCCAATTTTTAGTAGTAATCACAGATTTTCATTATTTTGGCTCTAGCTCTTCTAGCTTGCTAGAAAATCGCATTTAAAGTTTTTCATATAAAAATCCTAAGAAAATCCAATTTTTAGTAGTGATCACAGATTTTCATTATTTTGGCTCTAGCTCTTCTAGTTTGCTAGAAAAACGCATTTAAAGTTATTCACATAAAAATCATAAGAAAATCCAAATTTTTAGCAGTGATCACAGATTTTCGTTATTTTGGCTCTAGCTCTTCTAGTTTGCTAAAAAATTGCATTTAAAGTTTTTAATATAAAAATCCTAAGAAAATCCAATTTTTAGTAGTGATCACAGATTTTCATTATTTTGGCTCTAGCTCTTCTAGTTTGCTAGAAAAACGCATTTAAAGTTATTCACACAAAAATCATAAGAAAATCCAAATTTTTAGCAGTGATCACAGATTTTTGTTATTTTGGCTCTAGCTCTTTTAGTTTTCTAGATAAACGCATTAAAAGTTTTTCATATAAAAATCCTAAAAAAATTTAATTTTTAGTAGTGATCACAGATTTTCGTTATTTTGACTATAGCTCTTCTAGTTTTCCAGAAAATCGCATTTGAAGTTTTTCATATAAAATTCCAAAGAAAATACAATTTTTAGTAGTGATCACAGATTTTCGTTATTTTGGCTCTAGCTCTTCTAGTTTGCTAGAAAATTGCATTTAAAGTTTTTCATATAAAAATCCTAAGAAAATCCAATTTTTAGTAGTGATCACAGATTTTCGTTATTTTGGCTCTAGCTCTTCTAGTTTGCTAGAAAATTGCATTTAAAGTTTTTAATATAAAAATCCTAAGAAAATCCAATTTTTAGTAGTGATCACAGATTTTCATTATTTTGGCTCTAGCTCTTCTAGTTTGCTAGAAAAACGCATTTAAAGTTATTCACACAAAAATCATAAGAAAATCCAAATTTTTAGCAGTGATCACAGATTTTTGTTATTTTGGCTCTAGCTCTTTTAGTTTTCTAGATAAACGCATTAAAAGTTTTTCATATAAAAATCGTAAAAAAATTTAATTTTTAGTAGTGATCACAGATTTTCGTTATTTTGACTATAGCTCTTCTAGTTTTGTTCTCGTCATATGCGTTTTGTTTTCTCATTCGTAATTTTCAGCAGGTCTATTTTGACAATTATCTTTCATATTTAATTTCGTTGTACAAAGTTAATTTCGTAGCGGGTGTGATTTTTTGTGTGTGAATTTTTTTAAATATTTGTTATTTCACAAAACAAAAGAAATTTATAATTAAAAGTACATTTTACACAACTTTAATTTTAAATTAAACAATTGTTAAAATATTCAACACGAATTTGAATTTAAATACATTTTAATAAGAAATATGTTTTAAACGTAATGTCAAAACGCACATATACATTCATACAAATGGAATAACAGATAAATAATAAGACTTGACTCGTGGAAACGCCGAAGCTGATTTAAAGAAGAAAATGTGATAAGTTTATCAATAAGACTTGCATTGTGGAAATTGGGACTTAGTAATTTATTAGAATAAATACATATATAGATTGTATCGAAGCATGTCCTTTTGATCTAAAATTTCTGTAACAAAACTCGCTGGTGCACTTTGAAAATACTTTTATCTACTCACTTTGGGGAAAATTAGAGAGATAATAAAGACTTCCAATTTAAAATTTCGGACTTCGACAATAATAATATTTATTATAGAACGGAGAAAGCAATGTAAAAAGCAGTGTACTCGCACTGAAGAAAAAGATTTCAATTTAGTTGTTTAAAAATGTATATTTTTTAACTCTGCAGGTGGGAGATAAACTACATCCAGCTACATTTTGAAAACTTTACAGCAGAACGCAAAATATGTTGAAAATCACCAATGATTATATTTTTTATTAAAAATTTTCCGAATATTTTATATGATCCTAATATTTTTTTTTGTGTCGATGATATCCTTAATAAAATTACGTCATAAAAGTCAATCTTATCTCATTTTTTTATATTTTGCGGTATAGAACACAATAACTTGCGAACGACGAAATATTATTTCATTATTGCACAAATTAGAAAACCCATAGATCCTTTTCCTAAAATTACTTTAATCTCTTATAACAAATGCTAAAATTGTAAAACTAACAATAATAAAATCGGGAAGTAAATATACATTTTTTTCGAAATATCTACATATGTGCATACATATGTATGTATGTATTCATTTTAATTTATTTCAATCCAAAAATATCTAAATATTTTACAACAAACCAAAGAATATAGGTACATATGTATTTTCTTTTTAATTTATTTTTAATAGAATCTGGAATATTTTAGTTCTACATTTCATTCATACTCTTGTATATGTAAATCTCATAGAAATTATTTACACAATAACTTACCCCAACTTTCATTTCCACTATCTTTTGCTAAATTTTATCGCTTTAGACGACCGAACCGATCACCGTTTAATTTTTAATATTTAACACTAGTGCAACACTTTAACGCATTGCTGTGAATTAAAAACAAAAACACTTACGAAATGCCCAACAACAACACACTGGATCTTTTACTTTTCTTTTACTACTCAGAGATTTATTTGCTACTATTTTGTTAACAACAGAAAACGACATGCAAATGCAATAACAAAAACAAAAACCAACGATTAAAATTTACTCACTGCATTAAGAGATTTTAAGGTAGTACAAAACGAAGAAAAGAACAAGAACCGTTAAACGCAACAACAAAACTTAAGAAATTTCATACAGAAACTTAAAATTTACATATACATAAATTTATTTTTTTACTTTTTATTGGAAAAAACACACAATTTAACTTTTTAATAACACAATTTAATAAATTTTAATCACAATACAATAATTTATAATTTTTTTTTTGTTTTATTAAATGAACACTTGATTATTTTGCACTAAAAGACGGACGAAACAATTAAACGACCGATTTTCTAAATGATGGTATGAAAACTAATTTGAAATTGCTGTTTCAAAAAAAAAGGAGTTACTGTATTTTAAAAGATATTGATTGGTACTAACAAGTGAGAATACTATCAAGGCGAATTGGCTAGGTATAAGCTGGCGGCGAAAAGCCAGCCGGATTTTTTTTTTTGGTATTTTACAATTCTGTTTTTTAATTACATACTACATACATATGTATGTATGTATATTAAAATTAACATTTTTATCAATGAAAAAATAAAGAGATAACACTGCGGAACAGTCATTTTTGGTCTGGAATTTAATTGCAAATTGTTAATAATTTGAGGTCGCTGATTTCGAATATTATCTCCATTTTACTTAGTCCGATCTAGTTTTCGAGGTATACCGATACATATGTCCAAAATTAAGCCACTTCAGTTTTCTCAGTAAATTGTGAATACAATCAAGAGTCGCATTTGTATTTGTTATGAATTTTTAAAGAAAAAAAAAACATTTTTCAAATCTTCGATGATATCTCTGAAACAATTGGGCAAATTTAAAAATATTGTAAGCACGGCTTTAAGATAACATTGTTGCCGAGTTTTGGATTTTTAATTGAATATGGTTACCCATTTTGAAGTTATTCTAATATACTTTTGTGTGAAGTAAAGGTGCCTTAATTTTAATTATGTATGTATGTATGTATATTAAAAACAGAAGACCTCACTTCATAATTAACAAAAAAAGGACTTATGATGTTCTTTGCCTCTTCAAATTCTCTGGTAAACAACACTAAGTACACTTTATGCCCTTAACGTCTAAGCAAATTGGACTTGGTGTTGTTTTCAACTTTCCTATCTCGAAAACTACATTAGATAGGACTTATGGAAATGTACACATCTATAAATTAGAACAGTATAAAAAACGTATTTTGAAAAAGATGTGAATTGGTGTAGCTTATCTCTCCCCTACAGAACTATTTGTTTTATGTTTTAGCACTTATAATAATTTTAATAAATTAATATAACTCTTAAAATTATCCCATATCCAATTTTAAGTAGTGATCACAGATTTTCGTTATTTTTGCTCTAGCTCTTCTAGTTTTCTAGAAAAACGCATTTAAAGTTTTTCATGTAAAAATGCTTAGAAAATCCAATTTTTAGTAGTTATCACAGATTTTCGTTATTTTGGCTCTAGGTCTTCTAGTTTTCTAGGAATTAAAGTTTTTCATATAAAAATCCTAAGAAAATCCAATTTTTAGTAGTGATCACAGACTTCCGTTATTTTGGCTCTAGCTCTTCTAGTTTTCTAGAAAAACGCATTTAAAGTTATTCACATAAAAATCATAAGAAAATCCAAATTTTTAGCAGTGATCACAGATTTTCGTTATTTTGGCTCTAGCTCTTTTAGTTTTCTAGATAAACGCATTTAAAGTTTTTCATATAAAAATCCTAAAAAAATTCAATTTTTAGTAGTGATCACAGATTTTCGTTATTCTGACTCTAGCTCTTCTAGTTTTCCAGAAAATCGCAAAAGAAGCTCTAGCTCTTCTAGTTTTCTAGAAAAACGCATTTAAAGTTATTCACATAAAAATCATAAGAAAATCCAAATTTTTAGCAGTGATCACAGATTTTCGTTATTTTGGCTCTAGCTCTTTTAGTTTTCTAGATAAACGCATTTAAAGTTCTTCATATAAAAATCCTAAGAAAATCCAATTTTTAGTAGTGATCACAGATTTTCGTTATTATGGCTCTAGCTCTTCTCGTTTGCTAGAAAATTGCATTTAAAGTTTTTCATATAAAAATCCTAAGAAAATCCAATTTTTTAGTAGTGATCACAGATTTTCGTTATTTTGGATCTAGCTCTTCTAGTTTTCTAGAAAAACGCATTTAAAGTTTTTCATATAAAAATCCTAAGAACATCCAATTTTTAGTAGCGATCACAGATTTTCGTTATTTTGGCTCTAGCTCTTCTAGTTTTCTAGAAAAACGCATTTAAAGTTTTTCATGTAAAAATCCTTAGAAAATCCAATTTTTAGTAGTAATCACAGATTTTCGTTATTTTGGCTCTAGGTCTTTTAGTTTTCTAGGAATTAAAGTTTTTCATATAAAAATCCTAAGAAAATCCAATTTTTAGTAGTGATCACAGACTTCCGTTATTTTGGCTCTAGCTCTTCTAGTTTGCTAGAAAATTGCATTTAAAGTTTTTAATATAAAAATCCTAAGAAAATCCAATTTTTAGTAGTGATCACAGATTTTCATTATTTTGGCTCTAGCTCTTCTAGTTTGCTAGAAAAACGCATTTAAAGTTATTCATATAAAAATCCTAAGAAAATCCAATTTTTAGTAGTGATCACAGATTTTCATTATTTTGGCTCTAGCTTTTCTAGTTTGCTAGAAAATCGCATTTAAAGTTTTTCATATAAAAATCCTAAGAAAATCCAATTTTTAGTAGTAATCACAGATTTTCATTATTTTGGCTCTAGCTCTTCTAGTTTGCTAAAAAATTGCATTAAAAGTTTTTAATATAAAAATCCTAAGAAAATCCAATTTTTAGTAGTGATCACAGATTTTCATTATTTTGGCTCTAGCTCTTCTAGTTTGCTAGAAAATCGCATTTAAAGTTTTTTATATAAAAATCCTAAGAAAATCCAATTTTTAGTAGTGATCACAGATTTTCGTTATTTTGGCTCTAGCTCTTCTAGTTTGCTAAAAAATTGCATTTAAAGTTTTTAATATAAAAATCCTAAGAAAATCCAATATTTAGTAGTGATCACAGATTTTCATTATTTTGGCTCTAGCTCTTCTAGTTTGCTAGAAAAACGCATTTAAAGTTATTCACACAAAAATCATAAGAAAATCCAAATTTTTAGCAGTGATCACAGATTTTCGTTATTTTGGCTCTAGCTCTTCTAGTTTGCTAAAAAATTGCATTTAAAGTTTTTAATATAAAAATCCTAAGAAAATCCAATTTTTAGTAGTGATCACAGATTTTCATTATTTTGGCTCTAGCTCTTCTAGTTTGCTAGAAAAACGCATTTAAAGTTATTCACACAAAAATCATAAAAAATCCAAATGTTTAGCAGTGATCACAGAATTTCGTTATTTTGGCTCTAACTCTTCTAGTTTGCTAAAAAATTGCATTTAAAGTTTTTAATATAAAAATCCTAAGAAAATCCAATTTTTAGTAGTGATCACAGATTTTCATTATTTTGGCTCTAGCTCTTCTAGTTTGCTAGAAAAACGCATTTAAAGTTATTCACACTAAAATCATAAGAAAATCCAAATTTTTAGCAGTGATCACAGATTTTCGTTATTTTGGCTCTAGCTCTTCTAGTTTGCTAAAAAATTGCATTTAAAGTTTTTAATATAAAAATCCTAAGAAAATCCAATTTTTAGTAGTGATCACAGATTTTCATTATTTTGGCTCTAGCTCTTCTAGTTTGCTAGAAAAACGCATTTAAAGTTATTCACACTAAAATCATAAGAAAATCCAAATTTTTAGCAGTGATCACAGATTTTTGTTATTTTGGCTCTAGCTCTTTTAGTTTTCTAGATAAACGCATTAAAAGTTTTTCATATAAAAATCCTAAAAAAATTTAATTTTTAGTAGTGATCACAGATTTTCGTTATTTTGACTATAGCTCTTCTAGTTTTCCAGAAAATCGCATTTGAAGTTTTTCATATAAAAATCCAAAGAAAATACAATTTTTAGTAGTGATCACAGATTTTCGTTATTTTGGCTCTAGCTCTTCTAGTTTGCTAGAAAATTGCATATAAAGTTTTTCATATAAAAATCCTAAGGAAATCCAATTTTTAGTAGTGATCACAGATTTTCGTTATTTTGGCTCTAGCTCTTCTAGTTTGCTAGAAAATTGCATTTAAAGTTTTTAATATAAAAATCCTAAGAAAATCCAATTTTTAGTAGTGATCACAGATTTTCATTATTTTGGCTCTAGCTCTTCTACTTTGCTAGAAAAACGCATTTAAAGTTATTCACACAAAAATCATAAGAAAATCCAAATTTTTAGCAGTGATCACAGATTTTTGTTATTTTGGCTCTAGCTCTTTTAGTTTTCTAGATAAACGCATTAAAAGTTTTTCATATAAAAATCCTAAAAAAATTTAATTTTTAGTAGTGATCACAGATTTTCGTTATTTTGAGTATAGCTCTTCTAGTTTTCCAGAAAATCGCATTTGAAGTTTTTCATATAAAAATCCAAAGAAAATACAATTTTTAGTAGTGATCACAGATTTTCGTTATTTTGGCTCTAGCTCTTCTAGTTTGCTAGAAAATTGCATTTAAAATTTGTCATATAAAAATCCTAAGAAAATCCAATTTTTAGTAGTGATCACAGATATTCATTATTTTGGCTCTAGCTCTTCCAGTTTGCTAGAAAATCGCATTTAAAGTTTTTCATATAAAAATCCTAAGAAAATCCAATTATTAGTAGTGATCACAGATTTTCATTATTTTGGCTCTAGCTCTTCTTGTTGCTAGAAAATCGCATTTAAAGTTTTTCATATAAAAATCGTAAGAAAATCCAATTTTTAGTAGTGATCACAGATTTTCATTATTTTGGCTCTAGCTCTTCTAGTTTGCTAGAAAATCGCATTTAAAGTTTTTCATATAAAAATCCTAAGAAAATCCAATTATTAGTAGTGATCACAGATTTTCATTATTTTGGCTCTAGCTCTTCCAGTTTGCTAGAAAATCGAATTTAAAGTTTTTCATATAAAAATCCTAAGAAAATCCAATTTTTAGTAGTGATCACAGATTTTCATTATTTTGGCTCTAGCTCTTCTAGTTTGCTAGAAATTCGCATTTAAAGTTTTTCATATTAAAATCCTAAAAAAATCCAATTTTTAGTAGTGATCACAGATTTTCATTATTTTGGCTCTAGCTCTTCTAGTTTGCTAGAAAATCGCATTTAAAGTTTTTCATATAAAAATACTAAGAAAATCCAATTTTTAGTAGTGATCACAGATTTTCATTATTTTGGCTCTAGCTCTTCTAGTTTGCTAGAAAATCGCATTTAAAGTTTTTCATATAAAAATACTAAGAAAATCCAATTTTTAGTAGTGATCACAGATTTTCATTATTTTGGCTCTAGCTCTTCTAGTTTGCTAGAAAATCGCATTTAAAGTTTTTCATATAAAAATCCTAAGAAAATCCAATTTTTAGTAGTGATCACAGATTTTCATTATTTTGGCTCTAGCTCTTCTAGTTTGCTAGAAAATCGCATTTAAAGTTTTTCATATAAAAATACTAAGAAAATCCAATTTTTAGTAGTGATCACAGATTTTCATTATTTTGGCTCTAGCTCTTCTAGTTTGCTAGAAAATCGCATTTAAAGTTTTTCATATAAAAATCCTAAGAAAATCCAATTTTTAGTAGTGATCACAGATTTTCATTATTTTGGCTCTAGCTCTTCTAGTTTGCTAGAAAATCGCATTTAAAGTTTTTCATATAAAAATCCTAAGAAAATCCAATTTTTAGTAGTGATCACAGATTTTCATTATTTTGGCTCTAGCTCTTCTAGTTTGCTAGAAAATCGCATTTAAAGTTTTTCATATAAAAATCCTAAGAAAATCCAATTTTTAGTAGTGATCACAGATTTTCATTATTTTGGCTCTAGCTCTTCTAGTTTGCTAGAAAATCGCATTTAAAGTTTTTCATATAAAAATCCTAAGAAAATCCAATTTTTAGTAGTGATCACAGATTTTCATTATTTTGGCTCTAGCTCTTCTAGTTTGCTAGAAAATCGCATTTAAAGTTTTTCATATAAAAATACTAAGAAAATCCAATTTTTAGTAGTGATCACAGATTTTCATTATTTTGGCTCTAGCTCTTCTAGTTTGCTAGAAAATCGCATTTAAAGTTTTTCATATAAAAATCCTTAGAAAATCCAATTTTTAGTAGTGATCACAGATATTCATTATTTTGGCTCTAGCTCTTCTAGTTTGCTAGAAAATCGCATTTAAAGTTTTTCATATAAAAATCCTAAGAAAATCCAATTTTTAGTAGTGATCACAGATTTTCATTATTTTGGCTCTAGCTCTTCTAGTTTGCTAGAAAATCGCATTTATAGTTTTTCATATAAAAATCCTAAGAAAATCCAATTTTTAGTAGTGATCACAGATTTTCATTATTTTGGCTCCAGCTCTTCTAGTTTGCTAGAAAATCGCATTTAAAGTTTTTCATATAAAAATCCTAAGAAAATCCAATTTTTAGTAGTGATCACAGATTTTCATTATTTTGGCTCCAGCTCTTCTAGTTTGCTAGAAAATCGCATTTAAAGTTTTTCATATAAAAATCCTAAGAAAATCCAATTTTTAGTAGGGATCACAGATTTTCATTATTTTGGCTCTAGCTCTTCTAGTCTGCTAGAAAATCGCATTTAAAGTTTTTCATATAAAAATCCTAAGAAAATCCAATTTTTAGTAGTGATCACAGATTTTTATTATTTTGGCTCTAGCTCTTCTAGTTTGCTAGAAAATCGCATTTAAAGTTTTTCATATAAAAATCCTAAGAAAATCCAATTTTTAGTAGTGATCGCAGATTTTCGTTATTTTGGCTCTAATTCTTCTAGTTTGCTGGAAAATCGCATTTAAAGTTTTTCATATAAAAATCCTAAGAAAATCCAATTTTTAGTAGTGATAACAGATTTTCGTTATTTTGGTTCTAACTCTTCTAGTTTGCTAGAAAATCACATTTAAAGTTGTTCATATAAACATCCTAAGAAAATCCAATTTTTAGTAGTGATCACAGATTTTCATTATTTTGGCTCTAGCTCTTCTAGTTTGCTAGAAAATCGCATATAAAGTTTTTCATATAAAAATCCTAAGAAAATCCAATTTTTAGTAGTGATCACAGATTTTCATTATTTTGGCTCTAGCTCTTCTAGTTTGCTAGAAAATCGCATTTAAAGTTTTTCATATAAAAATCCTAAGAAAATCCAATTTTTAGTAGTGATCACAGATTTTCATTATTTTGGCTCCAGCTCTTCTAGTTTTTAAAGTTTTTCATATAAAAATCCTAAGAAAATCCAATTTTTAGTAGTGATCACAGATTTTCATTATTTTGGCTCTAGCTCTTCTAGTTTGCTAGAAAATCGCATTTAAAGTTTTTCATATAAAAATCCTAAGAAAATCCAATTTTTAGTAGTGATCACAGATTTTCATTATTTTGGCTCTAGCTCTTCTAGTTTGCTAGAAAATCGCATTTAAAGTTTTTCATATAAAAATCCTAAGAAAATCCAATTTTTAGTAGTGATCACAGATTTTCATTATTTTGGCTCTAGCCCTTCTAGTTTTCTAGAAAATCGCATTTAAAGTTTTTCATAAAAAATCCTAAGAAAATCCAATTTTTAGTAGTGATCACAGATTTTCATTATTTTGGCTCTAGCTCTTCTAGTTTGCTAGAAAATCGCATTTAATGTTTTTCATATAAAAATCCTAAGAAAATCCAATTTTTAGTAGTGATCACAGATTTTCATTATTTTGGCTCTAGCTTTTCCAGTTTGCTAGAAAATCGCATTTAAAGTTTTTCATATAAAAATCCTGAGAAAATCCAATTTTTAGTAGTGATCACAGATTTTCATTATTTTGGCTCTAGCTCTTCTAGTTTGCTAGAAAATCGCATTTAAAGTTTTTCATATAAAAATCCTAAGAAAATCCAATTTTTAGTAGTGATCACAGATTTTCATTATTTTGGCTCTAGCTCTTCTAGTTTGCTAGAAAATCGCATTTAAAGTTTTTCATATAAAAATCCTAAGAAAATCCAATTTTTAGTAGTGATCACAGATTTTCATTATTTTGGCTCTAGCTCTTCTAGTTTGCTAGAAAATCGCATTTAAAGTTTTTCATATAAAAATCCTAAGAAAATCCAATTTTTAGTAGTGATCACAGATTTTCATTATTTTGGCTCTAGCTCTTCTAGTTTGCTAGAAAATCGCATTTAAAGTTTTTCATATAAAAATCCTAAGAAAATCCAATTTTTAGTAGTGATCACAGATTTTCATTATTTTGGCTCTAGCTCTTCTAGTTTGCTAGAAAATCGCATTTAAAGTTTTTCATATAAAAATCCTAAGAAAATCCAATTTTTAGTAGTGATCACAGATTTTCGTTATTTTGGCTCTAGCTCTTCTAGTTTGCTAGAAAATCGCATTTAAAGTTTTTCATATAAAAATCCAATTTTTAGTAGTGATCACAGATTTTCGTTATTTTGGCTCTAGCTCTTCTAGTTTGCTAGAAAATCGCATTTAAAGTTTTTCATATAAAAATCCTAAGAAAATCCAATTTTTAGTAGTGATCACAGATTTTCGTTATTTTGGCTCTAGCTCTTCTAGTTGGCTAGAAAATCGCATTTAAAGTTTTTCATATAAAAATCCTAAGAAAATCCAATTTTTAGTAGTGATCACAGATTTTCGTTATTTTGGCTCTAGCTCTTCTAGTTTGCTAGAAAATCGCATTTAAAGTTTTTCATATAAAAATCCTAAGAAAATCCAATTTTTAGTAGTGATCACAGATTTTCGTTATTTTGGCTCTAGCTCTTCTAGTTTGCTAGAAAATCGCATTTAAAGTTTTTCATATAAAAATCCTTAGAAAATCCAATTTTAGTAGTGATCACAGATTTTCGTTATTTTGGCTCTAGCTCTTCTAGTTTGCTAGAAAATCGCATTTAAAGTTTTTCATATAAAAATCCTAAGAAAATCCAATTTTTAGTAGTGATCACAGATTTTCATTATTTTGGCTCTAGCTCTTCTAGTTTGCTAGAAAATCGCATTTAAAGTTTTTCATATAAAAATCCTAAGAAAATCCAATTTTTAGTAGTGATCACAGATTTTCGTTATTTTGGCTCTAGCTCTTCTAGTTTGCTAGAAAATCGCATTTAAAGTTTTTCATATAAAAATCCTTAGAAAATCCAATTTTAGTAGTGATCACAGATTTTCGTTATTTTGGCTCTAGCTCTTCTAGTTTGCTAGAAAATCGCATTTAAAGTTTTTCATATAAAAATCCTAAGAAAATCCAATTTTTAGTAGTGATCACAGATTTTCATTATTTTGGCTCTAGCTCTTCTAGTTTGCTAGAAAATCGCATTTAAAGTTTTTCATATACAAATCCTAAGAAAATCCAATTTTTAAAAGTGATCACAGATTTTCGTTATTTTGGCTCTAGCTCTTCTAGTTTGCTAGAAAATCGCATTTAAAGTTTTTCATATAAAAATCCTAAGAAAATCCAATTTTTAGTAGTGATCACAGATTTTCGTTATTTTGGCTCTAGCTCTTCTAGTTTGCTAGAAAATCGCATTTAAAGTTTTTCATATAAAAATCCTTAGAAAATCCAATTTTAGTAGTGATCACAGATTTTCGTTATTTTGGCTCTAGCTCTTCTAGTTTGCTAGAAAATCGCATTTAAAGTTTTTCATATAAAAATCCTAAGAAAATCCAATTTTTAGTAGTGATCACAGATTTTCATTATTTTGGCTCTAGCTCTTCTAGTTTGCTAGAAAATCGCATTTAAAGTTTTTCATATACAAATCCTAAGAAAATCCAATTTTTAAAAGTGATCACAGATTTTCGTTATTTTGGCTCTAGCTCTTCTAGTTTGCTAGAAAATCGCATTTAAAGTTTTTCATATAAAAATCCTAAGAAAATCCAATTTTTAGTAGTGATTGTTGAAAATAACTTGTTAAATATTTTTCCTAAACAACATGAATATTTTATGTTTTTACTTTTCAAATATTTTTTCATTCGTTTTAAAATTGTTCATCAACAAATATATATTTTAATTGTTCAATAAAATTTTATATAAAATAATATTATAATAATTTTATTAACGCGGATATCTTATAAAGAAGATTCCAACAGGTTATGGGCCCAGAGCGTTTGGGTAAGGAATTATAAGTGTGGTGAAAATTTTATTCAAGATTTTATTATTTGAAAAACGAATCATCAAAACACAAAATGGCATCTTCATCATCCCTTTACCAAATTGAAAAATTGGATGAAAAGAATTTCGAAACCTGGAGTGTGCAAATAAAGAGTGTGCTAATTCATTGCGGCTATTGGAAATTTGTAAACGGTGAAGAAAAGAAAATCTCAACATGGGATGCTGAAAAGAAAAAAGAATGGGATACCATCGATGAGAAGGCGTTAGCGACAATTATGTTAAGCATAAAACCATCTCAAATCAATTACATTAAAAATTGCGGTACATCTCACGATGCCTGGAATAAATTCAAAGAAATTTACAAACCAAATGGTCCTATACAAAAAGTGAGTTTATACAAAAGGCTTTTGAGTTTAAATATGAAGGAAAGCAAGAACATGGTGGAGTATTTGAACACATTTTCAAATATTGTTGAAAAATTGAGTGAAATTGGAATTCAAATACAAGATGAATTACTGGTAATAATACTTCACTCAAGTCTTCCGAAGGATTATGAAAATTTTGTGATGATTATAGAAACAAGAGATACATTGCCTTCATTATCTGTGGTAAAACTCAAGCTTTTAGAAGAGGCAGAGCGGAGAAATAATCAAGAACACGAAGTAGCAAATCATCAGCAAGCATTTGGTGCAGTAAAGAAAGAAAAATCAGACAACAATAACAATAAAAATCATAGAAATCAGTCAAATACAAAAATTATTAAAGGTAATTGCTTTATATGTGGAAAGAAAGGTCACTACGCAAATAAATGTAAATTAAAAAGTGAAGACAAATCATTTTCTTTAATTGCTATGGCTAAAAGTAATACAAACTCGTCAGCCTGGTATATAGACAGTGGAGCCACAAGCCATATGTGTTCTGATCGCAAGTTCTTTACAACATTTGAAAATTGCAATGACACTATTACGTTGGCAGACAAGAATTCAATATCTGCAAAGGGAAAGGGAGTTGTAACAATAAAAATTAATGGCACTGACATTGTTTTTAAAGATGTATTGTATTCCCCAAACTTACAAGGAAATTTTATTTCCGTAAGCAAAGTCGTACAGTATGGTGGAACAATAAAGTTTAATCAAAAGGGAGCCTTTTTATTTAATAAAACTGGAAATTTCCTCATGCATGCAAAAAGAGAAAACAATCTATTTGTGTTTGAAGCTAAAGAATCACAAGAACAATTAAATAATGTGAGTAATAATAACCAAATTTGGCATAGAAGATTTGGCCACCTCAATTACCAAAGTTTAAAAGAATTGTACAATAAAGAAATGGTTATTGGATTAATATTAAAAAATGAAAATATGGATTGTTGTAAAACCTGTATGGTTGGTAAAATTCATAGCGCATCATTTCCAAAACAAAGTGAAAGAAAATCTGATGAAGTCCTTGATATTATTCATTCAGATCTATGTGGTCCAATGAACGTGGAATCAGTTGGCGGTTCAAAATATTTTATTTCATTTATAGACGATAAGTCAAGAAGGATTTGGATATACTTTCTGAAAAGAAAAAGTGAAGCATTTGAAAAATTTAAAAACATGGTGGAACGTCAAACCGGTCGTCAGATAAGGGTTCTTAGAAGTGATAATGGTGGAGAATATATCAACAGCGTATTTAACCAATATTTAGAAGATTGTGGTATTCAGAGACAACTTACTGTTCCATATACACCTCAACAAAATGGAGTAGCTGAAAGATATAACCGAACACTAGTAGAAATGGCACGATGTTTATTAATAGATTCTGGACTCGATCAAAAATTGTGGGCTGAAGCTATATCTACGGCAGCATATTTGAGAAATAGATGTCCATCAAGAAGCTTAGACAATAAAACTCCTTATGAAGTTTGGACTGGTAGAAAACCGAATGTGAAGCATCTAAAAGTATTTGGTTCAAGTGCAGTGGCTTTAAATAAAAAACAAAAAGGCAAGTTTGATAAAAAAGGAGCATTGTTAATAATGGTTGGCTATTCGCTTGTATCCAAAGCTTATAGACTGTATAATACGGAAACAAATGATGTAATTGAACGACGTGATGTACTATTTGATGAGCACTCTTTTCCTGGAATGGATAAAAATAGTACGGGTGAAGAATTTATATCGTTTAATGATATAATTAATACTTATAAAGTTGATGGAACTGAAAAACGAGTTGAAGATAAAGTAATTGAAGTTAACGAAACAAATAATAACTCAGAAGTTCATAGTGAAGAATCTGGTTCTGAAAATTTTTTTGACATGGATGATTTTAATGGATTTACATCTCCATTAGGGGAATTGTCTGATGAAGCATGTAATGACAACCCTAAGCGTGGTGTTGGTAGACCAAGAATTATTCGTAACGGCAAACCGGGGCGTCCAAGAAAAGTGAAGAATTTACTAAATAATGTGGTGGAGGAGCAAGTTCCTAAAACTTATAAAGATGCATTATCTAGTAAAAACTATGTTAAGTGGCAAGATGCAATGTTAAAGGAAATATCGTCTTTGCGACAAAAAGGAACATGGTCCTTATCAGAACTTCCAAGTGGGCATAAAGCAATTAAGAGCAAATGGGTTTATGCTTTGAAGAAAAACCAAAAAGGTGAAGTTATGTGTCACAAAGCACGTCTCGTTGCAAAAGGTTGCAGTCAAAGGTATGGCATTGACTATAACGAAACATTCTCGCCTGTAGTTAGGTATGCAACAATACGAATGTTATTGGCTTTAGCTGTAGAACATAAGATGCATTTACACCAAATAGATGTAGTCACAGCATACTTAAATGGAGAACTTCATGATGAAATCTACATGCAACAACCTGAAGGATTTAACGATGAGTTACATCCAAACAAGGTTTTAAAACTTCACAAATCACTTTATGGTCTTAAACAAGCAGGAAGAGAATGGAATTCAAAATTGAATACTGTGCTATGTAATATTGGTTTTGAAAGATGCAAAAATGAACCGTGCTTATACAAAATGATAAGAAATGATAATTTAATTATAATTGCTGTTTATGTGGATGATATTATCATTGGTTGTAAGAACAAAAACGAAATTCTAAAAATTAAATCCCAATTGAATCTTGAATTTGAAATAACTGATAAAGGATTACTAGAACATTTTTTGGGGATGGAAGTTCAGCGTGATGGGGAAACTGGTGACATCAAGTTAAGTCAAGAATTTTATATCAAAGAAATATTACAAGAGTATGGAATGGAAAATTGTAAATCTTTTTCTACACCATTAAACTCTGGTTTTCAAATCACCTGTAATGAAAATAATTGCAGCAAGAGAGTTGATAAAACGTCTTATCAATCACTAATTGGAGCTTTATTGTATTTGGCATTAACAACAAGGCCAGATATAATACATTCTGTTTCAAAATTAGCACAACGAAATTCCAATCCACATGTTGAGCATTGGGAAGCTGCTAAAGGTGTGCTACGGTACTTAAAGGGTACGCAAAATTTAAAATTAATTTTTTCGTGTGGTAACAAGAAACTAGAAGGTTATGCAGACGCTGATTGGGGAGGCTGTACTGTAGACAGAAGATCGTACTCCGGATTTGTCTTTTATCTCGGTAAAAGTACTATTTCGTGGGAATCAAAGAAGCAACCCACAACTGCACTCAGTAGTACCGAAGCTGAATACATGTCGATGTCTAATGCATCAAAAGAAGCAGTCTATTTAAGAAGATTGTTGCAAGAGCTTGGTTTTTTGGAGAATGAAAGTGTAGCTTTAAATGTAGACAATCAAGGTGCAATGAAGTTGGCCGTCAATCCAGTGTTTCATAACAGAAGTAAACACATTGATATTAAGTATCACCATATAAGAGATGTCGTTGAATCTAAATCAGTGGAATTAAAATATTGTCCAACAGAAAGTATGATTGCTGACATTTTTACAAAGAATTTACCAAAAACAAAGCATTTACAATTTGTTAGTTTATTAAATTTAAAATAATTTGAGTTGTAAGAATATCCATGTTGAGGAAGAGTGTTGAAAATAACTTGTTAAATATTTTTCCTAAACAACATGAATATTTTATGTTTTTACTTTTCAAATATTTTTTCATTCGTTTTAAAATTGTTCATCAACAAATATATATTTTAATTGTTCAATAAAATTTTATATAAAATAATATTATAATAATTTTATTAACGCGGATATCTTATAAAGAAGATTCCAACACTAGTTTGCTAGAAAATCGCATTTAAAGTTTTTCATATAAAAATCCTAAGAAAATCCAATTTTTAGTAGTGATCACAGATTTTCGTTATTTTGGCTCTAGCTCTTCTAGTTTGCAAGAAAATCGCATTTTAAGTTTTTCATATAAAAATCCTTAGAAAATCAAATTTTTAGTAGTGATCACAGATTTTCGTTATTTTGGCTCTAGCTCTTCTAGTTTGCAAGAAAATCGCATTTTAAGTTTTTCATATAAAAATCCTTAGAAAATCCAATTTTTAGTAGTGATCACAGATTTTCGTTATTTTGGCTCTAGCTCTTCTAGTTTGCTAGAAAATCGCATTTAAAGTTTTTCATATAAAAATCCTAAGAAAATCCAATTTTTAGTAGTGAACACAGATTTTCATTATTTTGGCTCTAGCTCTTCTAGTTTGCTAGAAAATCGCATTTAAAGTTTTTCATATAAAAATCCTTAGAAAATCCAATTTTTAGTAGTGATCACAGATTTTCGTTATTTTGGCTCTAGCTCTTCTAGTTTGCTAGAAAATCGCATTTAAAGTTTTTCATATAAAAATCCTAAGAAAATCCAATTTTTAGTAGTGATCACAGATTTTCATTATTTTGGTTCTAGCTCTTCTAGTTTGCTAGAAAATCGCATTTAAAGTTTTTCATATAAAAATCCTAAGAAAATCTAATTTTTAGTTGTCACAGATTTTCATTATTTTGGCTCTAGCTCTTCCAGTTTGCTAGAAAATCGCATTTAAAGTTTTTCATATAAAAATCCTAAGAAAATCCAATTTTTAGTAGTGATCACAGATTTTCGTTATTTTGGCTCTAGCTCTTCTAGTTTGCTAGAAAATCGCATTTAAAGGTTTTCATATACAAATCCTAAGAAAATCCAATTTTTAGTAGTGATCACAGATTTTCGTTATTTTGGCTCTAGCTCTTCTAGTTTGCTAGAAAATCGCATTTAAAGTTTTTCATATAAAAATCCTAAGAAAATCCAATTTTTAGTAGTGATCACAGATTTTCGTTATTTTGGCTCTAGCTCTTCTAGTTTGCTAGAAAATCGCATTTAAAGTTTTTCATATAAAATTCCTTAGAAAATCCAATTTTTAGTAGTGATCACAGATTTTCGTTATTTTGGCTCTAGCTCTTCTAGTTTGCTAGAAAATCGCATTTAAAGTTTTTCATACAAAAATCCTAAGAAAATCCAATTTTTAGTAGTGATCACAGATTTTCATTATTTTGGCTCTAGCTCTTCTAGTTTGCTAGAAAATCGCATTTAAAGTTTTTCATATACAAATCCTAAGAAAATCCAATTTTTAGTAGTGATCACAGATTTTCGTTATTTTGGCTCTAGCTCTTCTAGTTTGCTAGAAAATCGCATTTAAAGTTTATCATATAAAAATCCTAAGAAAATCCAATTTTTAGTTATCACAGATTTTCATTATTTTGGCTCTAGCTCTTCTAGTTTGCTAGAATATCGCATTTAAAGGTTTTCATATACAAATCCTAAGAAAATCCAATTTTTAGTAGTGATCACAGATTTTCGTTATTTTGGCTCTAGCTCTTCTAGTTTGCTAGAAAATCGCATTTAAAGTTTTTCATATAAAAATCCTAAGAAAATCCAATTTTTAGTTATCACAGATTTTCATTATTTTGGCTCTAGCTCTTCTAGTTTGCTAGAATATCGCATTTAAAGGTTTTCATATACAAATCCTAAGAAAATCCAATTTTTAGTAGTGATCACAGATTTTCGTTATTTTGGCTCTAGCTCTTCTAGTTTGCTAGAAAATCGCATTTAAAGTTTTTCATATACAAATCCTAAGAAAATCCAATTTTTAGTAGTGATCACAGATTTTCATTATTTTGGCTCTAGCTCTTCTAGTTTGCTAGAAAATCGCATTTAAAGTTTTTCATATACAAATCCTAAGAAAATCCAATTTTTAGTAGTGATCACAGATTTTCGTTATTTTGGCTCTAGCTCTTCTAGTTTGCTAGAAAATCGCATTTAAAGTTTTTCATATAAAAATCCTAAGAAAATCCAATTTTTAGTTATCACAGATTTTCATTATTTTGGCTCTAGCTCTTCTAGTTTGCTAGAATATCGCATTTAAAGGTTTTCATATACGAATCCTAAGAAAATCCAATTTTTAGTAGTGATCACAGATTTTCGTTATTTTGGCTCTAGCTCTTCTAGTTTGCTAGAAAATCGCATTTAAAGTTTTTCATACAAAAATCCTAAGAAAATCCAATTTTTAGTAGTGATCACAGATTTTCATTATTTTGGCTCTAGCTCTTCTAGTTTGCTAGAAAATCGCATTTAAAGTTTTTCATATACAAATCCTAAGAAAATCCAATTTTTAGTAGTGATCACAGATTTTCGTTATTTTGGCTCTAGCTCTTCTAGTTTGCTAGAAAATCGCATTTAAAGTTTTTCATATAAAAATCCTAAGAAAATCCAATTTTTAGTTGTCACAGATTTTCATTATTTTGGCTCTAGCTCTTCTAGTTTGCTAGAAAATCGCATTTAAAGGTGTTCATATACAAATCCTAAGAAAATCCAATTTTTAGTAGTGATCACAGATTTTCGTTATTTTGGCTGTAGCTCTTCTAGTTTGCTAGAAAATCGCATTTAAAGTTTTTCATACAAAAATCCTAAGAAAATCCAATTTTTAGTAGTGATCACAGATTTTCATTATTTTGGCTCTAGCTCTTCTAGTTTGCTAGAAAATCGCATTTAAAGTTTTTCATATACAAATCCTAAGAAAATCCAATTTTTAGTAGTGATCACAGATTTTCGTTATTTTGGCTCTAGCTCTTCTAGTTTGCTAGAAAATCGCATTTAAAGTTTTTCATATAAAAATCCTAAGAAAATCCAATTTTTAGTTATCACAGATTTTCATTATTTTGGCTCTAGCTCTTCTAGTTTGCTAGAATATCGCATTTAAAGGTTTTCATATACAAATCCTAAGAAAATCCAATTTTTAGTAGTGATCACAGATTTTCGTTATTTTGGCTCTAGCTCTTCTAGTTTGCTAGAAAATCGCATTTAAAGTTTTTCATATAAAAATCCTAAGAAAATCCAATTTTTAGTAGTGATCACAGATTTTCGTTATTTTGGCTCTAGCTCTTCTAGTTTGCTAGAAAATCGCATTTAAAGTTTTTCATATAAAAATCCTTAGAAAATCCAATTTTTAGTAGTGATCACAGATTTTCGTTATTTTGGCTCTAGCTCTTCTAGTTTGCTAGAAAATCGCATTTAAAGTTTTTCATATAAAAATCCTAAGAAAATCCAATATTTAGTAGTGATCACAGATTTTCATTATTTTGGCTCTAGCTCTTCTAGTTTGCTAGAAAATCGCATTTAAAGTTTTTCATATAAAATTCCTTAGAAAATCCAATTTTTAGTAGTGATCACAGATTTTCATTATTTTGGTTCTAGCTCTTCTAGTTTGCTAGAAAATCGCATTTAATGTTTTTCATATAAAAATCCTAAGAAAATCCAATTTTTAGTTGTCACAGATTTTCATTATTTTGGCTCAAGCTCTTCCAGTTTGCTAGAAAATCGCATTTAAAGTTTTTCATATAAAAATCCTAAGAAAATCCAATTTTTAGTTGTCACAGATTTTCATTATTTTGGCTCTAGCTCTTCTAGTTTGCTAGAAAATCGCATTTAAAGGTGTTCATATACAAATCCTAAGAAAATCCAATTTTTAGTAGTGATCACAGATTTTCGTTATTTTGGCTCTAGCTCTTCTAGTTTGCTAGAAAATCGCATTTAAAGTTTTTCATATAAAAATCCTAAGAAAATCCAATTTTTAGTAGTGATCACAGATTTTCATTATTTTGGCTCTAGCTCTTCTAGTTTGCTAGAAAATCGCATTTAAAGTTTTTCATATACAAATCCTAAGAAAATCCAATTTTTAGTAGTGATCACAGATTTTCGTTATTTTGGCTCTAGCTCTTCTAGTTTGCTAGAAAATCGAATTTAAAGTTTTTTATATAAAAATCCTAAGAAAATCCAATTTTTAGTTATCACAGATTTTCATTATTTTGGCTCTAGCTCTTCTAGTTTGCTAGAAAATCGCATTTAAAGGTTTTCATATACAAATCCTAAGAAAATCCAATTTTTAGTAGTGATCACAGATTTTCGTTATTTTGGCTCTAGCTCTTCTAGTTTGCTAGAAAATCGCATTTAAAGTTTTTCATATAAAAATCCTAAGAAAATCCAATTTTTAGTAGTGATCACAGATTTTCATTATTTTGGCTCTAGCTCTTCTAGTTTGCTAGAAAATCGCATTTAAAGTTTTTCATATAAAAATCCTAAGAAAATCCAATATTTAGTAGTGATCACAGATTTTCATTATTTTGGCTCTAGCTCTTCTAGTTTGCTAGAAAATCGCATTTAAAGGTTTTCATATACAAATCCTAAGAAAATCCAATTTTTAGTAGTGATCACAGATTTTCGTTATTTTGGCCCTAGCTCTTCTAGTTTGCTAGAAAATCGCATTTAAAGTTTTTCATATAAAAATCCTTAGAAAATCCAATTTTTAGTAGAGATCACAGATTTTCGTTATTTTGGCTCTAGCTCTTCTAGTTTGCTAGAAAATCGCATTTAAAGTTTTTCATATAAAAATCCTAAGAAAATCCAATTTTTAGTAGTGATCACAGATTTTCATTATTTTGGCTCTAGCTCTTCCAGTTTGCTAGAAAATCCCATTTAAAGTTTTTCATATAAAAATCCTGAGAAAATCCAATTTTTAGTAGTGATCACAGATTTTCATTATTTTGGCTCTAGCTCTTCTAGTTTGCTAGAAAATCGCATTTAAAGTTTTTCATATAAAAATCCTAAGAAAATCCAATTTTTAGTAGTGATCACAGATTTTCATTATTTTGGCTCTAGCTCTTCTAGTTTGCTAGAAAATCGCATTTAAAGTTTTTCATATAAAAATCCTAAGAAAATCCAATTTTTAGTAGTGATCACAGATTTTCGTTATTTTGGCTCTAGCTCTTCTAGTTTGCTAGAAAATCGCATTTAAAGTTTTTCATATAAAAATCCTAAGAAAATCCAATTTTTAGTAGTGATCACAGATTTTCATTATTTTGGCTCTAGCTCTTCTAGTTTGCTAGAAAATCGCATTTAAAGTTTTTCATATAAAAATCCTAAGAAAATCCAATTTTCAATAGTGATCACAGATTTTCATTATTTTGGCTCTAGCTCTTCCAGTTTGCTAGAAAATCGCATTTAAAGGTTTTCATATAAAAATCATAAGAAAATCTAATTTTTAGTAGTGAACACAGATTTTCATTATTTTGGCTCTAGCTCTTCTAGTTTGCTAGAAAATCGCATTTAAAGTTTTTCATATAAAATCCTAAGAAAATCCAATTTTTAGTAGTGATCACAGATTTTCATTATTTTGGCTCTAGCTCTTCCAGTTTGCTAGAAAATCGCATTTAAAGTTTTTCATATAAAAATCCTAAGAAAATCCAATTTTTAGTAGTGAACACAGATTTTCATTATTTTGGCTCTAGCTCTTCTAGATTGCTAGAAAATCGCATTTAAAGTTTTTCATATAAAAATCCTAAGAAAATCCAATTTTAGTAGTGATCACAGATTTTCATTATTTTGGCTCTAGCTCTTCCAGTTTGCTAGAAAATCGCATTTAAAGTTTTTCATATAAAAATCCTAAGAAAATCCAATTTTTAGTAGTGAACACAGATTTTCATTATTTTGGCTCTAGCTCTTCTAGATTGCTAGAAAATCGCATTTAAAGTTTTTCATATAAAAATCCTAAGAAAATCCAATTTTAGTAGTGATCACAGATTTTCATTATTTTGGCTCTAGCTCTTCTAGTTTGCTAGAAAATCGCATTTAAAGTTTTTCATATAAAAATCCTAAGAAAATCCAATTTTTAGTAGTGAACACAGATTTTCATTATTTTGGCTCTAGCTCTTCTAGTTTGCTAGAAAATCGCATTTAAAGTTTTTCATATAAAAATCCTAAGAAAATCCAATTTTTAGTAGTGATCACAGATTTTCATTATTTTGGCTCTAGCTCTTCTAGTTTGCTAGAAAATCGCATTTAAAGTTTTTCATATAAAAATCCTAAGAAAATCCAATTTTTAGTAGTGATCACAGATTTTCATTATTTTGGCTCTAGCTCTTCCAGTTTGCTAGAAAATCGCATTTAAAGTTTTTCATATAAAAATCCTAAGAAAATCCAATTTTCAATAGTGATCACAGATTTTCATTATTTTGGCTCTAGCTCTTCCAGTTTGCTAGAAAATCGCATTTAAAGGTTTTCATATAAAAATCATAAGAAAATCTAATTTTTAGTAGTGATCACAGATTTTCGTTATTTTGGCTCTAGCTCTTCTAGTTTGCTAGAAAATCGCATTTAAAGTTTTTCATATAAAAATCCTAAGAAAATCCAATTTTTAGTAGTGATCACAGATTTTCATTATTTTGGCTCTAGCTCTTCTAGTTTGCTAGAAAATCGCATTTAAAGTTTTTCATATAAAAATCCTAAGAAAATCCAATTTTTAGTAGTGATCACAGATTTTCATTATTTTGGCTCTAGCTCTTCTAGTTTGCTAGAAAATCGCATTTAAAGTTTTTCATATAAAAATCCTAAGAAAATCCAATTTTTAGTAGTGATCACAGATTTTCGTTATTTTGGCTCTAGCTCTTCTAGTTTGCTAGAAAATCGCATTTAAAGTTTTTCATATAAAAATCCTAAGAAAATCCAATTTTTAGTAGTGATCACAGATTTTCATTATTTTGGCTCTAGCTCTTCTAGTTTGCTAGAAAATCGCATTTAAAGTTTTTCATATAAAAATCCTAAGAAAATCCAATTTTCAATAGTGATCACAGATTTTCATTATTTTGGCTCTAGCTCTTCCAGTTTGCTAGAAAATCGCATTTAAAGGTTTTCATATAAAAATCATAAGAAAATCTAATTTTTAGTAGTGAACACAGATTTTCATTATTTTGGCTCTAGCTCTTCTAGTTTGCTAGAAAATCGCATTTAAAGTTTTTCATATAAAATCCTAAGAAAATCCAATTTTTAGTAGTGATCACAGATTTTCATTATTTTGGCTCTAGGTTTTTCTTCTAGTTTGCTAGAAAATCGCATTTAAAGTTTTTCATATAAAAATCCTAAGAAAATCCAATTTTTAGTAGTGATCACAGATTTTCATTATTTTGGCTCTAGCTCTTCTAGTTTGCTAGAAAATCGCATTTAAAGTTTTTCATATAAAAATCCTAAGAAAATCCAATTTTTAGTAGTGATCACAGATTTTCATTATTTTGGCTCTAGCTCTTCTAGTTTGCTAGAAAATCGCATTTAAAGTTTTTCATATAAAAATCCTAAGAAAATCCAATTTTTAGTAGTGATCACAGATTTTCATTATTTTGGCTCTAGCTCTTCTAGTTTGCTAGAAAATCGCATTTAAAGTTTTTATATAAAAATCCTAAGAAAATCCAATTTTTAGTAGTGATCACAGATTTTCATTATTTTGGCTCTAGCTCTTCTAGTTTGCTAGAAAATCGCATTTAAAGTTTTTATATAAAAATCCTAAGAAAATCCAATTTTTAGTAGTGATCACAGATTTTCATTATTTTGGTTATAGCTCTTCTAGTTTGCTAGAAAATCGCATTTAAAGTTTTTCATATAAAAATCCTAAGAAAATCCAATTTTTAGTAGTGATCACAGATTTTCATTATTTTGGCTCTAGCTCTTCTAGTTTGCTAGAAAATCGCATTTAAAGTTTTTCATATAAAAATCCTAAGAAAATCCAATTTTTAGTAGTGATCACAGATTTTCTTTATTTTGGTTATAGCTCTTCTAGTTTGCTAGAAAATCGCATTTAAAGTTTTTCATATAAAAATCCTAAGAAAATCCAATTTTTAGTAGTGATCACAGATTTTCATTATTTTGGTTATAGCTCTTCTAGTTTGCTAGAAAATCGCATTTAAAGTTTTTCATATAAAAATCCTAAGAAAATCCAATTTTTAGTAGTGATCACAGATTTTCATTATTTTGGCTCTAGCTCTTCTAGTTTGCTAGAAAATCGCATTTAAAGTTTTTATATAAAAATCCTAAGAAAATCCAATTTTTAGTAGTGATCACAGATTTTCATTATTTTGGCTCTAGCTCTTCTAGTTTGCTAGAAAATCGCATTTAAAGTTTTTCATATAAAAATCCTAAGAAAATCCAATTTTTAGTAGTGATCACAGATTTTCATTATTTTGGCTCTAGCTCTTCTAGTTTGCTAGAAAATCGCATTTAAAGTTTTTATATAAAAATCCTAAGAAAATCCAATTTTTAGTAGTGATCACAGATTTTCATTATTTTGGCTCTAGCTCTTCTAGTTTGCTAGAAAATCGCATTTAAAGTTTTTCATATAAAAATCCTAAGAAAATCCAATTTTTAGTAGTGATCACAGATTTTCATTATTTTGGTTATAGCTCTTCTAGTTTGCTAGAAAATCGCATTTAAAGTTTTTCATATAAAAATCCTAAGAAAATCCAATTTTTAGTAGTGATCACAGATTTTCATTATTTTGGTTATAGCTCTTCTAGTTTGCTAGAAAATCGCATTTAAAGTTTTTCATATAAAAATCCTAAGAAAATCCAATTTTTAGTAGTGATCGCAGATTTTCATTATTTTGGCTCTAGCTCTTCTAGTTTGCTAGAAAATCGCATTTAAAGTTTTTATATAAAAATCCTAAGAAAATCCAATTTTTAGTAGTGATCACAGATTTTCATTATTTTGGTTATAGCTCTTCTAGCTTGCTAGAAAATCGCATTTAAAGTTTTTCATATAAAAATCCTAAGAAAATCCAATTTTTAGTAGTGATCACAGATTTTCATTATTTTGGCTCTAGCTCTTCTAGTTTGCTAGAAAATCGCATTTAAAGTTTTTCATAAAAAAATCCTAAGAAAATCCAATTTTTAGTAGTGATCACAGATTTTCAGTATTTTGGCTCTAGCTCTTCTAGTTTGCTAGAAAATCGCATTTAAAGTTTTTATATAAAAATCCTAAGAAAATCCAATTTTTAGTAGTGATCACAGATTTTCAGTATTTTGGCTCTAGCTCTTCTTGTTTGCTAGAAAATCGCATTTAAAGTTTTTCATATAAAAATCCTAAGAAAATCCAATTTTTAGTAGTGATCACAGATTTTCATTTTTTTGGCTCTAGCTCTTCTAGTTTGCTAGAAAATCGCATTTAAAGTTTTTCATATAAAAATCCTAAGATAATCCAATTTTTAGTAGTGATCACAGATTTTCATTATTTTGGCTCTAGCTCTTCTAGTTTGCTAGAAAATCGCATTTAAAGTTTTTCATATAAAAATCCTAAGATAATCCAATTTTTAGTAGTGATCACAGATTTTCATTATTTTGGCTCTAGCTCTTCTAGTTTGCTAGAAAATCGCATTTAAAGTTTTTCATATAAAAATCCTAAGAAAATCCAATTTTTAGTAGTGATCACAGATTTTCATTATTTTGGTTATAGCTCTTCTAGTTTGCTAGAAAATCGCATTTAAAGTTTTTCATATAAAAATCCTAAGAAAATCCAATTTTTAGTAGTGATCACAGATTTTGATTATTTTGGCTCTAGCTCTTCTAGTTTGCTAGAAAATCGCATTTAAAGTTTTTCATATAAAAATCCTAAGAAAATCCAATTTTTAGTAGTGATCACAGATTTTGATTATTTTGGCTCTAGCTCTTCTAGTTTGCTAGAAAATCGCATTTAAAGTTTTTCATATAAAAATCCTAAGAAAATCCAATTTTTAGTAGTGATCACAGATTTTCATTATTTTGGCTCTAGCTCTTCTAGTTTGCTAGAAAATCGCATTTAAAGTTTTTATATAAAAATCCTAAGAAAATCCAATTTTTAGTAGTGATCACAGATTTTCATTATTTTGGCTCTAGCTCTTCTAGTTTGCTAGAAAATCGCATTTAAAGTTTTTATTTAAAAATCCTAAGAAAATCCAATTTTTAGTAGTGATCACAGATTTTCATTATTTTGGCTCTAGCTCTTCTAGTTTGCTAGAAAATCGCATTTAAAGTTTTTCATATAAAAATCCTAAGAAAATCCAATTTTTAGTAGTGATCACAGATTTTCATTATTTTGGCTCTAGCTCTTCTAGTTTGCTAGAAAATCGCATTTAAAGTTTTTCATATAAAAATCCTAAGAAAATCCAATTTTTAGTAGTGATCACAGATTTTCATTATTTTGGCTCTAGCTCTTCTAGTTTGCTAGAAAATCGCATTTAAAGTTTTTCATATAAAAATCCTAAGAAAATCCAATTTTTAGTAGTGATCACAGATTTTCATTATTTTGGCTCTAGCTCTTCTAGTTTGCTAGAAAATCGCATTTAAAGTTTTTCATATAAAAATCCTAAGAAAATCCAATTTTTAGTAGTGATCACAGATTTTCATTATTTTGGCTCTAGCTCTTCTAGTTTGCTAGAAAATCGCATTTAAAGTTTTTATATAAAAATCCTAAGAAAATCCAATTTTTAGTAGTGATCACAGATTTTCATTATTTTGGCTCTAGCTCTTCTAGTTTGCTAGAAAATCGCATTTAAAGTTTTTATATAAAAATCCTAAGAAAATCCAATTTTTAGTAGTGATCACAGATTTTCATTATTTTGGCTCTAGCTCTTCTAGTTTGCTAGAAAATCGCATTTAAAGTTTTTCATATAAAAATCCTAAGAAAATCCAATTTTTAGTAGTGATCACAGATTTTCATTATTTTGGCTCTAGCTCTTTTAGTTTGCTAGAAAATCGCATTTAAAGTTTTTCATATAAAAATCCTAAGAAAATCCAATTTTTAGTAGTGATCACAGATTTTCATTATTTTGGCTCTAGCTCTTCTAGTTTGCTAGAAAATCGCATTTAAAGTTTTTCATATAAAAATCCTAAGAAAATCCAATTTTTAGTAGTGATCACAGATTTTCATTATTTTGGCTCTAGCTCTTCTAGTTTGCTAGAAAATCGCATTTAAAGTTTTTCATATAAAAATCCTAAGAAAATCCAATTTTTAGTAGTGATCACAGATTTTCATTATTTTGGCTCTAGCTCTTCTAGTTTGCTAGAAAATCGCATTTAAAGTTTTTCATATAAAAATCCGAAGAAAATCCAATTTTTAGTAGTGATCACAGATTTTCATTATTTTGGCTCTAGCTCTTCTAGTTTGCTAGAAAATCGCATTTAAAGTTTTTCATATAAAAATCCTAAGAAAATCCAATTTTTAGTAGTGATCACAGATTTTCAGTATTTTGGCTCTAGCTCTTCTAGTTTGCTAGAAAATCGCATTTAAAGTTTTTATATAAAAATCCTAAGAAAATTTTTAGTAGTGATCACAGATTTTCATTATTTTGGCTCTAGCTCTTCTAGTTTGCTAGAAAATCGCATTTAAAGTTTTTATATAAAAATCCTAAGAAAATCCAATTTTTAGTAGTGATCAATGATTTTTATTATTTTGGCTCTAGCTCTTCTTGTTTGCTAGAAAATCGCATTTAAAGTTTTTATATAAAAATCCTAAGAAAATCCAATTTTTAGTAGTGATCACTGATTTTCATTATTTTGGCTCTAGCTCTTCTAGTTTGCTAGAAAATCGCATTTAAAGTTTTTCATATAAAAATCCTAAGAAAATCCAATTTTTAGTAGTGATCACTGATTTTCATTATTTTGGCTCTAGCTCTTCTAGTTTGCTAAAAAATCGCATTTAAAGTTTTTCATATAAAAATCCTAAGAAAATCCAATTTTTAGTAGTAATCACAGATTTTCATTATTTTGGCTCTAGCTCTTCTAGTTTGCTAGAAAATCGCATTTAAAGTTTTTATATAAAAATCCTAAGAAAATCCAATTTTTAGTAGTGATCAATGATTTTTATTATTTTGGCTCTAGCTCTTCTTGTTTGCTAGAAAATCGCATTTAAAGTTGTAGTTCCGTGTCGTAGGGATTGACACAGAAGTGCTAAATAACCTTCTTTGGAGCCTAGAACTGCTGGGCAATAAACTTTTGTTTATTAACTTTGGAAGGTTATAATTACAATCACTCATAAGAGTGATTATAATTGTAGGGTAAGGGAACAAATAAATAAATATAAATTAGTGAGGGATCTCTTCCAAAATTATGTCTCTTTATTTGAGAAATGGGGATGTATGTATCTACCTTTTTTTATTTTCCTATGGTGTAAGCACCTGTTGCTTGTAGCTGGGAATATCCGCGCTGGGAAACTGGCAGATATCCTTTGTAGGGTTGGGTTAGGTAGGTATTTAGACTACTTTAGATGAATCACAATAGATTTAAGTTTACACGTTAAGTTTAATAATATAGGTAAGTATTTCTTTATTTAAATTTTTAATTTATACAAATTTAGGACGGGTTATGTTTCAACTTATTAAAGCTGTTGCTAAGCGACAAGTGACCGATACAAAAAATTTATTTTTAGATCTTAACATATCTTCGACTCGCAGATAGCCGAAGCTGTTTGGAATAATTCCGTAAGTACTAAGAAATTGTAAATTAATTTACATTAGTACAAGAACAATGGCTCTTAAACTGTAATTATAATATTATTTTAGAAATTACAACTCATATCTTTTATCGTTACAATTCATTTAAATTCAAAAATTAAATTCAACTTATTTACATTCTCAATACTTATTTTTTTATAACAATTTAGATTAAATATTTTAAATTCATTTTACATATTTTTATTATATAGTATTTTAAATTCAGTTTACATATAATTTATTAAAGATTTGCAAATTCATTTTTTTTGATTAATATATCTTATAATTATTGTTCAAATCTAGTTTGAACATGGCGCCGGCCCAGGCCTTTTCCTGTCGCTTATGCGTTGTATTTCACACACAAAACGTTGGCCAGTGACTTAATGGCCTCGGCTAATAGTTGTCCATTTAAACGGGGTTCTGGCCTACTGGCTGGTTGCGCTGCAAGCTGTTGAGTGTGCCGTGGATTTTGTTGTTGACGGCGTTGTTGTTGCTGACGACGCTGTTGTTGCTGACGACGCTGTTGTTGCTGACGACGCTGTTGCTGTCGACGCTGGTGTTGGTGCTGGTTACGTTGTTGTTGGAGCTGGTTACGTTCTCGAGTCCTCATTCTGTGGGTGGATCTGCGAGGGGTTCTGCTGGGGGTTCTGCTTGAGGCAATTGCCCTGACAGGGGTGGTTCTCATGACCACCATGGCTTCTTGTTGCTGCTGTTGGCGAGTCGATAAATGCAGCATCGTGTGATGCTGTTGGTTGCACCGTCTGCACGCTTCCTCTGAGGTGCACGAGTTTAGAGAATGACTTCTGGCCAAGCAGTTAAAGCAATAGCGCAAGTTGCTGACCACTTCACGCCGTCTTTCTACTGACATCCTTTGAAACCTCCGGCAGTATTTTAATCCGTGATAACCCCGGCAGATCACACAGTAAAAAACCTCTAAGTCCCGCTGCTGACTTCGCTCGCCACTAGGGTTCCGTCTTGGGCTTGGCACTCGTGTGGCGGTTAATCTGCGATTAGACCTGCTACTAAAGAGAAAACACAGAAAAGAAACATATAACATCGAGTTAGTAAATGATGCAAATATCGGATGGAATAGGAAATGGTTGTGTTATATTAGTAGACGGGGGATTAAGAGGCTAGATGAGAGGAATGGAGAGTTAGGGTTGTTTTAGTAAATGTTATTAATAGTAAATAAAATTTTATGTGAATTCATCAGTCATTGTGAAATATACGAAAAAGTTTAATATAACGACAAGGTATGAGCGCGATATGGACACTACGTACAACGTAACATCAGCTACTCAAAAACGGCAAATAGCATAGTTTTACTATTGGTCTCGTCACTAGCCCAGAGGATGTGCGTACCTCTGCTATACGAGCGTTCTTATCAGTACCACTAAAGGTCCTTTCAATCCTCCCTAGACGCCATTCTTGAGGAGGTAACAAGTCGTCAACTACGACTACTAAATCGCCTACCTGCCGGTTCGGAGCTGAGTTCTGCCATTTATAGCGCTTATGTAAGGATTTCAAATAATCCTCTTTCCATCGTATGGCAACCTGGTGACTGATCACTTTCAACCTTTCCCATCGGTTTATGACAGACATGTTTTGGCAGGATTGTTCGGGGAAGGCCATTAAAGGGGCACCTCTTAAAAAATGTCCTGGAGTTAGGGCTGTCAAGTCCGACGGGTCTTCTGACAGGGCAGAGATTGGTCGCGAGTTTAAAACACCTTCAATCCGAGCCAATATGGTGGAAAACTCCTCAAAGTTGAATTTCTGAGCGCCTGCGATGCGCTTGAAATGGAATTTAAAGCTCTTTACAGCGGCTTCCCATAAGCCGCCCATATGCGGAGCGTGGGGTGGAATAAATCTCCATTCAAAGCCATTGGACAAATATTTTTGTGCTATTTCTTCAGCCGCGTTTCGCAAAAATGTAGCAAATTCGCGTTCAAGCACCCTACTGGCACCAAGAAAGTTTTTACCGTTGTCCGATGTTACCCTTCGGGGGAGGCCCCGCCTCCCGACAAACCGAGCAAATGTGGCTTGAAACGCCTTTGAAGAAAGCTCTGAGCATGCTTCCAAATGGACAGCTTTAGTACTAAAGCATACGAATACGCATACGTATCCTTTTACGTATGTGGATTTGCGTAAAGGCGATATTTTCAGCTCAAATGGCCCAGCAAAGTCAACTCCTGTTGTTTCAAATGGTGGTGATAAAGTGCACCGTTCAGGTGGTAAGGGAGCCATAATCTGAGAACAGGCTTGCTGTCTTTGAATAATGCAAATTTTACATTTTCGAATTATGCTTTTTACTCGCGGTTTAAGCCTTGATACAAAATACTCTGATTGTACGATTCTGCACATTTGGCTGCATTCAGCATGATAGAGGAATGTGTGCAAATATTGTAAATACAGTTGACAAAATTGCGAATTACCTGGTAATATTATAGGGTACCGCTCATTGTATGGGAGAGTTGACTGAACTAGTCTACCATTTGCCCTAATAATTAAATCCGAGTCTAAAAATGGATTTAAAGGTTTTAGCGGACTCTTATTTAGCAAGTTTTCACCGGCTTGCAGACATTTGTACTCTTTATTGTAAAACCTTTTTTGAGCCAAGGCAATAAGGCGTAATTTTGTAAATTTCATCTCCTCATGTGTTAGATTTATAATATTCTGTGACTGAGACCTTACCCCTTCAGGTTCCCTGCACTTCTTATAAAACCTGAATATATAACATACAACTCGTAAAGACTTGCTAAAAGAAGAGAATCTACTCAGTATGTCATCCTCCTGAACTTCAGTATGTAGAGCTTGGGTTAAAATTTCAGGTACCCCTGAAGGTTTAAGGGGATTTCTTTTTGGCCATTCCGTTGAGGGTTTAGTCAGCCATGCTGGTCCATGCCACCAGAGAAAATTGTTCGCCAGATCCTGTGGCCTACAGCCCCGTGTCCCTAGATCTGCGGGGTTATCATGAGATGGGACATGATGCCATTTTGCACCCGACACTAATCTGTGAATCTGGGCTATTCTATTAGCGACATATGTTTCCCAAGTTGAAGGCGGTTTTGACAGCCAACCTAACGTAATAGAAGAATCAGTCCATAAATGAACCTCTTCAGCCTTCAGATTCAAAGCTGAGATAACATAATTAACTAAATTAGCGAGGAGAACCGCCCCACTGAGTTCTAGACGTGGTAAAGAAACTGTTTGTATAGGGGCAACTTTACTTTTTGCCACTAATAAATTAACAAAAGTATTATGGGAATTGTTCTAACAGCGTATGTAAACTGTGGCACAATATGCTGATTTAGAAGCATCTGAGAACCCGTGCAATTGTACCATGTCTTTAGGTTCATATTGTACCCAGCGCATAATAGAAATTGTCTCAACTTGAGCGAGATCTTGAATAAGCTCGTTCCACTTTTGTAGGCATTCTTGAGACACCTCCTCATCCCATTCTAGGCATTCTAACCATAGTTGCTGAATGAGTTTTTTTGCTCTTATCACGATAGGTGCCAGCCATCCTGCGGGATCGAATAGCTTTGCCACCGATGATAGAATTTTTCGCTTTGTGATTTTTGTAGCCTGATCAATTGGCTCGAATTTATACGTAAATGAGTCCGAGAGCGCATTCCACTTAATACCAAGGGTTTTGGTAGAGCTTGCATCGTGAAATCGCAAAAAATCAGAATCATACAAGTCTTCTTTTGGAATGTGAGAAAGCAAATGGGGATCATTTGCAGTTATTTTCTTTAAAGAAAATCCAGCTGAGCGCAATATAAACATAAGCTCCTTTTGAGCGGATAAAACATCATCTAACGAGTACCCTCCAGAGAGAATGTCATCGACATACGTCTCTGTTCGCAGAATTGAAGCTGCTTTGGGGTATGCAGACTCGGAATCAGAAGCGAGTTTCAACAGGGTCCTAATTGCGAGATATGGGGCACAGTTAACTCCGAATGTTACCGTTTTCAATTCATAGTCCTTAATCGGGCCGTTATCGTCTGGCTGAAACAAAATCCTCTGAAAAGGTGTATCAGCAGGATGCAATCGTATTTGACGATACATTTTTTCAATGTCACCATTAAAAACGTATTTATATCTTCTCCAATTGAGAATTATTGAAATCAAATCGCTTTGCAGTGTGGGGCCCGTATATAAAACGTCATTTAGCGAGAACTGCGATTTTGTTTTTCTAGAGGCATTAAATACAACTCTAAGTTTTGTTGTTTTGTGATCCGGACGCACTACACCATGGTGAGGTAAATAAAATGAACCATATTTGCCGTCAGAGTTAATTTCACCAGGTGATGTTTCATCCATATGACCAAGAGTGAGGTACTCCTTTATAACAGCCTTGTATTTTGACTGAAGGTCGGGGTCTTTGGCCAGAGTTTTTTCCATGCTCGAGTATTGAGCTAAGGCTATGAAACGAGATGATCCTAGAAATATTTTGCCTGGAAAATCAGGTCTGAATGGTAATCGAACGACGTATCTACCATTTTCATCTCGAGTTGTTGTTTCACTATAAAATTTTTCACAAAATTCATCTTCCACTGACCTTGAGGGAATTACCGGAATTTCTTCCTGCTCCCAAAACTTCTTTAAAAGAGCATTTAGCTCAGAAGTTTCAGCCTGAACAACAGTCGTTGTGAACGTCTGAATCGATTGAGTTGTCATGGGACCACTCAGCACCCAGCCAAAGATTGTATTGTAGGCCGACGTTTGACCACAAATATTTTCTTTATACCTTCAATGTTCAAGGAATGTTCATAATCATTTTCTAAAATTAAATCTATCTGCGAAGATTTATTAAATGTTGGATCTGCTAGATCTAATTCAGCCAAATCGGTTGAGTATGGTTTTTCAAAAGTGCATGCTGGCAGCCTTTTTGTAACCTTTGGCAGCACGATGGCTTTAATAGGGACTCTCAAGTCATACCTTCTGGCGTATAAAACAAATGAGCATTCTTTATTCGCCCTTTGCTTTTTCCCGCCAATACCGATTATTTCGAAATGAGACTTTTCGAAGGGTAGCTGTAGACGATTACGAACTCTTTCCGTTAAAAAGGTTCTTTGAGAACCGGGATCAATTAGTGCCCTAATAGTAAAAAGTTCACCTCTGCTTTCTATTTGCATTAAGGCAGTTCGCAACAAAATATTTTCACTGCTCATAGCGCAATTGGCTTGAAATTGTCTTGAGGTGCTAGGAACATTATCCTGGTTATTTGTACTAGAGCTTTGCGTAATATTTTGTGTGTTGATTCTAGAGATTTGAGTGTTATCTCGGGACGAATTTTGATTTGAACCGCTTCGACTTGTTGCAAAGTCTCTATATTGCGCGGTTTCGGCCGATTGAGTGGGATTTTGTACTCTTTGTCTCATATGCAGTAGGGTATGATGGGATTTTTTGCATTGTAAGCATGTATGTTTGCTTTTACAATTTGATTTAAGGTGAGACGAGGCCAAACAATTATTGCAAAATTTATTTTTAAATACATAATCTACTCTTTGTTGTACCGTAAAGGCTCGAAATTTTGGACATATTCTCAAAGAGTGATTTTCTTTGCATAACTTACAAGATAAGCTTAAGTTATCTTGCGACACGTACGTTTGTACATCAAGATTGGGTGTATCTGACAACGTGAAACAATCTTTAGAGGCTTTTATGCTATTAAGACGTTCTACCGCTTCATATCTGTCCACAAGGAATTGGGACATTTGGGTCTTATCACGATAGGTGCCAGCCATCCTGCGGGATCGAATAGCTTTGCCACCGATGATAGAATTTTTCGCTTTGTGATTTTTGTAGCCTGATCAATTGGCTCGAATTTATACGTAAATGAGTCCGAGAGCGCATTCCACTTAATACCAAGGGTTTTGGTAGAGCTTGCATCGTGAAATCGCAAAAAATCAGAATCATACAAGTCTTCTTTTGGAATGTGAGAAAGCAAATGGGGATCATTTGCAGTTATTTTCTTTAAAGAAAATCCAGCTGAGCGCAATATAAACATAAGCTCCTTTTGAGCGGATAAAACATCATCTAACGAGTACCCTCCAGAGAGAATGTCATCGACATACGTCTCTGTTCGCAGAATTGAAGCTGCTTTGGGGTATGCAGACTCGGAATCAGAAGCGAGTTTCAACAGGGTCCTAATTGCGAGATATGGGGCACAGTTAACTCCGAATGTTACCGTTTTCAATTCATAGTCCTTAATCGGGCCGTTATCGTCTGGCTGAAACAAAATCCTCTGAAAAGGTGTATCAGCAGGATGCAATCGTATTTGACGATACATTTTTTCAATGTCACCATTAAAAACGTATTTATATCTTCTCCAATTGAGAATTATTGAAATCAAATCGCTTTGCAGTGTGGGGCCCGTATATAAAACGTCATTTAGCGAGAACTGCGATTTTGTTTTTCTAGAGGCATTAAATACAACTCTAAGTTTTGTTGTTTTGTGATCCGGACGCACTACACCATGGTGAGGTAAATAAAATGAACCATATTTGCCGTCAGAGTTAATTTCACCAGGTGATGTTTCATCCATATGACCAAGAGTGAGGTACTCCTTTATAACAGCCTTGTATTTTGACTGAAGGTCGGGGTCTTTGGCCAGAGTTTTTTCCATGCTCGAGTATTGAGCTAAGGCTATGAAACGAGATGATCCTAGAAATATTTTGCCTGGAAAATCAGGTCTGAATGGTAATCGAACGACGTATCTACCATTTTCATCTCGAGTTGTTGTTTCACTATAAAATTTTTCACAAAATTCATCTTCCACTGACCTTGAGGGAATTACCGGAATTTCTTCCTGCTCCCAAAACTTCTTTAAAAGAGCATTTAGCTCAGAAGTTTCAGCCTGAACAACAGTCGTTGTGAACGTCTGAATCGATTGAGTTGTCATGGGACCACTCAGCACCCAGCCAAAGATTGTATTGTAGGCCGACGTTTGACCACAAATATTTTTCTTTATACCTTCAATGTTCAAGGAATGTTCATAATCATTTCCTAAAATTAAATCTATCTGCGAAGATTTATTAAATGTTGGATCTGCTAGATCTAATTCAGCCAAATCGGTTGAGTATGGTTTTTCAAAAGTGCATGCTGGCAGCCTTTTTGTAACCTTTGGCAGCACGATGGCTTTAATAGGGACTCTCAAGTCATACCTTCTGGCGTATAAAACAAATGAGCATTCTTTATTCGCCCTTTGCTTTTTCCCGCCAATACCGATTATTTCGAAATGAGACTTTTCGAAGGGTAGCTGTAGACGATTACGAACTCTTTCCGTTAAAAAGGTTCTTTGAGAACCGGGATCAATTAGTGCCCTAATAGTAAAAAGTTCACCTCTGCTTTCTATTTGCATTAAGGCAGTTCGCAACAAAATATTTTCACTGCTCATAGCGCAATTGGCTTGAAATTGTCTTGAGGTGCTAGGAACATTATCCTGGTTATTTGTACTAGAGCTTTGCGTAATATTTTGTGTGTTGATTCTAGAGATTTGAGTGTTATCTCGGGACGAATTTTGATTTGAACCGCTTCGACTTGTTGCAAAGTCTCTATATTGCGCGGTTTCGGCCGATTGAGTGGGATTTTGTACTCTTTGTCTCATATGCAGTAGGGTATGATGGGATTTTTTGCATTGTAAGCATGTATGTTTGCTTTTACAATTTGATTTAAGGTGAGACGAGGCCAAACAATTATTGCAAAATTTATTTTTAAATACATAATCTACTCTTTGTTGTACCGTAAAGGCTCGAAATTTTGGACATATTCTCAAAGAGTGATTTTCTTTGCATAACTTACAAGATAAGCTTAAGTTATCTTGCGACACGTACGTTTGTACATCAAGATTGGGTGTATCTGACAACGTGAAACAATCTTTAGAGGCTTTTATGCTATTAAGACGTTCTACCGCTTCATATCTGTCCACAAGGAATTGGGACATTTGGGTCCACTTGGGAAGCTCACGTGGTGAAGTAAGAGACTGCTCCCATAACGATAATGTTAAATGTGGAAGTTTAGTGGAAATAAGTCGAATCAAAATAGGGTCCCAGCTTTCCACGTCGACGCCAAGCGTTCTGAGAGTAGCTAGGGAATCATTAACAGAAGATTGAATTCTTCGAATTGATTCGCTTTCTTCCGTTTTTGCTGAGGGTATATCAAATAATATCTTAATTTGGTTATCAACCAAAACTCTTTTGTTTTCATAACGTTTTGTCAGAGCATTCCATGCTAGTTCAAAATTTTCATTAGAAAGAGGATATCTTTTAACTATTGCCCCTGCCTCCCCTCTTGTTTTATTTCTGAGGTGATACAGTTTCGTAACTGGTGTAAGCTTAGGATGGCTAATGTACACGGCCGTGAACATGTCGCGAAACGAAGGCCATTGTTCATAGCTGCCCTTGAAAATTTCTGTATCACAAGGTGGAAGTTTAATAAAAGCGGTATCGGACTCAAAATTCCGAGTAGAAGCCCGCTGGGGCAGGGAAAATCGTGCTGAAGTGTTGAACCCTGTTATGTGTGAAGTATCGACTTGAAAGGTTTTTACCAAGTCGAGTATTTGAGAGTTGCAGTGATAATAAGCTTCCGTACAAGCATCAAAATTTGTTTTGGCTATTTCTTTAAATTCAGGGTCTATTAATTCCTCAGAAGCTGTCATTACCCCCTGATAAGAAACTTCCAGCTTAGCCCATCGTGATTCTAAATCTTTTAATTTGATTCCGAGAACTGATTCAGTCTGATCTTCGACATGAATCGTATTAAACTTTTGGCAAAATTGTAGCAAATGATCACAGCTAAATACAAATTGATCTCTTTGAATAGAGTTAGCTGCATTTTGCGAAGTTGTATTCATTTTGAAAAAGTGGATTTAGCAAAGTTTTATTTGATATTGTTGCCTCTGATAATTTTCGTATTGGGCTATAACGCATAGAACAAGGTAATATCAATAGCTAGTTTCAAATTAACATTAATAAACCCGTTTTTATTTTCATATAGTATTTGTCGTGATTCAAGGCTATAGAATAGTACTAGATACTCCTAATTTAGTTTGAAAGTTGGGTAGGGGCTATAAATAGCACTAGATAATAATGTTCTAGTTTAAATATAAAATTGAGTAGGGTGTTCATAGAGTTTAGGGCTAGAGTATTTCTCTAGGAATAATTAAGCAACTAGATAATAATGTTCTAGTTTAAATATAAAATTGAGTCGGATGTTCATAGAGTTTAGGGCTAGAGTATTTCTCTAGGAATAATTAAGCAATCAACATGTTAAACCCTTCTATTGAACAACAAAAGTGACGAACTTATATGGCAAATTTTCAGTAATCCCTAAAGGCTAACAAAGGCCGTAATGGTAACCATAATTAGGAGGTTGGTATAAATGGTTCCTGAAAATTCTGCAATATATGACTATAGCTGCAGATGCAAATAAAAATTCGTAATTTAAGAAGAAAAGGTTTGCATTAATTTGGGGCTATCTTAACATAGCACTAGATTTACAATTTCCAGGTTTATTTTCCCTTTATTTTTGTATGAGATTATAGCATAATCGTTTCTACTATAATTGAGATCAGTTTTAAATTGGGTAAGTAATAAGACGCTTCTTTTTTTTCTTTTCTTTTATGTAACGATTATAACATTAAAAGTGATTGAAAATTAATCATTTAATTTCCATAGGTTCAATCAATTTTAAATAAAATAAATTCAATGATATTTCAATATTAAATTGTTTATGCAAATGATTTCCAAACCCATTTATTTTATTTAGCTTAGTTTCTATACGAAACTGCAATCCTAATTAAAAAACCGTTTAATTTTCTGAAACTTTAATTTTATTTGTTATTGCTATTTATTCTTTAGTTATAATGTAAATGTTGTATTTAATTAAATTTCAATAAATAAAAGTACTTAAAAAATAGATTCATAAATAAAAAAAATTTTTTTTTTCAAATTTTATTATTCCCAACTTTTTAATTCGAGTGTTCCACCATATGTGCAAGCGAGTGTATGAGACTTTTTACTTATGGGAACTCTTTTATGTATATTCCAGGATACTTCCCAACAACCGGTCTGTTCTTGTACTTGCATGCACAATCGACCATATGATCTCACTGGAACTTAAAGATTATGTATATTCCAGGAAACTTCCCAACAAAAGGTCTGTTCTTGTGTTAAGAATGCACATCAGCCAACAATCAAGAAAAATTGAGTAAAATGAAATGAGCACCCGTTTGTTAATTAAACAGAGTACTTTCACAAAACAACACTTAAACTCTTACATATATTTATTTTTCTTACTACTTGCGGTTCCTTTTTTCCTTAATTTATTTTATTCTGTTTGATAAATCCGCAAACAGTTGATTGAAAAAAATTATTTATAAAAATAAATTATTCATAAAAATAAATTATGGCATGGCGGTCAGTTTAAACTGAACTAAATTTCAATTTTTATCATAAATTAAATTCAAACAAATTTAATTTACCTTTATGTTTGCATTTTTATTTTTTGTTATTTTAATTTTTACTCTATATTTTGTAACCAACAATTTTCCTTGTGATTTTAACTTAGCGTTCCATTTAATCGTGGCCGACTTTATTTTTCTTCCAACGTCTCTTTTCCGTAATTTCCAACGGCAATCACTTGAATATTGGTGTTGAGTAAGAGCTTGAACACAATTTCCAGTATGTTGTTCAGGGTAAAATTACTCAAATTGGTTTCTCTTCCTTTTTCTCCTTTTGTGAAGAGATATTTAAAAAATAATTTTTTTTCAATTTTCACTTTTATTTTATTCAATGTGTTAACCACTTGAATATAAACACAAACCAATAGTTTGATGTTTAAGAGAACGCATTAATTTGTATTTTTTAATAACTTTTTCTTTATTAACCTTATTTGATTTTTTTTTCTTAAAATTTAAACAAATATTCCATTGCTTAAACTTTAATGAGAGAGCGCAATGACCGTTTATACGGTTCTATTTTAAGAGTTCACAATTAACTTGTTAAAGAGCAAGCAATAAATGGTTAAAATTTTTTTTCTTTTTTCCGCGTACGTTATTACAAGAGGTTTTGAGGTTATACGAGGGTACGCGTGATAATTCGTTCAATAAATTCGAAAAGAGTTTGCAAAATCGAATGTTATTTAATCGACTTACTAATTGAATGGGAATAATTTTATTTAAATCAAATTATAACCACTACGTTAAAACTTTCTTTTTTTTTTCTTTCGCTTTCGATGTCATCAAATTTTAAGTTGAATTAAATTGAGTTTTAATTTAACTATAAATTAAATTATGACTACTGAAAGTTAAATTTAATTTTGAGATTACGCTTTAAGTTTATTTCGCTTTAATTCTTTTCAGTATTAAACTTTCAATTTTCAATTAGATTAAAAAAATTTTTCTGGGCATAGGTTACTCTATTTTTGTTGTCACGGAGTGTACCCGTTTTAATTATTTTTTATTATATACTTTTCTTTTTCCAATGGTAATATAATATAAATGTGTATATATGTATGTATAAATGTGTGTGTGTGTTTTAGTTATTATTTGTTTGTAAAATTAAGTAGGTATAATTTGAGCATGTTTAAAGAATCGTAGCGACTTATTAAAGTATGAAGGAAAAGAGTATGTATGCAATTTTAAGTGTGATTAAGAATTTATTTATTTATATCAGGGATTTCCAAAATTTTTTTGGTTGTGTGTTGGTGAGTACCAGAGAGTAAGCAAATTGAGAGAATGCATTAATTTACAGCCGAAATAAAATGTTAGTAATATATTTTATAAGTTGTATAACACAAAGGTACAAAATTAAAAATATTTTGTGTTGATAAAAAATTTGTAGCAATTCTTTACCAATTCAATGCCGCTGATTTTAAAACTACACTTTTTTTATTCGGAAGCTTTTTGACTCTAAATCAGTTTCAAATATCTTATCAAACAATTGTAAAAAATTAAAGATTTTTATGTTTTAAAAATTCATAAAAAATAAATATTGCACGCAAATCATAGCTGATAGAAAAAAAGTGCAGTTTTAAAATCAGCGACATTGAATTGGTAAAGAACTGCTACAAATTTTCTAGCAACACAAAAAATTTTTAATTTTTTTCCCTTGTGTTCTACAAGTTATAAAATAAAATCTTCTAAATTTATACTTTTATGGCAGTTTTGTAATAGTAGAATGCTTTTCAAATGGGATGAACTTAATTTATTACGTTGCTTGGAACAAATAAATTTTAAATCCGAAAAAATTTGTTCGCATAGGTAAGTAGTGCCGAATAAAGAGAGGCACGTCAATGAATTTTTTTTTAGTTCAGGATAGAAATGGTATTCACGGTGTTGGGTTGCTCATACTTCAAACATCTGTGCATACATTTTTATTCTAGCTAATGGTATATCATAACTTTTTAGAAAATACCAAATGTGCACATGAGTTTGCCTGCAAAAATGTATAAAGTCATTATAACAGGTCAAAGTTACGTTTAATAATTACCATAAATTAGTAAGGTTAAAGGCAGAATTAGTCTTAACTTTCTGTTTCTGTTCTGTTCCGTGCCGTTCTGTTTTAAAATTGTAAAAGTTTCTTTTTCTGTAGCAACTGTAGCCATTTATGACAAATTTATTATTTTTGCACCATCCATTGTTTTATTTCAATAACTTTTATGCACATAAATTTGAAGAAATAAAATTTAATTTAATTATTTTTTTTTTTTTTTTGTTCGGTAACTTACAATTACTTTACAAGTTCTTGATTTTATCAAACTGAACCGCAACAGAACAGAACAACTAATCAATTTCACAGGTTTTTTAATAACAAAAACAAATCAGCTGGTTCGTAACAGAACAGAAAGTAAAGACTTACTGAGCCTTAACTCTTTGGGCTCGGTCAAATAATTGTAGCATAAAAAAGTAAGCAATAAAAATAGTGCGAAACAATAAAGTTTCATTAATACATCAATAAAACACATCTTCTTACCCAAACATTTTACCTACTGTCACATTTGCTTTTATGTGTACAGGTTATTTACACATAAATTGTAGCAAAACAAGACTTTTTTACTTGTTTTTTAAATATTTCTACTTACTTAAGAAAACGGTTTTCAAAGAAAGAAAAAACCCAACGACGCAATTGGTACAGAAACCAAAATATTTTTACAAGCAAAATACCAACAAATTCTTTTGGCTATTTTTTTTCTTAATAATTTCTGCATTTAGGTACGTCTTTTTAAAGAAAGCAAAAGGGACCCTTTGACAGGTAGCAAAGAATTTTTTTTCACAAACAAAACACATATCGTTAGCTTAAACGTTGCAGTAAATGTTATTGTTAAAAAAATTTACGCTAGCTTTGCTGTTAAATATTTTCAACAATTTAAATTATGTTAAAATTAAATAGAAATGTTATACAGTGCACTCGGGAAAACGTCAACACTCGTTTACGTCAACATCCCAAAACGTCAACCCTTTTTTTTTTACATTGCCTACTCTAAAACGTCAACCCAACTATAAAGCTCTAAAACGTCAACTCTGAATAAAATAAAATTTCGAATTTAGCAGCAGTTAAAATACACACATTTGTACAGACACACATTTATTTTATGAAATCAATTCAGAAATTGGGGATCCACCTTGTAAGTAGAGTTAAAAAAATTACAACTGTATGTCTGTATTGTCTTTTATTTATGTTCAGTTGCTTTTTTGTGCAGACAATAAAACCAAGCGAAGCCGTCGAAATATTTAACAGGGCTTTGGATTGGGCTCAATGCGAGAATGTTGAGCAAAATGACTTAAATGTATTAAGACGTTTAAGAGAGAAGGCTCTCTTCCAAGTGTTGGATAGAAAAAAACAGCAGAAAAAAATAACAGATTTTTTTAAATACATATGTGTGCATGTAAAATTAAAAATATGATCTCATTTAAAATGTATTCTTTTAGTTCCAGTTGTCTTCTATGGTTTTAGTCAGGTTGAATGCCTTTTATATTTCCTTTTTGAATTTGTTTATGTTTGGATTTAGTTTATAATTAATAAAAACGTTTAAAAGCACATTATCGATATGTTTTTTATATAAAAATTTTACATTCGTAAACGTCAACAATTTGTTAAACGTCAACACCCGCGGTTTTAATTAGTTGACGTTTTCCAGAGTGCACTGTATTACTTTGCATTTAAGTCTTAAAATTTAGACTCTAAATATTGCACGCAAGGCATTGGATGTTACCAAAAGCATTTTTGACCGCACAATATTTTTGAGTGTAAGCTGAAACAAAATAATATAGCATCCGCTAAACATGTGCACTTGTCGAAGTCACACCGACGACTGAATTGAAGAGCATAAAAATATGTGTTTGTAGTGGTTTGCACAATTGTGCAAAGAAATGGAAACCCCTGATTTATATGCAAATAAGATTGGTTTTCGGGGTGGTTTTTTACATTACTAAAGAGCACGATATTATCTCTTTAACTATAACTAAATATACAAGTAAATTTGTAAGCCCAAATTTATGAGTGGAAGTAGAGATTAAGGGAATATTTTGTGTGTGTGTGTGCGTTTGGTTGTGCGTATTTGAATTTAATTCCCATAAATTAAGATCATAAACCACTTGTTTGAGTTTTCCCCTTTGTTTGCTTCCAAATCTCTTTTAATTTTTTCCTTTCTTTTATTCACTTTATGTTGGTAATTTTAATTATCCCTTTTCTCAATTTGCTTTCTGTATATTTTTTTTTTCATCAGTGAGTAACAAATTTGATTCTTAATAAAAATTGAGCTTTTGTTCAGCGTGGCCATTTTGGCATTTTTGCAGCTAGATTTAGCATTTTTTTGTCTGATTTAGCTGCAAATTTTTCATTTAGCAGTTAGCATTTTGTTTAGCATTTTTCAACTACATATTTAGCATTTTTAAGCATTATTTAATTTGAGAATATTAAAGTAATCTTTTTTTGAAAAACTACCACACACTTTTGTTGAATGCAAATACAAACCCCTACTTTTTTGCTATAGAAACTGTACAATCTTTTAAAGGACATTTCATATCAAATGGTTTTAAAATTTGATCAGTTTGATCCATTAAATTCATGTTAAGACGATTTTTTCATTCAATTACGATTTTTAATTTTTTGGAATCGAAAAGAGATACCCAAGGCGAATTCATTCCAGGTAATCTCGGTACTACAACAAGTACAACTCGTACAAAAACCACAAGCAATTTGTGCAATGCCATAAACAGAAATTGTTTTATTTCACAGAAACAAAGATAATAAAAAAAAAAATTTTGACATCATGGGCCTTATTCTGGCATTCGTGATCGAGTACTTTCTCGATTCGAAAGCAATTTTATTTTAGTCGATACTTAACCAATCGAAATTATTTTTTCAGTATTGTGAAACTCAAATTAATGCTTTATAACACTGAAAAAATAATTCCGTTTCGTTCAGTATTGACTGAAATAATTAGATAATAAATTGCTTTCGAATCGAGAAATTACTCGATAACGAATACCAGAATTAGGCCCCAGGGCTTTTAAGACCACCCATAATAAATTCGACTTGGTGATAGCATAACTTTTGAAATAGAAAAAAACAAATATGAATTACATGCCGAGATTTTATAGCTCAATTTATATGTCATCTTAGAAAACCGTTTAAAAACTAATAAATGCAAATTAACCGAACGAAAGAAGAAATTATTGATTTCACTGTAGAAGAAATTACAACTTTGGAACATCAGTGGCTGAAACCAAATTCATATGACAGTTGATTTCTGGATAAATGTATATGAATATACAAATTCATTACATGAAAATCCATTCAGTGAATTAGCTTCGTTTGCTATGCAGTTCTTGGTTTTGCCAGTTAGCAACGCGGAAGTTAAAACTGGGTTTTAGTGGTATAAATATCTAAAAAACGAAAATTCGAAACAGAATGACGTTAATATATTATAATGATATCTTGATCGATTCTTCAGAAGCTGAAGAAGAATATTCATTTGATGACGTAATTAATTTATAAAATGAAATATTTTATTAAACATGTTATATAAATTTTATTAATATACTAAATAATTCCCATTTATGGGTCAAGTTCCTTTGATTTTTTGTTATGGGATGGTACCTTTTGTTTAAAAAATTTTTTTGTACGTATATAAAGACTGAAATATGTATATTTCTCTCATAGTTTTAAGACTTTTTATGTTTCATAAATATTATATTGTTTTTCTTTTATCAGTTTGATTTATTGATACGATGTGAGATTATATTATAACTAAAATAACAAAAAAATAAAACAATTTAAACTTTAGCATTATTTTTTGGCAGTTTAGGATTTTTGTTAGCATTTTTTAGCATTATTTTTAAGCCGATTTAGCTGTAAAATATTTTTGGATATGGCCACACTGCTTTTGTTATTTAATAATCTTTCAAGAGAATTAATAAAGAGCTTACTCGGAAACTCGAGAATTTTTTATCTTGCCAATGTTAAGAGCATCAATCAAATGAAATTTTATGCAAAAATTTTATATATTTTTCCTTTAATAAATAAGCAATTACTGAGAAATTCAGGATAATTTTGTTTTATCTTTACGTTAAGAGAAAGCAAACAAATGAAACCGAATAAAGATTAAGAGAACCCGAACAAAGTATTCTTTTGGTTTAATTTTTTAAGAAAGGAGAGCAACAATTATTTTTTGAAACAACCGAATTTGATGACAATAATTTTGTTTTCTCTTTACTTACATGAGTTTCTCCTTGACCTGGTTTATTCAAGGTCTTTTTTATTTTATTTTTCCTTCTTTATTATTTCAGAAAATATAACGGAATCTTCGTAATTGTAGTATGTATCCAAAATTTTAAAGCTCTCCAAATTTCAAATCTTTTGCTTCCTCTTTTTTATTTTTATATTATGTGCATTTGCACCTTCATTTTTCTTTTTGGAAGGTAGGTAGGTTATTTTTTCTTTTCCAAAATTTTCTATTATTTTCCTTTTTTCTTTAACTACCTATTTTCCTTCTTTGATACATTAATTTTTTCTTCTTTTCTCACACACTTTTCACTTTTCTACTTGTTTCCTCTTCACACAAAATTTTAATTTTTATTCCTATTTAAATTTATTTTTCAATATTTTCTGTCCTGCCTGAAATAGTTTTCACACTTTTTTTTCACTTTTAAATTGCATACCTTTCTTTCTCTTCACACAAAATTTTTTCCTTTTTCAATTTTTATTTTATTATTATTTTCTCTTTTTAATTTTATGGGCACAAATTAAAGGTTCTGCGTACTTACATTTTCATTTTGATACTGAAGTAATAAGATTCTTTGAATTTTGCTTTACCTCATGCTGCTTTGATGATGATCGAGTTTTTACCAATTAGTTGTTGTAATTTCTTCTCTTTCTTTGTAGTTCCTAAGCCACTGATTTAACTGTCGAAGGACCATGTAGTTCCGTGTCGTAGGGATTGACACAGAAGTGCTAAATAACCTTCTTTGGAGCCTAGAACTGCTGGGCAATAAACTTTTGTTTATTAACTTTGGAAGGTTATAATTACAATCACTCATAAGAGTGATTATAATTGTAGGGTAAGGGAACAAATAAATAAATATAAATTAGTGAGGGATCTCTTCCAAAATTATGTCTCTTTATTTGAGAAATGGGGATGTATGTATCTACCTTTTTTTATTTTCCTATGGTGTAAGCACCTGTTGCTTGTAGCTGGGAATATCCGCGCTGGGAAACTGGCAGATATCCTTTGTAGGGTTGGGTTAGGTAGGTATTTAGACTACTTTAGATGAATCACAATAGATTTAAGTTTACACGTTAAGTTTAATAATATAGGTAAGTATTTCTTTATTTAAATTTTTAATTTATACAAATTTAGGACGGGTTATGTTTCAACTTATTAAAGCTGTTGCTAAGCGACAAGTGACCGATACAAAAAATTTATTTTTAGATCTTAACATATCTTCGACTCGCAGATAGCCGAAGCTGTTTGGAATAATTCCGTAAGTACTAAGAAATTGTAAATTAATTTACATTAGTACAAGAACAATGGCTCTTAAACTGTAATTATAATATTATTTTAGAAATTACAACTCATATCTTTTATCGTTACAATTCATTTAAATTCAAAAATTAAATTCAACTTATTTACATTCTCAATACTTATTTTTTTATAACAATTTAGATTAAATATTTTAAATTCATTTTACATATTTTTATTATATAGTATTTTAAATTCAGTTTACATATAATTTATTAAAGATTTGCAAATTCATTTTTTTTTGATTAATATATCTTATAATTATTGTTCAAATCTAGTTTGAACAAAA